>CM010619.1:22556838-22885227 GCA_003430845.1 Xanthoceras sorbifolium | reverse complement strand
GGTCGCAGTACTGCTAAATTCCCTATTGGCATGCCAACCTATCCAATCTCTCAAACAATGCGGTATGAATTTAACTAGGGCATTTAAGCATATAAGTTTAAATTCAATTCATATCAATTCTTTCATTAATACTCAATTCCACAACAGTCGATATCAATTCGTTTTCGACTTACCGATATGATACTATAAAATCTTCATCAAATTGCACAATATGTTCACACATCAAACAATTGTTATGAAATTAATAAATCTCATACATTTTATTTCTACTTTCTAACACATCAAAACTCACAATTCAACATCCAACAATACATACAAAATTAAATTTCAAGTGTTAGTAAAGCACTAACCAAAATTATATCAAAATCACTCTCCAAGCTTTGGGAATCACTCCTTCAAGCTTGCTCTTGATTTTCCACAGCCCCTAGACACCATGAATCCATAATCAACAAAATTTCTAGAATGTCTAAGTACCAATGTTCAAGTTTACTAGAGCCATTTTAGTTTTAATACAGAACAATGTCCAATATTAGATTTTTAGTAAATCCATCACAAGTTAGAAAAACTTAAAACTTTTCAGAAACCTTTTAAACAAACATATATTCATATATAAAAATTTTCAGAATTTTATAAAATTTCAAACTACCTTAAAATAATTTATTTATTGAAGTATTCTGATCTGCCTGACAGGGAAAATTCAGAACACTATACAATTCGAAATTTCTATAACTTTTTACAAAACTCCATTTGTGACAAAATTTTGCAGAAACATGACATAGACATATACAATTCCAAAATAAAAATTTCAGACCTAAATAATACATATGAATATTTTTAAAATATTCCTTAATTTACGTTTCTACCCTCTGTCTACTACTGGACAGATTGTAGTATCTTCATTACAAAATCCGTATAGTTTTCAAATAAACTCTAAAAATTACAAAAATTTCCAGAACTCATAATAACATCTTGCAAGACCATCATATAACATTTCGAAATTTTCTGGGCAGTATAACCCATTAAAACAAATGGTTCAATCCGAAACTATGTTTTAAACAACAATTTTCCAGCAACTCTATTAGAGAATTAAAAATTCATAACAAATTCAATACTCAAAGTTTTTAAGTGAAACTAATTTTCAAAGAACCATTTAAATGTCATACAGAATAAATATAAATTTTTGAATTAAGTTTACATCACTACTAATATCTTATCATACATCAATAGAAATGTTTCCCCTAAAATCAACTTCAAACCCTAACTTTTACTCACTAATTTTCTTGGATTTCATTTCTTGATACTCCCTTGAAATTTAACTCATAATTAAAGACAAATCTACTTGAATTCAAGCCAAAATTCAAGTCAATCCAAAAAGAAAACCAAAACCCAAATATAATCCCAAGAACTCAAGCTTACTAGTGAATAAACTTACCAATTTCTCCAAATCTAGTTCTTGCTTGACTTCTTCTTCAATTAACTTACTTGATTATGGCTTGAATTGGTGTAGATCACTTCTCTTCCTCTCTTCCCTAGCTTGGCCGAAAATCCCTCTTTCTTTCTTTCTCTCTTTCTTTTCTTTTCTTCTTCTTTTCTTGCTTGATTTGCTTAGATCGAATTCTTCTTGTTTTTGTTTGTTTTGTTTTGTTTCATTGACTTCATCCACCAATAAGGTTTCATCACTTGCCACCTATTTCTTACATTTGCTAATTGTCCCTAAATCTTTTAGAATCATAGAATGATCACAAATTTGAAATTAATCTCATGATATTGACTAAAAATCTATTAACTATCAAACTAATCCACCTAATTTACCTCCCATTTCTATTCGATATAACGTGGACTCTTAAATATAATATTAATACTAAGATGTAATTTATCAAGCGATAATTAAAATACTAATTTTGAGGGCGTTACAATACCTCAAATGTATCGACCCAATCGAAGCTCAGCAAGTACTCAAGGACTTGGACGAGGGGCAATGTGGGAACCACTCGGCCGGGAGAAGCCTAGCCAACAGAGCAATCACGGCTGGGTATTACTGGCCCACAATGCGGTCCGAGTAGCACGACCTCGTCAAAAGATGCGACCCGTGTCAGCGCTTCGCCCACGTTTCACATCAACACCCAGAAAGACTCCACCCCATCTCAGCACCATGGCCCTTCATGAAGTGGGGAATGGACATAGTAGGAAAAATGCCCGTCACTACCGGAGGTAAGGTCTACATGCTAGCCGTGACAGATTACTTCACAAAATGGGTTGAAGCCGAGTCATATGTGAGAATCAAAGACTCTGAAGTAAAGAGCTTTATTTGGAAAAATGTCATATGCCGCTACGGAGTTCCAAAAGAGATAGTCACTGACAATGGCTCACAATTCATATCATACGACTTCCAAGACTTTTGCAACAAGTGGAACATCAAACTAAGCTATTCGAGCCCAAGATACTCTCAAGCTAACGGACAAGCAGAGTCCACCAACAAAACAATCATGTCCACCCTCAAGAAGCGACTCGACCAATACAAAGGAAAATGGGCCGACGAGCTACAAGGTGTGCTGTGGTCTTACCGTACGACGGTCAGAACATCAACAGGGGAGACACCATTCTCCCTATCGTACGGCTCAGAGGCCGTCATAGCAACAGAGGCTGACTACCCTTCTTATAGGATACGACACGCGACAGAAGAAACAAACAACAAAGAGTTGCTGAACGAACTCGACACAATCGACGAGCGTCGCGACAAGGCCGCAATCAGATTGGCCGTATACCAACAAAGAGTCGCCCGCCATTATAACAGAAACATTCATCTCAAGTCATTCCGTATTGGAGATTGGGTCCTTCGCCGCATGTTCCAAAATACAAAGGAAAAAGGAGCAGGTAAACTCGGTCCTACGTAGGAGGGACCATACCAAATCACCAAAGTAGTTGGACATGGAGCTTACAAACTACAATGTATAGATGGCATGGAAATCGGCAACAGCTGGAACGCATGCCATCTAAAACAATATCAGTTTTAAAAATTTCGAACTTTATCACTCTACAACATGGAAATCACTTACTCATCGGAGGGTCGTTGGTAAACCCAACGGCCGACCCTAACCTTTTTATGCAGGTCAGCATTGCTGAGCGTACCCGAGTTAAGAGAATCTTTTTTCATACCACACAACTTGAAACTACGCACCTAATCAAAGTTGTAGCATGAAACCAATAAGTTACACACTCCAACTGGGGCAATTCAATACCATAAAAAGCAAAGTCTATGACGAGACTCGCATTCAAGGTCTCCATCTCCAAATGGTCACACGACCCGCATTCAAGGTCACGGACCACGACCTGCTTTCAAGGTCTCCATCTCCAAATGGTCACACGACCCGCATTCAAGGTCACGGACCACGACCTGCTTTCAAGGTCTCCATCTCCAAATGGTCACACGACCCGCATTCAAAGTCACGGACCACGACCTGCTTTCAAGGTCTCCATCTCCAAATGGTTACACGACCCGCATTCAAGGTCACGGACCACGACCCGCTTTCAAGGTCTCCATCTCCAAATGGTCACACGACCCGCATTCAAAGTCACGGACCACGACCTGCTTTCAAGGTCTTCATCTCCAAATGGTCACAGGGCCCGCACTCAAGGTCATGGACCGCGACCTGCACTCACACTCGTAAATAAAAACGCATTACCATACATAAAAAAAAAAAAGAATGATCATGTAAGGCGTACGACAATAAAGAAAATCAAAATACATCATATATTAAAAACCTCGTTCGACAAAGCCTTCATATAAAAATAAATAAATAAATAAATAAAATAAAATAAAATAGTTTAACAAAGCACCATATATTATTACAACACCTTATGGGGCAAGATCATCAGGCTCTCCAGTCGGCTGAGCAGCCAGAGCTACGATGGTCGAGCCTTCTGGAGGAGGAAGGACAGACTCTTCGCCAACAGTTTTGTTCTCAGTCGCATCGACGTGCTCATCGGCTTCGTCTTCTCCATCAGAACGCGACAGCTCCTCATGATCAGCGATCCAACTGTCGACCTTTCACTCGGTCGCACGACCGTCCCTGTACTCCCTCATCAAATCTGCACGGGTCTTAATAACCGCGTTGAGGACGTTATCCTCCGTCTTGTCGTACAGAGAGTCGTAGTCTGCCTCCTTAGCCTTCAGCTTGGCTTTGAGTAAGTCAACGCTCGACTTCAGCCTGTTCAACTCCAGAGTCGCCTCTACCGCACGACTAGACTCCTCAAGCGCTGTCTTCTTGGCCTCAATGTTCGAAGCTTTTAGCTTGTCATTATCAGCCTTGAGGCTCTGATTGTTTGCCTTCAGCTCCCTCACCTTCTTAAGGGCAAGGCCCAGTTCCTCCTTCAGATAAACATGGGACTGAAGAGCCTACAAGAAATGTATAACAAACAAAAACACTTAGAGAAATCCAAAGCACTCAATAAAGTTATATATATAAAAACATATCGGTCGTACGACCATACCTGTAAAAGGTGGCCAAGACCCCAATCAGCAGCTTGGGAGAGGCCTATCTCCTTCAAGCGATTCTTGTCTTCGGGCAGCAATAGTCGCTCGACCTGCGGAAGGATCGACCCGACGTCAGAATACCCGGAGGCATCCTGCGGGAAAACGAGGTCGACCGACGTATCGACCCCCGAAGCTGAATCCTCCCTCCGTCGCTTCTTTCCAGTCGAAGAAATGTCGAGGGAGGCCTTGGCTCGACTTGATGGAGGAGGTGGAGGAGTGGAATCCACTTGGTCGCTCGACTGAGCCTTCTTCTTCCCTTTCTTCTTTTCCCTAAGCCTCCTCATCGCATCATCAACACTAGGAGCAGCAATCTCTCCAGCCATAATGTCAACTGCAAAGCGTCGCTTGACGTATGAGATTGGAGTCAGAAACCTTGTGCCGTACAGTCGCTCGACACAATATCTGACCCTGACAAACTCCACTAAGTTTTTGAAGGCAGGGTAGGGAGTACCTGGCTCGTTGATCACACTGAACTTCTAGAGATGACTGGGCTGCAGATTTTCCTCAAACAAGATATTCCTCCAACTCCTCTCTTTCACGTCGTACGACAGTACCTTTGCTGTACATGTCACACACGTTAAGCCAACAACTGCTTGAGGTGCTCCTGTGTTTACTGCAAAACAAATAAAGATAAGAGTTAGTAAAGTAAAAAATGAAAAGAGAAAGTCGAACGACGCTACGGAATTAAAGACCCACCAGCCTTGGACCAGGTCGTGCGAACGACCGTATCCCTAAGAGGCCAATCGACAAGTAGGCCCCTAGCAAAGAAGTACCTATCCTTCCACAACCTATCATTTGTCGTCAGCTCCGTGATAAGGTGTGTTCTGTAGGGCCGGAGGTTCAAATTATAGCGACCCTTCTCTGTGTCGTGCTCCCGCACGGAGTATGTGTAGAAAAGGTCAGGCAGCTCGAAGACTATGCCTTCCCTCGTACACAACAGCTCTAGCCCCAGCAAGATCCTCCAACTGTTGGGCATCAACTGCCCTGAGGCAAGCTCGAAATGGTCGAGCACCTTCCTCAGTAGTCCGACTACTGGTAACCTAAATACAACCCGCTGAAACGGGAACTCATAGAAACAGGTCCATCCTGGGATGTCCCAGTCTGGCCTCTCCTCCTTATGCGGCGCCCTTAATGTGACACCATTGGGTATGCCATAATTGAAACGTAGGCGCATGATGTCGTTGTAACACCCCCTGACCCGACCCGGCTGGATCGACCCAGGGAGCGCTACTCGGGTTTTCCAAAACTTTCTAAATTCATTTTATACATTTCAAATCATTTGAAAACCACATAGTTTATAATTTTTAAAACCATTTTCGAGTGAGCCCATCGAAATACACTCTTTACAAAAATTTCGGCAGAGTTTCGTTTGTTTTTCGGATTTCCCAAAACCTGTTTTTCCACAATTCAAATCAAATACAAATCTCAACAACACTTCAAATCTCAATTTCAATCAATTGCGCACTCTGCCGTTTAGTGCGACTTTCAAACAGTTTATAAAACATTTCATTAATTACAGTTCCTCAAAACATGTAAAACAGCAAACCTAAAATAATTAATTACAGTACATAATTACAAAACATATTTACAAACTCTCTGTATATGCATGCTTACAGAATATATATATATATATATATATATATATATATATATATATACAAAAATGTATCTACCCAACTGTAGTGACTCTGAGACTTTGTCAGCAACTCTCTCTCTCTCTTCAGTCTTTGGCCTCTTCAGTATCCCTGGTACCTACGCGTTAGAAACAAAACTAACGCGCTAAGCATATAGCTTAGTGGGTGTACACTAAACTCGAATATTAAAATCATAACATAACTTGCCATAAAATAAATATCACAATACAAATATAAGGAAAACATTACTAATTATAAACATATGAACTCAATTTAGTAAACTCAACTAAATCAATACTTATACTCGATATCTTTCCCATTTCAATTACAAACAGTTTTATATATATATACACTAAAATAACCATGTCAATTCGATTTCGAAAACACTTACAAACATATCATTTATGTCAATTCAATTCTGGCCCTCTAGAATACTTAACATAAGCCAGGACTGGAATATGGGTCGTCCGACCACAGTAACTGTCGATCGAACATAACTCCCACCCTAGGACGAATCCTAAGAGTGGTACGTATCTCCCTACTCTAGGACCGAGGGTACGGAACCTAGAGAGGTACATAACTCCCTATCCCAGGAACGAATCCTTAGGAAGGTACGTGTCTCCCTACCCCAGGACGAATCCGTGAGGAGGTACGTGTCTCCCTGCCCCTGGATGAATCCATGAGGAGGTACATAATAATCATCAATAGCATATCAATATCGGTGCAGTACTGCTCACTGAACCCAGCTGGTATACCAACCTCCTATATCCATTTATATGTCTAAGTATCCTAGGGTCGTCTCGATAAACTAGTTTTCAAATATTCACTGTAGTTACAAATCAACGGAAGCATTCGATTTCAATAACATAGATTTTTCATGGAAAAATAAACAATATTCATATAATAATCAAAAACAAGTAATTTCCACGAAATCGAAGTAAAAATCATTCCACAAAAAAATAAAATCAACACATAAAAATAAAAGTCTTATAACAACTCTCAGATTCAAACTAAAATACTTAATACTTTTCGTAAAAATTTCGAAAACGAAGGTACACCAACCTGGATACCGTTTTTCTTTTGACTATCGCGATTCTAGGTTTCTTTTCCTTTCCCTTTCTCTTTCTCCTACACTTTCCTTTTCTCTTTCCTTCCTCTTCTCTTCTTCTTCTTCTTCCTCTTCTTCTTCTTTCTTCTTTCTCTTCTTTCTTTCTCGGTCTCTCACTCTCTCTTTTCTCTTTTCTGTTTTCTGTGGCTTCTGCGAGAAGCCAAATTTTCTTTTTATATTTTTCGGTCGTCGCGACCTGTGGTCGCGCCACCAGGTCGCGGTACTCACTCGAGCGTTTCCACCGCCTTCATTGCGAGCACACCTCGCGGTACTATGGTCGCGCTGGTGGTCGCGTTGCTTACTGCCAGAATTTGACATTTTCATCGCGAGCAGTTCATCGCGATTTGTGGTCGCGGTGACTGGTCGCGATGCTCACTGCCAAGAATCACCATTTTTCATCACGAGCAGATCATCGCGATCTGTGGTCGCGGTGACCAGGTCGCGATACTCACTGCCTCGGTTTTCACTTTTCACGCATTATTTATTTACACCCCCTCCAATCACAAAATTTATTTTCACATATTCAAAATTAATTATCCGAAATCCGGGATGTTACAGTCGTCCTCCGTTAGCACGCTGGTTGGGTTACTCAAAAGCAAGCCTAGCGGCCTACTAGATCCCATTGGACATGGGCCAGCCGCGTCGCCCGGTATCTCGACTAGGGGAATCCCCATAGGAATGTCATCCGTTAGCGATATACCCGCGAGAGAGACAGTCACAGTGTCATACGACAAGGAAGCCACTGTCACCTCAGCACTTGCTGCCTCCGACTCTCCCCATGAGTCGTACGACAGATCTATTGGATCTTCGTATCCACGCCCAGAGGTACTGGGAGGACTCTCATCACCTCGACTCGATATCGAAACCTACAAGTCGAACGACAGTAGCCACGGTTAGTAATTATAACCTAAACCAAAGACCTTGCACGACCTAATATCAGCTCCCAAGACTGTTAAGAAGGTCGTGCGACCTATATGTCTTGGCTACTGTCGTGCGACCTAGACACTACAAACAGGTTATATATAAACCTAAGTTGTCTTTTTAGATCTAAAACAAGGTTTTTTCAAATTCTTCCCAAGAACCAGTCGAAGAACACAAAAAAAACCCAGAAACAAAGATGCAAAAAATAAAAACCAAAATATTTACGAGAATAGAGAAGACTTACCAAAAGGAAGCAAAGTAACCGCCGCTTCGCCGGAATGCACGAGAAAATGGAAAAAGACGATAAACAAACGACACCGGAGAAGCTCGCAGAGGCGACTAGTTTCTAGAGAGAGAGAAGGAGAGAGAGTAAAATGAAAGAGAATGAAACTTGAAAATGAAATTGGAAAGAGAAAGAGCGGCAATAAGAAGAAAGTATAAGCTGACGTGGCAGCTTCTTATTGGACACGCACCCCCATAACTGTCATAATTAATCAGGCGTGCGCATTCCCCATAAAATCACACATTTACTCTGACACAGCTATCGAGGAGTCGTTGGAAGACCAATCACTCCTTTAAATGGCATTGTCGCACGACAATGGCAAAACTCATGGATTGTTATGTACTCATGAACACTAATACGTTCTCAGGAGGACAGAGTCGTGCGACACTATGGAACCAGCATTAGAGTTTACACATACATATCCATGTCTACATGTCGTATGACGTAAACCCCTTGGCTTTTCTAATCCAATGCGTTTGGGGGCAAACTGTAGAGCCAAAATATGTCTGGCCCAAAGTGTGTCCCAAAAGCCAAAGCCCAGAGCCAAAAGTGGGACTACATCTTCATGTAGTACGACGCTGGACCAGTACGAAGACCTTAGTGTCGCACGACATACACTTGGCATGAAGCACTCTCATGTAGTACGACGCTGGACTAGTACGAAGACCTTAGCGTCGCACGACATACACTCAACATGAAGCATTCTCATGTAGTACGACGCTGGACCAGTACGAAGACCTTAAAGTAGTACGACATACACTCGACATGAAGCACTCTCATGTAGTACGACGCTGGACCAGTACGAAGACCTTAGTGTCGCACGACATACACTCGACATGAAGCACTCTCATGTAGTACAACGCTGGACCAGTACGAAGACCTTAAAGTAGTACGACATACACTCGACATGAAGCACTCTCATGTTGTACGACGTGCGCTACATGTCCCACGCATCCAAGTAGCATCAAGGGAGATAACTCAGTGTCCATGCCTGGAAGAACTCCAATGTGGCACGACATAGTGATCTCATGTCGACATCCAACCAACACATCATACGACACGTAATCATGATTGACCGAATTGATAAGCCTATATGTCGCACGACATAAAATCTCTTTTGTTACTTAGGGGACCAAATCATGATCTACTTTAAAATAGGTCATACAAAACCATAATGACATTCGATAACGACCAGATCAAAAGGAGGATCCATATGCATTCTTGGTGGAAGACAGCAAAGAGAGAATGATGAAATCCCTCAAAAGGTAGAAGCATGAGTCCCCTATAAAGAGAAGGAGAATCCCACATGGAAGAAGACGGAGAAACTGAGATCCAAAAGGCTACCAATACTAAAACCACACCCTCCGGCCATTATTCATCTTCTCCGATTACCCTCCGACCTCACACCTCCTCTGATTGAGGAGGCCTCGATCACAAACAATACAGGAAGCATCCTTCACTCATCATTATTTACAAGCATACATATTTATTAGCACTTGCTAACTTGACCCTCGGAGTGACTTTGGCCGGCACCACCCTGGTGTCCCAGACGTCCTGCGGGTCACGTGCGTTCTGTCTTTGCAGGTTGTAGTGCCCCGTGTCCCCGAGCGATTTTTGAGGACTACATTTATTTTTATTTTTTTACATATATGTAACTCCCTATACGGTTCACAAATCCAATATATTCAACTTCTTGATGACGAGTAATGCAACTTCGCAGTTCACTAAATCATTTCACGGTCTTGAAAAATAACTTAAAGAAAACTAGATATACAAGATAAATCGACAACTATTCACTACATTTCTCGGTCTTGAAAAATCTCTTAAAGATAAAAACTAGATATACCGGATAAATCAACAATTCTAATACCAAACGGGCAAGATATCTGTTAGAACATGTGTTGATAGGACTTGAATTCCCATCATTAATATGGATGAGAATGTGCATATTATTTTATCTTAGAGGGGATGTTCAACAATTCTATTTTAAAATCTACATATTTGCTTTAATTTATATTGTAACTTTCCACTTTTATTAGATATTCTCAACACATTTCTGGTTTTGCTTCTTTTTTTTTTTTTTTTTTTTCATAAACAAATCTCATTTTTCTTAACTTCTATACAAAAAATTTCATAAAATATCTCATAAAAATTCATTAAATCTCATCATAGCATGGATGATTTAGACTTAAGACGATTTGTACTAAAAAAATTACCATATATATATATATATATATATATATATATATGTCCAATAAAATTTTTTAAATAATACAAGATTAATATATAATTAAGTTTGGCTATCAATAAATTAATTTCTATTTTATACAGAGTTGTTTAAAAGATGAAACTGTGAAGCTAATTCAACTTAAAAGTTAATGAAGCCCATGGTCGATGAAGAGTGATTAGGTATGTAGATAAGTATTGATTTAATCATTCTTCAAGTCGATAAAATAGACACTTTAAAGTAAAACTACACTTCTCCGCTTATATATTAACTACTAAAATTATTTAAAAATTTACATAATATATCATCTTTGTTCTATTTTGATATTAAATTAAAATAATAAAAGTTACTTATAATCTTCTTTTTTTTTTCCGAGGATATTATCAATTGATTTGTTGAAAAGAAGAGATATGGAAATGGGAAAAAGAACTTGAGAAGCTTCTATTTGTAAAAACAAAGAAAGATCGGTGAGGGTTGTCGGACTTGAACCGGCGATTAACCTCCGATGATCAAGTCAGTTTCTATTTTCGAAGTGAATTAATCCAGAGTTTTTAGGGTTGGTGAGACTATTTAATAGCTTACCCTCTTCCTCCATCAATGATGGTATTTATAGATTTACGGATATTCTTTTAGTTGACTTCTATTTCGGGAAGGTTTAGAACTTAATCAGAAGTCATCATAGGGATGTTACCTTCAACCGTATAACATCCACCTTTTCAGCGAACTACTCAGGGGTCAGATGAGCACAGTCTGATGAAACGGTAACCTGCATTGTTAAGGTATTTAATGCACCTGACATCCATAGTGACAGATCTCTGACTTCGACTGCGATCCTGCTGTCGTGCTATAGTGTGTCAAGCCTGTTCCTGACACAGTTGACTGTCATATTGACCTATCTTAATCCAACATATTTTGTGCTGCTTGAAAGTGTGCTCTGAGGACATGCCGGTGTCAAGGGAGTTCTCGCCATGCCAAGGCACACTCTCAAGAATTTTGGCATTTGCAATTTTTTTTATTATTTCATGAACATTAAATTATCATATAACGAAAAGAAGTAACGAACTAGTTTAACTGTAAAGATTTCTTATAGTTATACAGATGATTCTGTGATCAAAATTTCACACATATCCCAATTCAAAGTATTCATTCATGTGATTACTGGAAAAAATTGCTATCCAGACTGAAATCCACAATTGTTCCAAACTTCCACTTACAAGAAAAACAGAACATAATATGCTCAATTTTTGCATAATTTTTGTTGGATGAATTGCCCTAACACACCCTGAGGTTATCCATAATTACATGTAATTTCAGTTTACCGTTTATTATACTCAAGTACCCTACAGTTAGTTGACTTAGTTAAAACTAACAGTTGATCAAATTATTTTTATAAAATGACATAATTACCTCTGTTAACAAATATAAAAGATAATATTAAAAAAAATTCACCTTCTCTACCATCACCATTTTCCTCATTCAATATATCATCTCCTTTATTAAATTCATTCAACCTCCCTCTATTCAAAACAATCCATTAAAAAAAAAAAAAAAAAGCCTTCATGTTCATCACCACCATCGATCCATCTTCCACAATCAATCCATTAACCGTCCACCTAAAAATTAAAAAACCACATCACAGCAACAAAAAAAAAAATTTCCACCTGCCGATAGAGCACGCTCCATCGTACAGATGGAACTTCTCCATCTGCGCAATGCAGAAGACCATCTCCATCGCAGAAGGAGTGATAGAGTTGGTTCTAGTTTTTTAGTGTTTTTTTTTTATATAAAGAGACTGGAAAAAATATCAGATATCTTCCATTTTTAATTTTTTTTTATTTTTTTAAAATTAATTAAAAAATGATGTAGAGTGTCCTTATTGGTTAGGTGGTTTTTTAATTTTTTTTTCAAAAAATAATTCATATATAAAAGACCAATTTACTCTTAACCCGTTAAGTCCACTATTAAGTTAACGATGGTCAACGTGGTCAAAGATACTTGAGTGTAATAAACGGTAAACTGATATTATACATGTAATTAGCGATACACTTAGGGTAACCTTTGTCACGACCCGGGCCTTAGGCCGTGGCAGAGTTGTAAATAAAATCAATAGTTTCTAACTTGATTTTATTAAAATTTCATAAAAACCACGATTAATTTCTTTGGATACTCCGGAGTATCAAATAAAACGTAAATCTGTTTACAAACAAAAATATTTCAAAATTTCAAAAGTCATCACAAAACAATCCCACAGATATGTTATCACTTGCTAGAATTCATGGATTCAATTCCAAGATAATAATCATACTGAAACATGCATTAATCCTGAAGTCCTGATCATCCACAAACTAAAAAGTTTGCACATCAACATACATAACCCATACACTGAGTCATCTCAACTTTTGTTATAAGTCCATAACAAATAACAATCCTTTAATTTAATACAAATCTCAAATAACATAAATTTAATCAATAATTCCAGGAATCTAATCTTTAAGTCTCACAAGTCTCTGCCCACCTCAACTAACGGTCTTCTAATCCGTGTTGGGCGCTCCCTGGGGGGGGGGGGGGGGGGAAGAAAAGAAAAAGGGGTGAGCTAAAGCTTAGTAGAGTCTAATCCCCGATAATGTATGTGGAAAACATCAGTTTTATAAAGTCATGGGATAATCCTACATGGTTAAAAACGTTCACAAAATTTAAAGTAAACAGTAACACTTTCTTTCAGAAAGTAATATCAACACGTCCGCTAGTTATACCCGGTGGCCTATCATTTTAAATAAAACATTCGTACTTGAAATAAAAACATTTGGCTCACCGTAACCCTGGTACCAACCTCACATACAAGGTGGACGTACCAGAAAATACCCTGCGCAGTACCCCGACATAAAGTCGTATAGTAATATATAATATAATATAATGACTAGGACGGTTACCATTTCAAATCACCAAACAATTTAAATAAATCCACCATGCATCCCATATGTAAACTCATCATTAGTTTTAATAAAATTTTGGCAGCATAACGGCTGTTTTTATAAAAAAAACCCCAAAATGCAAAACCTGCATAAAAATCATATTTACAACACAATACATTCCAATTTATTTCTCAAATCAATTCCACAATTTAAATAAAGATTTCCTCAAACTTTCACAATCAATTTATATCCAAACCGTATAGGGAAAATATTCTAAAAATTTAAGTTTGAAACCCCTACCTCGTGTAAGCTACCAGTTACTTGCAGTGGCCTCAATTTCAAGCCTAATTATCCCGATCGGTAAAATCTACACGAGAATATAATTATTTAATTTATATATGGCGGCCATATAATACAATTAACCTCAAAATAATATCCTACACTTAAAACGAGTACGTAAACGTGTTCGGAATCAAATTCTAAATTTAGGAGGTCGGAAACTTACCCTCGCCGTACGTGGTGGCCGGCGGCGACTTTCTGAAAACTTTCCGGCGACCTCCAAAAATGGTCGGGTTTTGTTCGCCTCGTCTCCCTCGTCAAAGTTTATAACTGTGGCCGGAGTGGGAAATGGCTAGAATAGCCAGAATCGGAGGATTTTCGAATTGAAAAATCCCTCACTTTCTCCACCAAATCGGAGACTCAAACGGTCATGAAAATCTTCAAAGTTGGTACCAATAGATTTTATGTCACAAGAGCTTTCTATTGGTATAAAGAACGATCGAAACAGAGGCCGAATGTGGCCAGAAATCGCAGTCAAAGTAGGAAGAAAAATTGGAGAAAAACGAAAATGGAGAGAGAAAATGACAGAGAACTCGGGGAAGAAGACAATGAAAAGATATAGGATTGCACAATTACCATTTTGTCCCTCAACTTTTAGTAATTTATAATTTTAATTGATAACTTTCAAAATATATATTTTACATCCTCACAAATTCTTCAAACGTTTTCAAAAGATCTCAAATACGCCCTTCATAATAATTTAAAATAAATTTTAAAAAAAATGAGATTTTACAACCTTAGTGCAATTCACTCATTTTTTCCGGACTTTCACTTAACAAGAAAAACAGAACATATTAGGCTCAATTTTTGCATAATTTTTGTATTCTCATAGCTGCGATCAGAAGTTTTTAAATCTCACGCGAGAGTCGATATTGATAACAAGTTATCCGTAATGACTTGATTGAAATAAATAGAAATAACTTTAACTACTTTTTAGAATTCTTCTCTATGCTATAAGATGTTTCTGTAAGCAGAATCACTGAACAAGTTTATGGAAATTTCAGTTCATGAACTAAGAAATACTAACTAAGCTAATAAGTTTATTTTTCAGGTCAAGAACTGATATCGACTACGTAGGTTCAAGTTTTTTGCTTGGCAGAAACTGGAATGCATGCACTTGAATAGAAAACCAATTGGCCATGACAGAGCTGCAATGCCAATGCAGACACCCCATTGCCCCCAATTCAACCTCTTAGTGTTGGCAAACTTCTTCAGGAACTCCACCATTGCCATATTTGATCAAGAACTATGGTGATTCCAATGATTGCTAGAAATGTGAGCTTCTTCTTGTGTGTTCCTTAGAATATGTTCTTCTTTTCAAGCTTTCCTGGAGTTGAACTCGTTGGAGACTTGGTAGAGGACAAAAGTGTTGAAAAAATTATGGTGTTCTTGATAGTATTAAAATTATCGAAGTATTTACGTGCTTAGGTGCATTGATGATATTTAGGGATGGCAGAGGGTCGGTTCTGGACGGATTTAACCAAATCCACACTTTCATCATTTTTTAATATTCACACCCACCTACGAACATGCAAAATTACACAGTTCACTAGTTTGGGTTTGCACTGCATCCACACCCGCAAATTAAAAAAAATACTTTTTTAAAAAAATATTAAAAATACTTAATTATGAAAAAAATTCCTAGTACTATATATGCCAATACAAATCGAAGTTAAGATTAAATTATCTCCAAAATTTTCAAGTTCTACCTAGTGGTGAAGTTAGATTTATGAAACGATGTCCTTTTGAGCTAAGAATCGTTTTGACTTTTTTAAGGAATTATTTTTATAAAAAAAAATATATTATATATGTTTTAATTTATGCGGGTTCGGCTGGTGCATTTTTTTTTAATATTCACACTCGAACCCGAACCTGCATCGGGTTTCAATTTTGCATCTACACCCGCCCATGAATCTGATTAATAAAATACACACCCGCTGATTGTGGGGGCTATCCATGGATTCACGGGTGGAATTGCCATCCCTAAATGATATTTAACCCGCTTTCAAAGGAAAACTAAAGAAACTTGGGCTAGTTTTTAATAAAGTCCATTAAATTTCTATCACTTATTGATATGTTTTTTGTGTAACTGTCACTATATTAGTAATTTCAGTTTTAATAGCACCAAATTAGTTTGGATAAAAATACCCCCTAGTTCTCTTTTCAAACCAAAAGGTCCTAAACCCAAAGAAATTCAAAATTAAGAAACAAAGAGTTAAATTAGAGAGAGAAAGTTAAACAAAGGAAGTCAGAGCGAGAAACAAACAGACTCTGACAAGAGTGATAAAGATTCTACTCGTCGAGACGATTCTAATGATATATTATGGGCTGAAATCCGACGTCGTTTGTCCCCTGAAAGACCTTTTGAAATTGTCCACCATCAGTCAGAAAAATATATCACAGTTAAAGGAAAATAGATCACGGTCAAAGGAAAACAAATCACGGTCAAAGAAAATAAATTATGGTAAAAGGAAATAGATCACAGCCAAAAGAAAATAGATAACGATAAAATGAAATAGTTCAGGGCCAAAGAAAATAAATCACGACAAAGGAAAATAGATTATGGCCAAAGAAAAATATATCACGGTAAAAGAAAAATAGATTATGGTAAAAGAAAATAGATCACAGTCAAAGGAAAATAGATCACGGTCAAATAAATAGATCACAGTCAAAGAAAAATATATTACGGACAATGGAAAATAGTTCAATAGACTACGACTAAGGGAAATAAATTACGGTCAAAGGAAAATAGATCATATTAAAAACAAATCACGAATTCATATTTTTAACTACAAAAGTAGATTTCCATCAAAATTGGAATAAGACAAAATAGGTTTAATGAAGAGCAAAGTGAGATTTCCATTAAAATTGATGCTATTTATAAAAAATTTAATAAATTAGTATTAGGTTGACAAAATGAGGAGATTTTGGTGTCATTTCTCATCAATTTCTCTTTTTAATATGGATATTAATATTAATATTAAAAATGAACTAAAGAAAAATTGGTCAATATTAATAGGACAAATTACATATCACCTACCTAAGGTTTACTTTTTTATAGACGGAAATAACTTTATAGGAAATTGACAATGAACCCCTCTTGTCGTTACCGTTGACCATTAAAGATGTCCGTTGACCGTTTTAAAAATGTAAAAAGAATCAAAATACCTCTAATTAAAAAATTAAAAAAAACTAAAAAACTAAAATAGAAAATGATAAATTACAGCCAGCCTACCTAAGGTTTAGCCTTTTACAAGCGGAATCAATTTATTGAAAAACTAATAGTTAACTCCCCTGTCATTAGCGTTAACCGTTAAAAATGATCGTTGACTATTTTAAAAGTGTAGAAGAACCAAAATACTTCTAATTAAAAAAATTAAAAAAATATGAAATACAAAAATAAAAACAAATCTATATCTCCACCATCTAAGTGGATGGTGGAGATTTATTCAAAATAAAAAATTTAAAATTAAGTATAAATTAAAAAATAATTAAAAAGCACTTGCGGTTAAAAAAGAAGAAGATTTCATTACAGATCTACAAAGATTCTCCATAGGAGACTACGAAGGGGAGACTACGAAGGGGAGGCTAGCCTTCATTAGTCGTGCGATGAATGTCGTCGCACCTGAAGAGATGAAAAACCTCCTCACACGACGAAGGGAAGGCTCTTCCTTTCCCTTTATTGCATTAGGTCAAACCAGTGGAGGCTCTTCGCTTCTCCTGATTCGTTGATCTCCATAGATCTCCCATGAAGATGGGAGATTGGCATATATATATATATATATTTTTTAATCTCCACTGTCCATTTGAGATTGATGGATGGACGCTGGAGATCTTAAGTGTTTTATTTTTTATTTTTTTAAATAAATCTTTGTTTTCATTCTCAAATGAGATGGACGATGGAGGTCTTAAAATTTCTTCTATTTTAAAATATTTTAAAAATAGATTAAAATAACTAAAATACCCTTGAAATAGTTGATTTTGACCAATGTTGACGGTATGAAAATTAACTGTTAGGTTTTCAATAAATTGATTCTGCATGTAAAAAGACAAACCCTAGGTAGGTTGGCTGTAATTTATCCCAATTTAAAGGACCATTCTGCCCTTTAAGTTAGGATAAACTATTAGCACTTAACGGTTAACAGTGACGGCAGGAGGGTTGACTGTTAATTTTCTATAAAATTAATTCCGTCTATAAAATAACAAATCATAGGTAGATTAGTTGTAATTTGTTCATATTAATATTAATGTGCGAGAGAAAACCAATTGGTCAAGATAGAGGTACTGAAACAGAGTGGAGATTTCAAGACAGCTTTTAATAAACATGAACAAGATTCTATATACAATCTAGAGGAGAAAATTTTGTATATATGGGATGTAATGTATTCGATCATTAATATCATAACACCATACATAAATTAAATTTAATTGGTTATTTATACATATGACATGATATAAAATGGATGGTTATTTATACCCTGATTAATATAAAATGAGATATTTTGATTATATATTTTGTTGCCCATTGGCATTGGTTTGTGCACAAGATTATGGATGATTGGGATTCTTGCAACCATTTGCCTTGTGTGATGATAAATGGGTGACCCTAGCTAGGAATAATGCCCTGAAAATAGGTGCAGATCTGGTAACACAGTACAAAATTATCGGGTCTAGGTTGATTTTTATTGGGATTGGGTTACTATCAGATCAACACGTTAAATTCGTTAAGTAAACAAGCTATGTTTGGGTGGAGCTATTTCTAACCATTCACTCGTTTGACACAATTATTATTAATGCAGGAGATTTATTTGGAAAAATTGTATTACTTTTAATAAGATTTTTATTTTAAATTTATTTTAAATGAGGATTATATTATCGTTGATTAATTTTATTTGTTGAATGAGTTTAGTGAATCACGTTATGTAATTAAGTTAAAAGTGGTAAATCTATGAATTAACTGAATAATTGGGTCGTAACGGTTGACCCATTAATTTAATGGATTGTGTTTGAGTTTTAGTTTTAGATACGATAACCTAAACGAGTCGTGTTCGAGTTGAGAAAAAAAAAATAAAGATTGTGTTTGAATTTATAGAAAAACGACACGGTAACCCAAATTGTCACCCATATTTGAAAACATGTTCTTTATTTTTTATTACAAGGTGGTTACCCTTGGGAGTTTAATCATTTTATTAAAAATTATATATGATCTTCATCTTGACAATGTTCTTAATATATTTTTTAGGTTCTCAGAGCTGCACAAAAATAGTAAGAAGAAGGCAGCAAGGGTCTTTTGGTTAAGTTTAATTAAAGTGTTGTTAGTTTGAGACTTCTGGTTAACTCTGGCAGCTTATAGACAGAAATATTTTATGTTATGTTGTATTACCAATTAAGGCAATATAGTAATATAGTAAACACGTTCTCTCATAGTTTCAGTTGATAGTGTACTTCTTCTTCACCTATTTAATAGGGGTTCAAATTCAACCATTATCAATAATAAAAACAAGGGATAATTGAAATAAAGTACCCTGACGTTTGGCTATATTGTAATGAAATCGTGAGTTTACCCTTAATTGCATGTTAGAACTCTACCATCAGTTGACCAGTCAAATATAACGGTTTTACTTTGACTTTTGAGTAAAATGACATAATTGCCTCTAGTTTAAAAAAAATTAAATTAAATAAAAATTAAAAAAAATTAAAAAATTAAAATTTTTAAAAATGGATCTCCACCATCCATCAATCTTGATGGACGGTGGAGATGCATTTTTTTTTTAAAAAAAAAATTTTAAAATCATACAATTAAAAAAAGTTAAAAAAAAGTTTTATATTAAAATTTTTTTTAGTGTTCTTGGTGGAGATCCAGATTGGATCTCCACCGTCCATCAATGTTAATAGACGGTGGAGATCCAATCTGGATATTTACCAAGAACAAAACAACAAAACCAAAAAAAAAAAAAAACCCAATCTCAGATTCATCAAGAACACAAAAAAAAATTGCACTCAAGTACCCTGACTTTTATCATAATTGCACGTTTAATGCCAGTTTTGCCATAATTGCACTCTAATACCCTGTAATCCGTTGACCACCGTTAGAGTAACGGTTGACCAAACGGATTCAGGCAAAATGACGAAAATGCCCCTCAAAGGCAAAAACAAAAAAAACAAAAAAAATTGAAAATCAGATGATCTTCGAACCCAGATGAACTGGGTTCGCGATCGAACCCAGACACTGGGTTCGATCGCGAACCCAGCAACTGGGTTCGTGCTCGAACCCAGTAATTGGGTTCGTACTCGAACCCAGTTTCTGGGTTCGTGGTCGAACCCAGATCTGGATTCGTGTTCTTCGAAAAAAATTTCAAAATTTTTTTTTTTGTTGATTTGGTTTTTTAAAAAATATTTTTTAAAATTAATTAAAATATGACGTGGCATGTTCTTATTGGTTGGATGATTTTTTAAATTTTTTTAAAATAAATTTAAATGTAAAATACCAATTTGCCCCTGAATCCGTTTGGCCAACCGTTACTCTAACGGTGGTCAACGGATTACAGGGTATTAGAGTGCAATTATGTCAAAACTGGCATTAAACGTGCAATTATGATAAAAGTTAGGGTACTTGAGTGCAATTCACCCTACAATTAAAAAAAGTTAAAAAAAAATTTATATTAAAATTTTTTTTGGTGTTCTTGGTGGAGATCCAGATTGGATCTCCACCGTCCATCAATGTTGATAGACGGTGGAGATCCAATCTGGATATCTACCAAGAACAAAACAACAAAACCAAAAAAAAAAAAAACCCAATCTGAGATTCATCAAGAACACCAACAACAAAACAACAAAACCAACAACAAATCAAATCCGAGATTCTTCGAACCCTTCTGGGTTCGAGATTCATCGAACCCAGAAGGGTTCATCTTCTAACCCTTCTGGGTTCGATCTCGAACCCAAAGGGTTCGTTCTTCGAACCCTTCTGGGTTCGAGATTCATCGAACCCAGAAGGGTTCGTAGGTTCGTTCTTCGAACCCTTCTGGGTTCGAAGATCGATCGAGATCGAACCCAGAACCTCTGGTCTGGGTTCGAGATTCATCGAACCCAGAGGGGTCGTTCTTCGAACCCTTCTAAGTTCGAGATTCATCGAACCCAGAAGGGTTCATTCTTACCCTTCTGGGTTCGAGATCGAACCCAGAGGGTTCGTTCTTCAAACCCTTCTGAGTTCAAGATTCATCGAACCCAGATCGAACCCTTCTGGGTTTGAGAAATGAATTCAAAATTTTTTTTTTTTTTGGTTGTGTTCTTGGTGAAGAACACTAAAAATATAAAATTTTTTATTTTTTTATTTTAATTTTAAGTTTTTTTAATTGTTTTTGTCAATATAATCTCCACCGTCCATCAATTTTGATGGACGGTGGAGATTTATTTAACTTTTTTTATAATTTATAATTTATTTTATTTTTTAAAAATAAATTAAGATTAAAAAGATGAAAATACCCTTTGACTATTGGTTGACCGTCAACTCTAACGGTCAACCAATTAGTCAATGGTACTAACATGCAATTAATCAGGTAGTTAAGGATATTAACATACAATTAAGGCTAAACTCACGATTTCATTGCAATATAACTAAACGTCAGGGAACTTTATTGCAATTAGCCCTAAAAACAATATGTGGGAAGACTTCTTATCTGTAGTGGGAGTCGCTTTCCGATAGCACACGTAGTTGTTGATCTCGCTAAGTCACGGTAGACTCCTGATCAATTGGACTAGGATTGGACCCCTTTGGTTATTGCCCACACAGAATCGGATGTCTCAATAGGTCCCAACAAATCTACAGTCCAATTGGACTGGGATTGAACTCATTTGGTTGTTGCCTACATACGATTGACTTTCTCCAATCCAATCTAGTATGGGCAATAATCATTCTTATAAAATATCTTATTTAATTTAAAAGTATTTAAATATTCTTTTAACTAAAATAAATTGTAAATGATTTTAAATTATTTTATTTTACTTAAAAATTAATTTAATATAATTTTATACTAATTAATCTTACACCACATACATAAATATTTTCTGCCCAATTTAACACTGCATAGGTTGCTAAAATGTGGGAGAATTTTAAAAAAAGAAAAAACTCAGATGGATTTTTTTTTTTTTTTTGGTACAAGGGAGGGCAAGGCCCGAAAATAGAAAAACGAAAAAACTAAGCAACAAAAGATCTAGCCTACAAGGTGCCAGTTTCATCAGCCTTTAGAGGCTTTAGAATATCTTGAGGGGGGTCTTTAAAGACAGTGACCCCCATCTGCAGGTTGTGCCCAAACTTGGCCAAACCATCAGCTACACTATTGCACTTCCTAAAGATGTGTTTGAGCTCACATCTCCAGCTTCTGCTCATCATCTCCTGGCAGCTCTGAATAATGCTGAAAAGGGGATGACAAAGGTTTGCATGCTTATTAAAAATCTGGATAGTGGCTAAAGAATTTGACTCAATCAACACCATCCTAAATCCAGCATTACACACAAACTTCAAGCCTTCAAAAAGCCCTCAAAGTTCTTTTCTAGGGTATCTCCAGTGCCCTTGTTCAAAGAAAAACCCTCACACTAACTTCTATCAGCCCTTCTCACTACACCACCAGCAGCGATGCTACCCAGAACTGGCCTCATACTTCCATCAACGTTAAGTTTGATCTCCCTTTATAAGGGAGAATCCAATCAAGGAGATGGGAGTAAGTGCCAGTAGCCTTTTTGTTACCATTGTTGGCCTCCAGCCATCTCACACATAACTTGCAAATAGGAAAGAGCAAAGTAAAGTCTGTATTAAAATTAGAACAACATTTTCATTTTCACACCATCCATAAGGTATAGGCAAACACTAAGCCTGAAGGCAGTTGGTTCACATCAATGCACTTGTTTCTAAGGTTATACATAAGCCACTCCTTCATGCTGCCTTTGAACGAGGCAGTGCCTATACACCCACTCCAAACACTGTTTTAAATCCCTGCACTTATTCTACAGTCTTTAAGAAGATGCTGCAGGTCTTCTATGTTTTCCCCACACCTGGTACACACAACCTATCTAGAGAGGACGTGAATGCTTCTCTGAAGATTAGTGAGCAGCTTTCCATGAAAAGCCAACCACAAGATATTGATAATTTTGGGAGGCAACTGAAGTTTCCAAATGAATTTTCCCTCCCAATCCTCCAAGTCTTGCACTATAATTTTTGCCTCGTAAGCAATCATGACAGAAAACCTGCCATCCTTACCCAAGCCCCAAATAAAACAGTCCAGCCCACTGTTGCTTCTTCCTGCATGAATGCTGCATATTTTCAGCACAAAGAAAGGGCTATGGAAAGTTTCTACATATTCCACTCCGCTTCCTCGAGATACCAGCTCACCTTTTCTGCAAGGTTTTCACTTCCCAATTGCATGGTAGAAACTGTTTAAGATCTTTAAAACCTGTCAGCCAACTGTCAGTCCAAAAATGTACTTTACATCCCAATTCTCCAAATCAATCCCAGATTAATAAGCTTAGCGTCATGAAAAATGCCTCTCTAAGTGCTAGAACAAATTATGTTATTATTAGCACCAAAACCATTATTATTTTTAAGATACTTACTTTTCAATATCTGCCCCCATAAACCAACGTCAAGTTGTATAATTCTCCAACCAGCTTTTACAAGTAAATCTTGGTTCATAGCCTTCATCTTCTTGATGCCCAAACCCCCTTTATACTTAGGTAAGCAAACCCTATCCCAATTCATAAGGTGGATAGTACTTTTATGCTCCTTACTGCCCCACAAAAAGTTCATGTTAATATTGTCCAACGTGTTGCATATCTTACTAGGTATTTGGGTCGATTGCAGAGCATACATAGGTAACGCAGCAGTAACAACCTTGATTAGGGTGCACCTGCCTGCAAACGAGAGTGTAGAACTCTTCTAGAAGGCTAGTCTGCTAAGGAATTTCTCAACAAGTTCATTATAGGCATTATTAGTGACCCTGCCATGAACAAGTGACATCCCTAAATATTTCTCCAAATCCCTAATTAAAGGTGACTCAGATGGATTTTATATAGTGAATATATATATTTGAAAGGCGTTGAAAATATCTTATCAATATGTTTTTTCATAATAAAAAAAAGTTTCCATGAATTTTAATTTTTATAGACTAGTTCGGCTTGTGACACATCCCAATCTTTTATTTTTTTTATTTTATATTTCCTTTGACTTAGAAGAAGGAGATTAACTCGAAACCTTAATTTCGTTGAGAAATGTAGTTACTACCAGACAATACCTATGATCACCAAATCTTTTAATTCATAGATTGTAATTATCCTCGATCAAATATAATTTGACATTATTTTTTGATTTTTTTTTAAATTTATTTAAAGTATAGCCTTCCTTCTACTTGGATGATAAAAATTTAACCTTAAAACTTTTAATTTAATAATTTATTTTCAAATCTTCACTTGAGTTGAGTGATGTAGTGCCAAAAATAGTTCTAAGCTTAAGCCCAAAAGCTCAAGCACAAAAGCCATAAACAAATGGAGCATTAACATGGTTTACATAGGGCCCATGAAGACCATAAGGCCCGCAGTTAATAGATGTCCAAGACCCATAAGTCAAAAGGCCCAGGATTACTAGTTTATTACAAACTAAATGCTCATAAACACTGGGCCCAAACTAATGGTCCAAAAGCGTTATCATTAAAGATGATTAAAAGCAAAATCATAACAGCTCCTAGAAGAACGTTATACTTCCCCATACAAACCAAGAACCTTCATCGAAGGGGCTTTTTTCCAACCCTAGGGAAATAGACGTATTACACACATGTCCGATTATATTCATTGATAACAGAAAGTAAATATTTCATTCACTATTTTAACTCAGTTTATCGTTAACTTGAGTGTTGGAGTTTCCTTAGCCGGCACCACATCGATATCCCTAGCGATCTTGCGATCTCTGTTTGCTAGTATTGTAAGTGCCTGTTTCGATTAACTATGAATTCAACTGTCTACAAGTGAGATTTTTATTCATGTAATTATCTAAAAATATAAAAGAAAACAAATTTGATGACTTTAGGCTGGAATAATTCTAAATTTTTGAATTCACATAATTGAAATATTCTCATAGTTTGTGCCTGTCGGATTTTAAGTCTCATGCGAGAGAAAAGATATATCTTTGATTATAAGGACAGAAAATTTTAAACTGAATAAGAAGCATTTATTACTTTGTAATGTCCAATTGGAATAAAAAAAGACATTTTTCAGAACTCAAAGATGCTCAACGGTACAACAGAACATATTTTTAAAACTCTCCTCGCTGTTGCATTTTGAATATTTTTAAATTTCACACGAGACTGACGACAAAAACAATAACAAATATGGTCTGATTGAAATAAACAAAAAACGTTTTTTCGGAATCAAAGTACACTTTTTGAGTACTTAGAATTCTTCCCTTTGCTTCTGTAAGCTGCAGCATTACTTAACAAAAGTGCTTTCCACAAAAACACTACTTTTAAAATGAACATGCTATGTCATTTAGAACAATATTCAATGTGAAGATTTCCAATTCCATTCATGAACTAAGAAATCAGATTTAGAATTTACAATTTGAACTGAGATATGTCTGCAAACTAAACTGAAGCTAACAAGTTTATTTTTGGACAAGAACTGATATCGATCGGCTATGTGGGTTCAAGTTTTTTCCTTGGCAGAAAC
This sequence comes from Xanthoceras sorbifolium, assembly GCA_003430845.1. Classification (NCBI taxonomy): domain Eukaryota; kingdom Viridiplantae; phylum Streptophyta; class Magnoliopsida; order Sapindales; family Sapindaceae; genus Xanthoceras; species Xanthoceras sorbifolium. The sequence goes on along the minus strand of CM010619.1, from coordinate 22,859,557 downwards.
TGGAATGCACTTGAACAGAAAACCAATTGGCCATGACAGAGCTGCAATGCCAATGCAGACGCCCCACTGCCCCCAATTCAACCTCTCAGTGTTGGCAAATTTCTTCAGGAACTCAACCATTGCCATTTGAAGAACTATGGTGATTCCAATGATTGCTAGAAACAGCTTGTTCTTGTGTATACCCTGGAATATGTTCTTCTTTTCGAGCTTCCTGGCGTTGAACTCGTTGAAGACTTGGCAGAGGACAAAAGTGTTGAAAATCATGGTGTTCTTGACAGTCTCCGACACACGAAAGATGGATCTTCCCCGGAATTGTAGAGTCAGTAAGATAGTTACCTGAAAAACAGCCTGGGAAATGAGGTTTCTCCACATGATTTTGGTTATAAGCGGCTTGGATCGGCCTACAGGAGGCAGGTTCATGAGATCATTGGTGGGCTGCTCTGTGGCCAATGCTAGTGCACCTAAAGTGTCCATTATCAGGTTCACCCACAGCAACTGCACAGCAGTTAAGGGGACTTTTCCAGAAGAAACAGCCGCAACAAAGTTGATTACAAGGGCGGCAACATTGACAGTGAGCTGAAATTGAAGGAATTTCTGGATGTTGTTGTAGACACACCTTCCCCACCTCAAAACTGTCACCACAGAAGCGAAGTTATCATCCAGGATGACAATATCCGAGCTCTCCTTCGCGACTTCAGTCCCTTGGATTCCCATGGAGAGTCCAATATCGGCTTCCTTTAGAGCAGGTGCATCGTTGGTGCCATCACCGGTGACTGCCACAACGTGGCCTTTCTGCTTCAAGCTTTGTACCATCAGGAGCTTGTCGAATGGGGAAGATCTAGCCATCACTCGGATGTTTTCGATCTTTGCCATTCTTTCTTCAGTTGTGTAATTTCTGAATTCAACACCTTCCACTACAGCTTCACTGTCTACTAAATCCTCATCATCAGGATTCAAAATTCCACATTCAATGGCTATGGCTCTCGCTGTGTGCATGTTGTCCCCCGTTATCATCTTGATTTTCACGCCTGCATTTCTGCAGCATTCTACGGCTCTTCTGACACCTGGACGACACGGATCCTTCAAGCCCACCAGCCCCAACAATGCGAATCCAGTTTCTTCAAGCTTCTGAGGAACTTCCTCGCCAGTTTTTTTGTATGCAAATGCAATGCATCTCAAGCTCTTCTCTGCCATGTCCTTGATAATTGTCTCAATTTTCATTCTTTCTTCATCATCCATCACTCTGATCATCCCACTTCTGTCATAATAATCTGAACACATTGCCAATATCATCTCTGCAGCTCCCTTCCAGTGTTTGTGAACAGCCTTTTCGCCAATCCTCCTCATTGAAACCCCACTTTTCTTTTTTTCCGAATTGAAGGCCTCAACGTGTATTATTTCACAATTCTGCTTCGGCACATCAACATCCATACCCAAATCAATCACAGCCCAGGAAAGTATAGCTTTCTCCGTTGGACTGCCAGAAATCTCAGGAGCTGATGCAGAAGTCTCCCTATAAACGCTACCAATCGTGTTCAAACCAACAGCTTCCTGCAGCAATTCATAAACATCAGGTGCTGATTCCAAGGAATTGTCACCCTCCTCCATTGCTTCTGTTCCAAGCCAGAATTCTGTAACCTTCATTTGATTTAATGTCAAAGTGCCTGTTTTGTCTGTACAGATTGTTGTGGCAGAGCCCATAGTCTCACAAGCGGAGAGTTTTCTCACCATAGCATGATCCCTCATCATTCTCTTCATGGAAAAAGCCAGAGTCAAAGTCACAGCCAGAGGCAGGCCTTCAGGAATTGCCACAACCACAATTGTCACAGCCGCAGCAACAATCTCCACGACAGAATTCATCACATCATCGAATTTCGTCTTCTTTCCGAGGAATTCTCTCTTTCCCATCTCATCTCTGGTATTTCCTGTGAAATACCTAACCAGCATCACCAAGAGAACGAGCACAGCAACCGCCAGTCCAATCTTGCCGATGTAAGAAGTCAGCTGGTTCAAACGAGCCTGCAACGGAGTCTCTTCGTTCAATTCGTGGCTTATAGAACTCATCATCTCTCCCCAGGCTGTGTTCATACCAACAGCAGTTACAAGCATGACTCCATAGCCATCAGTGACCTTAGTTCCAGACATCAAGAATGGATTTTTCTCATCAATCTCTACATGGTGGCTCTCACCAGTCATGCTTGACTCATCCACTTTCATGGAATGGCCTTCCAGGAACAACCCATCGGCCGGAATCTGATCACCGGTCTTCAAGGACACGACATCACCCACAACTATGTCGAAAATCGAAACAGGCATGTGCCTCCCATCTCTCACTACCTCAACCTTTATATCGCTGCTCTCATTAGAGAGCCTCTCAAACTGTCTGTTTTGCTTGAAATTGGTCACAGCAGAGACAATGACAACCAGAAACACAGCAACTATAATGCTGCCGCCATCGTACCACCCATTTTTTATGCCTTGTTGTTTGATACCGAAACCGAGAGCAAGCACAGCACAAACCAAAAGTATAATAATAGTTGTATCTTTCAATGCCTCAAAAACAAAACTCACAAAGCTTTTCAATGGCTGTTTTGCATACCTGTTGTCTCCAAAAACGCTTCTTCTACGAGCAAGATCAGCCTCATTGTCGCTGACACCACTTTTCGGGTTGCTTTCGAGAACCTGAGCGACTTGTTTCACTCCTCCAAGATTGCTCAGAGACTCGAAGCTCTTGTCTCTCACCATTTCGCCTATCAACCTCTTATCAACCTCCGGAAAAGATTGTGCTTCCAGGATAGGATCAGTAGCGGGGTTTTCATTACCAATGTCGATGGCAACATAGGATAGAGATTGATCAAGAACCTTCCTGGTCAAGGAAACAAGAACCCTGGTGAAGTATATGGCCCTGAAAGCCATTCGCCACCTCCGCTGGTGGATTTTCGACATAATCGAAACATCGTCTTCTTGATCGTCCAGGACGATCTCCTCACTCGGTTTTCGAGACCGTAAAGACATGACTACTACGAAACAAGATTGTGAACAAGAACACAAGAAAAAGAAAACAAAAAAGCAACAACAATGGATACAAACAGTGCGTGGTGGTTCTTTTTTTATAGTGAAATCAGCGAAACTGTGAAGTATCACTGTAGCTTCCTGAAAATCAATCCGTTACACGAATTTATTGCTGATTCGGTGATCAGAGCTTGAAGGATTGCCTGATTCTGTTAGAATTCTACTTGCCTCTGTTTCCAAGGGGTTTCCTTTATATATGCATTTACTCTTTTTAATTAATTGTTTTTTTTTTCATGAGATTTGCGTGAGAAGACATAACAGGTTTTTGCGATTAGTTACCGTTAAAAGTGATTTTCAAAAAGATTATAATCATACAATTAAAGAAAGAAAACCACAGGTCATTAAAAATAATGATTGGGAGAGTATTCAAGTCGATATGTAAATTTCTCGGAAAATGAAAATTTTAGAATCTACACGTGGCGTGGCTTATCATTCTCGCGTTCATACCATATCATTAATACGTCAGTCTGTTCACTCATAATATTCAATGAATAAAAATAAGAGTAAATATTACTTAGACCCCTCGAGGTTTGCTTTTCTAAAGTGCAAATAATATTTTGGTTTATTAACAAAGACCTTTTCTACTGTTAGTCAAATTTTATCAAATTTAACATGTGTAAGGATAATTTCGTCTTTTTAAACTTTTTAAAATTATTTTATTGAATAAAAATTAAAAAATTAAAAGAAATTTGAAAATGAATGTCATCCATCCATCTTTTAGATGATTGACGGTTGAGATTTATTTAAAACATATATATTTTAAAATAATTTTTTTAAAAAAAAAATGTGTAGATCCAATATGGATCTCAACCTCCATAAAGATCCCAACCATCCTTTCCACAAACCAACAAAGACCCATGGTTAGGGTTTGCAAAGTTGCAAATCAGATTTGCGACTGCCTCATGAACCCAACGATCTGGGTTTGCAATGGTTCTCGAACCAACCTGGATTCGCAATGGTTTGCAAACCAACCTAGGTTGGTAATGGTACGCCAACTAGGGAAAAGGGAGGCTTGAGTTTTTCATGGTTTGAATCAGCTTCCTTGTTGGCAATCCATAATAGATCTCCACCCTTCTCTTTTTTTTCTATTTTTTTAAATAAATTTTTATTATCCATACGGTGAGATGGACGGTAGAAATTTTAATTTTTTTTTTAGTTTTTTATTTAATAAATTTTGATAATTTTATATATTATTTTACGAATATTTTAATCTTTTTAACAGTTAAATTGAATCACTTATTAAATTGAATGAAAATTAACTTAAGTTTTTATTAATAAATTTAAAAATTATTTCCTCTTATACCTTAAAAATACTAGTGTTATTTATTTTTTAAAAAATATATAAAATTTGTCACATGGCACTACAGTAACGTGAGTGAGTGGGCACACTACCCAAAGTTATCTTCGTCAGTGTGATGTTCCCTATAACAAGAACTTTAAGTTGTATGTTTCGACCCCATACTCAATCAATCTCACTCTTACTTCAATTTTCTATATTCGATTATTTGTCTTTAACCCAAAAAAGAAACAAAAATTGCATTTCCACTAGAAAGGCTTTTGGAGAATTTACAAATTACGTGAAAGACTTTTATTAAATGAATATAATAGTGGAAAGACTTTTCCGATTTCCACACGAATCCCACTAGTATTACTGGAAATTCTTTTAGAAGTAAAACACAAAAATTCTTTTAGCTTTTTCTTTTTACATGAGGAAGCAAAGTATATAAAATTTCTTTCTTCCTAACTTTGATAAGTTAAATTCTAAGATCCTTTTTCTAAAGTATGATATTGTTGGATTCGATTTGTGGAATTCTTCGACATGAATTAATAATATAAGGACTCATGATGTATGTATATATAAATATGAAACCGTAACCATCTTACATAACCGGATGATCATAACACGTAGTCATTTGATAATGTCACTTATATGTCATTCAATGAAATCAGTTATTTATATAAAATTTTAAATTCAAAATACAATTGTGGTGCACAATTTCTTGATACCTACAAAGTAGTGTGATGTACAGTGTCATCGTCCAAGTGAGAGGTAAAATTCCTAGTCAATGTAATTAATTTCATGAAATCTTACAAGAAATCTATTTTTTTTTTTTAAATAAAGCGAGTGGAAAACATAATCGGTTGGTATGTTGACAACTTTTGGAAATTTCAATTTATTAGAATATTTAAATCGATCACATCCTGACAAACTAAGTAACAAAATCATTTTACAATTAATAATTTAAAATTTAAGGAAAAAGTGGTGGTACACTTAATATAGTGGTAATTACACGTTTTAACGAAGTTGAAATTGTGAGTTTAAATTTCTCATCTTCAAGTAAAAAAAATTCAGAAAAAAAAAGATTTGATAATAAATTCTTTATTCAATGCTTTATATGGCAAGAGTATAACCAAAATCAAAGTAAGAATTTATTTAATATCCATAAAAAGATCAAATGAGAAATCACATAGCAATTTCCAAATAGCTTCAAGAGGAAAAAAAAAATTTCCATGATATCCTTATGTTATCTTGTTTTCAAATAAAGATACAGAAGAAATAATTTGCACGAATATATTCGAAAGAGAACAAAAAAATAATTTGTGTCCGAATTGCAAATTGGGTAGAGCTTAAACCTGAGATCTCAAATTTTATTTTCTTTAAAAAAATTTTGATTTTTTTCCACGTAGAAACTTTGGCCTATTTAATGTATTATAGGGATCTCATGATCAACCCCAAGAAAATGAGGAAGCTATAATTTGTAGCATTTATTTTTCAATGATGACATAGAAAAGGAGTCACATTTTTTAATTACCTGACTTTCTTGTAACTTGCATTTGAATTTTTATGGAAAATATGGCCAATGGGTTAGTTGTGGAAGAGAAAAAAATCTTAAATGGTACGGTTCAACAACTCACTCACAATATATGATGTGACATGTCTATTGTCCTTAGTCAGTCGTGACCGTTACAACAGAACTTTCTCAAAGGCATATATGCAATTACTCTCTTGAACTAATTTAAATTATTTCTCTAAAATTTTACATATACAATACTGTAAAATTTTCAAAACAAATTCACTTAACTTTTTTGTGGGTGTTTTTCATTTTTGGTAACATGAAGTCAACACGTTATAGAGCAAATAAGGTAATAAAGCTCCTTAACTTCCACAATAGACTTTTTGTATAGTCAATGACGACTTCCATAGATAACTATATAAAATCCAATTTGACTCCCAAAAAACCAATTAACATCTTAAATTAGATGTGATATATGTGCCCCCTTCTTAGGATTGATAGTTGTTAAAACAAGTTCGACGAGAAAAGGCCAAAAGAGTTATATGTAAGCATAACTAGAGAAGTCTTCTTTAGACGGTTATATCACGCTATCCATCTATCGTGATATAAAAATTTATAACATATAAATTATAAAATGAACTAGAAAAAACTCATTCATGGCCAGATGAATTAGAAATTCTACAGATCAAACGGCCAACGTCATTCTGACAAATTCATCATAATTTACTTGACCCCAACACCACCCAAAAAAAAATCATATTTTTTGCAGGAAGTTTTGTTGAAGAAAAAAGCAAATCAGGTCTTTACATAGAGGACTTTTATTGGATGAATATACGAAGGAAAGACTTTCCCGTTTTCCACACAATCCGAAGAGGAAAAAGTATGAATATTGCCAAACAACCTTGTACAGTGGAAATTCCTTTTTCTTCTTAAATGAGGAAGCAAAGCATAAACAAAGACCACTTTTTTTTAAAGTCATTTAGTGGAATTTTGCAACACGGGTTGATGACATAAGACTCATGATGCAAGTATAGATGAATGTGAAATCATAAACATCTCGTTCTCATGTGATTGGTTTACTCTCGTTATGTGATACACGCTAATCACTTGGGTGTACTGAAGCCTCTCTTTATGGAGAACTTATTAGATTTAAAATGAGTTGTGATATGTGTCCCTTATTTAGGGTTGGTGATGGAAAAACATTATAGAATAAGAAGGTAAAGGAGTTGCAGGCAAATTGGAAAAGTTTTCTTAAAACTGTTATGTTGTATTAATATAATAAATATTATCCGTGAGCGTGATATGAACTAAAAAATTCATATAGAGGAATAAAAGATCTTATCAGTTAAAATAATTAATATCCATGAAACAGACATACCGTGTTATTTATACACTCATAATAAGAACAAATTATATGTAAATTTAATTGTTTTTGAAATTATTATTTTTTATTAATCATCTTATGTGATTGATTTATTATGTGAACATTGTAGTTGTGATAATACTGTTTGATTATAGGGTCAAATCTCATTAATTCTTTTTCTTTTGAAAAGATAGAAATTTTTTTTATGGGTTTTAGAAATTTACAAGGGTTTAGTTAGAATTTTTTTTCTTTTATTATTTAGTAATTCTGATTGTTAATAAAATTGTAATTGTCAAAATGAAAATGAAAAAAAAAAAAAAAATACCATCTATCGACTTGTTTGGGATAACTTTTGCCTTTGGTTATGTTTAAATAATGCATTTTAAAAGAGTTTTTCATACCAAAACTGCTTTTAAGCCTGTTTTATTTGCACATTTTAAAAACTCTTTTCATTAGGATATGATCTTTATAGATTTAATTGGAGTAAATAATATATGTATTTTTTGTGACAAAAGTTCACTTCATATGTTATAACATAATTTTGGGAATTTAGAAGAAATACCCAAATTAAAAATTGCAAACCTACTCACCCCACACTAACTTTTACATAGTCTACCCAAGGTAATATTTGGGACAAAAATGCCCGTCACATTTTTCAACTCTCAAAACTTGTTTTCAGTCTTTACAGACCCAACCATTTTTTTTTCAAAACAAAATCTATTTTCTCTGACTAAACTCCGACCATCATACTTGTACCAGAATTTGCCGATGTGTAGGAACAAACCTGTCGTTTTGGTTTGCTTTCATTTATGTGTTCTCAATCGGTTTGTTTGATTATTTTTTTTTATAATAATGGAATTAGAAAAAGAATTGGGTTTATTTTGTTGTGGGTTTTATTTTTTTTTTACTTTTACACATTGATTTGGTTGAATTGATGTAAATTTTTAGATAATTTATAGTATATGATTCATCGGGTCGTGTAAACCCGATACAATTGTTATCGGTTGTTGCAACCCGATGTTTGTTGAAGAAGATAATGAACAGTGACTACCTTAATTAGGTTATCCATCATTAGGAGTTGTGGGTAGAAAATAAGTTACATCGATGGTTATCATGTCCCGATGTAAAAACCATAGGGTTGTAATGACTCAATAAAAATAAATCATCAGGTTGTGGTGACCCGATGAGATATTTTTTTTTTTTATAAAAGAAGTATTACATTTTTCTTTCTTCATTTTTTTGTTTCAATTTCTGTGTTTTTATTATGGTTTATTGATGATATAAAAATCCTTATTTATTTCAAGGTATTAAATGAATCAATAGCTTCTAAAAAAATTTGTTGATTCATTGAAAATAAAGCAAAATGATTTTTTTCCATATAAAAGTTATTACTTACTGCAAATGGGAGAGCATTGCTTTGATAAAGAGAAAACTTACAAAACGACAATAAGAGAACTTACATTAACAAACATCAAGTCTTCTCAACTCGATGTAAAATCCATCAGTTAGGATCGACCCGATATTGATCCTAGAAATAAAAAAACACCAATATCAGTTTCTATGCCTTGACGAAAACATAAATGCAAAGCCCATAAAAATAAAAAATTAACAAATTAAAAGTATTATCTGTAGAAATAAAAGATAAACACTAACATTTGCTTAAAATTTCCGAATCAAAAGAATATGGAGCTTTAAAAACACACAATGTGATTAAAGATGAGTAGATGAAGCTTTTTAAAATTATTGTAGTGAAAGATGAGTAGAAATACATATAATGTGGTTAGATCCAACTTTAGGAGTGTTTTACATTGAAAATTTTATGTTTCAAGCACAAATATTAGAGGTTAAAGATAAATCGTGGTTTTGTTTTGGGAAAATGTGAGGGGTATTTTTGTCCCAAATATTACTTTGGGTAGACTATGCAAAAATTAGTATGTAGGTTTGTAATTTTCAATTATAATTTGAGCATTTCTCTGCATTCCCTATAACTTTTTCTAAGTATATTTTCTAAAAAATTCTATTAAAATAATAAAATTTTATTTATTAAAATAAAAGGAGATAAAAATTACTTTGAAATAAAAAATATAAATTACTTTGAAATAAAAAATATATTAAAGTAATAAAGTGATAAAAATTAATAAAGTGATTATCGCCTATGGACGACATGTGGCATTCAATTCTTTTTCTTTTTTTTTTTTAATTTTATTTTAGTTCTTATATTTATATTTATCTTTTATAACCACTAAATAATTATAAATGCATCAGGTAAATAAAATCGTAATTAATTATTATTAAAATTTAAAAATTAAAAGTAAGAAAAAAATTGATAATAATTAAATTTAAAAATTAAATAAAATAATTTAAAAATTGAACAAATTTCACACACAATTTATCTAAAATTTATTTTTTTCACTTATATATACAACTTTATGGTTAATTGACATACTTCCATCACTGTTAGTCAACTCTAGTTAATTTTTTAAAATCATTAAAAAAAAAAAAGGTGGAGATGAGATCTACTCCTTAATCTCTAACGATGGAGATTGTCTCCATAGAGACGATGGAGATTGTCTCCATAGAGACGATGGAGATCTCGTCTCCATCTGGAGGTCTGATCTCCATTGATGGAGACCAAATCTGATCTTCATACTTCTGTTTTGACAAAGTCTAGTCTCCATTATAGAGTTTTCATCTCTGTGATCGATCTCGTTTTTATGAAGATCAGACTTAGTCTCTATCAATGGCGAAGGAGATTTATATTAATTTACCATAAAAATTTTTATATATAAGTAAAAAGGTAAATCTCAAATTGAGCCCTTGTCTTAGGCGACTGTAGCTAGCCAGTCGCTCCCTTGGAGCAACAAGTGGCAACATTTCTTTTTCTATTTTTTTTTTTTTTGCAAGTTTTATGAAAAATTTTATTTTAGTTCTTCATATTTATATTTTTAGTTCCATTATCACTAATTAATATAAATGTATCAATTCAATTCATAAGACCAAAATTTAAATAGTCAAATAAAAGTGAAAGTCAAAATTAATTGGTTTACCCATAATAATAGAAGTGAAAGTCAAAATTAATTGGTTTACCCATAATAATAGAAGTGAAAGTCAAAATTAATTGGTTTATTATAAATTTATCAATTTAATTCATATGAATAAAATTTTAATGCTCGAACTTAAATCAAATTTAAAATTAATTTTTATAAAAAATTAAAACTAAAATAAGAATAAAAATTGATAATATATATGTATATATATTTAAAAAAAATTGACATTTGATGCGTAAGTGGGATACTGGGATTTACCGAGATCATGCTCTATGAATATAGCGCAGTCTATATATCTTAAATCTAAATCAGAAAAAATCTACTTCGAATACAGGAAAAGGTCTCTCTACACTTCTTTCGATTTTATGGGTGATTGTGGAATAATATTTATAATATCAAGGTTTGAACTTTGATGAGTTAAGAGAACTTGTTAAGTTTCAACTAACAAGGTAAAACCCATGGTAAAATTGATAATAATTAAAATTAAATAAAATAATTAAATAATTTATCAAGATTATTGGCATATTTATTATTTTATGTAATTAAAAATGCAAAAAAAAAATATTTTTTTTAAAAATAGGTGGGCTCCATAGAGAAAGTCAGGAAGATGTTGCATCCTTTGGTTGCAATTTTTTTAATAAAAATAAATATTTTTATTTTTTTATATTTAATTAGATATATATATATATATATATAATGTATATTGTAAATACATATTATAATAGCTTGTGTTACAAGTAAAAGGATAAATACATCTTTTAATATTAATATCATATTATTATGGGTAAATTAATTAATTTTAAAATTTATTTTTATTTAATTATTTAAATTTTAATTATATGAATTAAATTAATATATTTATATTAATTAGTGTAATGGAACTAAAATAAAATTATTTATAAAATTTAAAAAATAAAAAAGAATTAACGCCACTTGTCGCTCCAAGGGAGCGAATGGCTGGCTGCAGTCGCCTTGCAGCTAGCATTGCTCAATAAAAAATGTGTAGGATGGGATATGCGAGAAAATTGTGTTTCGTTAATCATTGAATGGTGAAATGAGAATTATGTGAGTTTCATTAAAAGGTAAACAACTGCGCTTAATGCAACAAAGTTGCTGATAATCTTGCCAACTTTGACTACTCCTTGAGATGGGGGAATTCTTTTTTCGAGAAACTTCCTCCTGCTGCCATTGCTGTGTACGAGGATGATGTTTCCTTGTGTTAGTATGTTTCTGGGTGTTTTATCTCTCCCTTTTACCAAAAAAAAAAATAAAATTAACTTCCCTTATTTTTACTTGAAAGCGCTTTCAAGAGAAGTGCCAAGGGTCTAAAATTATTTGTTAGTGCCTTTTAAACTTCATAACTCTTTTTATTTGTTAACGAAACACTTTTAAAAGTGACTATTATACTCGAAAAATTAAAAACTTCTTCTCAAAGTTCATGTCAAACAGAATCTAAGTTAATGTTTAATATTGAAAAAAAAATAAAAAAATCATTGGATTATATATGTAAACCCATGTTATTAGCACCCCACCCAATGTAATATTTTGGTACCTTTTTATATGAGTTTTTTTGTTCAAACAATTATTCGGTGAAACTATAAAAAGGAATGTCAAGATAATATTGGTTTGTCAATTACTGGGTGAAACTATAACTATAAAAGAAACATAAAGATAGCATCGGTTTGGTGCCAATATGGGGCCATATAGAAGAGTAATGAATTTTCCAATTTCGTACCGTTCACCAGAAATCCGAATGCAGAAGCGATGGGATCAATTTGTGCGGATTGTATCATCGTTCGGAGGACAATTACAAACGGAAAGTCCCCTTCATTCACAAATGCAAATACCCACACTTTTATTCTCTGGTTTGTGTTGGCATAGAATAATTTAATCAATGGAAAAATTTTGAATTTTTCCTCTCCTATTCTCAGTCTTCTTGTGTGTTCTTTTGTTTCTCTTTTGTCTGAATCGCACACAGCACCTAAAAACTCTCTTCTTTTATTGTCTTCTCTCTTCACTTGTACATTAGAGAATATATATATATATATATATATATATATTTTTATATTTATTTCGATCATTTTATAAACTGCTATAGCAGTTCATCTTTATTGTAACTGCACATGCAGTTTGCAAATTCAAACATCTTTATTCTCTGAGCTTAGTTCTTTTAAGTCTCTGGATTTTTTTTGACAGGGCTGTTTGGGTGAGTTCTTGCTGCAGTCTGAAGCAGCTGCTTTATTTTGTGGTTGGTGCCTGGTTTGCTTGGAATATCAGAAATTCGATCTTGCATGGCAGTCAGGTTATTTTTTATTCTAATGTCTGGTGCAGAGCTGTCTGTTTTGTAGATGATTTCCTGGGCTCTAAACAGGTTCCTGTCAGTCCTGATTGTTCTGTCAGTTCTTTGGCTCGATGGTCTCCTCATGTTTCAGGTTTCAAAGTCAATGTTGATGCTGCTGCATGTGGATGCTATCAATGGCAGATTTGGTATTGGGATTGTTATTAGAGATCGGTTTGGTTTGGTTTCTTTTCCTGGTTTTTTCAGCGTTGAAGCTGCTGAGGCTAAAGCTATTTTGAAGGTTTTCTTTTGGCTGTTGGTTCTTGTTTATCTTCTTTTCTTGTTGAGTCTGATGCTCTTGGTGTTGTTAAGATGTGTGGTGGTCTCCTTTCTTCTAAGGGTGAGGTTGATAGTATTGCACAGAATATTAAGTTTCGTTTTGGCAGGTTTTCCGATTCTCTTGCTTTTGTTTTCAGAAATTGTAACAATGTTGCTCATTGTCTTGCTAAGAGAGTTGCTGGTTATGTTACTTGAGTTTGTTCCTTTTCCTTTATGGGTTTGTTCCTTTTCTGACTAGTAGTTATGTTACTTGAGTTTCTATAAAGTTAGTTTTCTTCCAAAAAAAAAAAAAAAAAAACCCACACACTCATAAAATTCCTTTGATTAATTATAATCAACAAGAAAAAGGCCAATTCCACATGCTTTTGCTTAATTATTTATACCCAAAAAAAAAGCCAAATTTTGCTTAATTAATTTCAAGTGAAGTCAAATGAAATGGAAAGATCAATTTTGTTTTTAAGATTATTAACTTGGAGATGTGCAGGTTCTTCTCCAAATAAAGCTGTGTGTTGTGTATCAAATTTTTCAACAATGGTTTAACATTCTTGTAGAAAGTGCTTTTTATTTGTGAGCTATATATATATATATATACACACACTTTTTTTCTACAAAAATACTTTCAAAAGGACATTATATCTAAGGGTTAGGATCAAAAAGTCTTCTTTGTTGACAAAAAATTATAACACTTGGATGTTTATATTTATACAATTTGAATGACAAAAATTACATCTAAAGAATGATATTATTATTACCCATATATTAATATAATATTCGTGTAGTCAAATTTAATTTCAACCATTAAAATTCATGAGATGTGTATAAAGGATGATATATACTTTTTGCTTCTTTTTTTTTTTTTTCTTTTTAACTAACTTTTTAGTTGTTATTAGATGCGAAAAATAATAAAATTATAACTCATCTAACGGTTAAGAATATATTTCGATTTTATTAAATTAGGACTTGCAAAAAAAAAATTACTATATAAATAAAACTATTTGATCAATACATATAGAAGGCAAAATACAGAATAATAAATCAAGATAAACACTTGAAAAAAAAATATAAAAAAAAATGGCTTTCCCATGTTTTAATCATATGGTGATGATCATGATGATCATAATCCACAAATAAAATAAAAAAAACATGTACACACCACCAGATAAAATGAAGAAATCCATACATATATATTTTTGTTTTCCTTTTAAGTATCTGTCTTGCCTGCATGTTGCTGGAGGAGATCATATATGTAATTGTACAGATCAAACGGCCATCATCATTCTGACAAATTCATCATAATTGACTTGACCATCACCATCCAAATCAGCCTCTCTGATCATCTGCTCTAGCTCTTCATCTGTCAGTTTCTCTCCAAGGTTGATCATCACTTGCCTCAACTGTTTATAAATATTACAGCCCAACAAGTGAAGATGTTCTGATTAGATAAAGACGATATATATTCATGATTACGAGTCGTATTTTTGTATATTTGAAGAGTTTATAATTAGGAGGAAAAAGAAATCCCAACCTCATTAGGTGAAATATAACCATCTTGATCTTTGTCAAACACTTTAAAAGCTTCTCTCAGTTCCTCTTCTGCTTCACTTTCCTATAAAACAAAAACCAGTGATCAATATACAAGATCATAAACTGGGCATGATATAATAAATTAATAAATAAATAATGGAAATTTTTTTACCTTCATTTTTCTTGCCATGAGATTCAAGAACTCCCCAAACTCGATCGTCCCGTTTCCATTGATGTCAACTTCATTGATCATGTTTTGAAGCTCTTCTTCTGTAGGATTTTGATCAAGTGATCTGATTGCAGTTGCCAGTTCTTCTATAGTAATGCAACCTACAAAAAAAAAAAAAACAATTAGTCAATATAAACACCATCTTGGAACATAAGGGTAAATTCCAACGAAGTTTCTGATAAGTTCACAGGTAACGAAGAAGGTTTCTGATGAATTTTGAAACCAACCCGATATACATGCTGATGAATTAGAATAAGCACCCACATGCATACATATATACATATATATAGAAGGAGAAAATGTAAATGAATATGTACCATCTCCATCCCTGTCAAGTAGACAAAAAGCTTCCTGGAACTCAAGAACCTGTTCCACAGGCAACACATCTCCCATGTTTGGTTTCTCTTTTCTGTGAGCTTGTAAACACTTTGGAGAGAGACTTTACACGCAGAGAAAGAGATTGAGAGAGAAAGCTGTGAGAGATGACAATTTGGAATGCTTAGACAATATTTTTGATCTTTACAGCTACTTTTATACATATATACATGCAAAGTGATAGTCAAGTCCAAGTTCACAGTTGCTATTGGTAAAAGTTGCCCATTTTTTAAGTCTAACAGAGACTTTTTTAAGTCAAAATCTCACGTTTCTATTACGCGCAGTTTCTGGAAATTTTTTGTTTTCTGAAAAATTTTCGTGGGGAAGAATTCAAACTGTTTGCAATAAAATTTATTAATTCAGAATTTAAGGAAGGAAAATACCTTTCCAATTCATTATTATTTATGATATTATGTTAGTCTACTATGGTTGATTTTATGCATTTAAATTTTCCACGCAAGAAGCATGGATGTATAAATAATCAACCGATCTCAGCTACCAACATTAATTAAGCTTTTTTTGTCAATTTTGTTCTCTTCAAATTGAATTCTATATATAACAATTTTTTAAAAAAATTAATTAAAAAAATACAAGCATCTATCATATCAAATTATCTAGATTATAACTTATAATATATAATACATCCACAGGAGACATTTTTTTGATTGACTCTGATACCTAAACGAACAAATATATATATATATATATATATATATATATATATATATATATATATATATATATATATATATATATAAGAACAGCTAGATAGTTCCAGCTTCAAAGCAAAAAAAAAAAAAAAATGACACATAATATAAAATTATGTGCTATTCAAAGATTTTTGAGTATCTTTTTTTTTTCCTAGATTATGTTATTTCGTATAAATTTCTGGTTGGCTTGTTGGTGTTGACGAACCGATAAATGAGCTGATTAAACATGTTATAAGGTTTTTAAATTGAACGATTATTTATAAAGGAAATTATGTTTTTTTAATTTTATATATTCTGGATGTAGTTATTATAGAACATATACAAATTCAAACAATAATAAATTACACATATACAAAGAAAAGTACTAAGAAAAATAAAAAAATATGCAAGAGTTTTATATGGTTCGGCGATCAATCTAATCGTTACATCTACGGAGTGTACCAACACTTAATTTCACTATCAAACAATATTTACAAAGTACACTCTCAAAATGCCTCTATTTTTCTCTCTTACAGAAAGAAACCATAAGAGCTCGACCCCAAGTGTGAAGCCCAACAATAATAATTGAGGCCGACTTCACAATTAAAGAGTAATTACACTATAAAACTGGTTTTTCGAAGAAAGAATTGAGAAAGGTGGCCTGTTTAGCTTCTGAATAATAATAAAAAGATTCCATTTTTGTTTTTTTTTTCTGTTCAGATTTTTTATAAAATCCAGTACTTCAAATATAATATACCGTACCA
The DNA here is from genome assembly GCA_003430845.1 of Xanthoceras sorbifolium. Taxonomy (NCBI): domain Eukaryota; kingdom Viridiplantae; phylum Streptophyta; class Magnoliopsida; order Sapindales; family Sapindaceae; genus Xanthoceras; species Xanthoceras sorbifolium. Next base: position 22,843,082 of record CM010619.1, on the reverse strand, counting down.
TGGTATGAAAAGGTACCAGCTTGACCTCTTCAACACGGAGGAGGAGATTTGTAATGAAAAGGTACCAGCTTGACCTCTTCAACACGGAGAAGGAGATTTGTAAATTAAAATTACAAATTGAATACATCGTAAGCAAAATATATCATGTGATCACTTATTATTATATTTTTGGGATCCAGCCCAGACATAAGTACGCCTGGTACAATAGTTATATAACGAAGAACTGATATAAACATTAATGAAGTAATTATCTAATCTTAAGGTTGTGAGTTTCAATCGTGTTATTCTCCCTAAATTTTGAATTAATTATAATTATTTAAAATATATATATATATATAATTAAATTAAAAATTCCAGACTGAGAATATCTCTCTAGCTCTCTTTATGTGCCAACAATTTGATGCGTTAGGTTGGTAATCTGTCAGTTTGTCAAAGACAAATCAAGTGCACTTATCAAAGAGATTTTTATTAGTTGGCTCCAACATTGTTTAAGGATTATAAAATATTTTGCGTATCTTTCTTGCTTGAATATATCATTTTCTATGAAAACTTGGTCAATGATATAATTCTATGATAAGGGTTTTGCTACGGTTCTATTAGGAACATCGGTTCGAGTTAAGTCTATAAAGTTGAAAAGTCTATAGAATTTTAATGTGATTAGTTAAGAGACGCGTATAACTATATACCTATGAAGTTTGCGTTATCATATAAAGTTGAAATATCACATCTATAGTATTCATCGGAAAATTTAAATTGTTTAACACAAATTTTGATAATTATAGGACAATTTATTTTATTTTATTTTATTTTAACTCTTTTAATTGGTAGTAAAACCAGTTTGATCACATAAATCATCTTAATATTTTATTTTTAAATAAAAATTAATAAAACAGAAAACGTTATCGAACATGTCCCTAACTTGCCTTCGTTCATGAGTTGTACACTCGACTAAATTCATTCAAAACGAAAGTATGTAAAGACAAATCAACAAGCCAAGATTTTGATTGAAAGAGAGTGCTATCATGTTTTACCAACAAAAAACACAAAAGCAAATGTCCAAATTTATATGCATTCTGTTAACTCTACTGTAGAAATTCATCAATATATTTTCTTTCTTCTTCTTTTTTTTTCTTTTGACATTTTCATATTTACCAATGATTTACTTGTATCGTTTTTCTGAGGCCAGTTGCTAAGGCATAGGTCTGGCTTCCTGAGTGCAGTTAGCTGTTTAAGTTGCGGAACTGAATAGAACAACATTAATTCACATCAGTCTGCATCTTATTAATTTTCAAATCAACCATTGAAATCTCTATCTGTCGACTTTGAACAACTTTTTCTGTCAAATATTCCAATTGTAACAAGACCGCAACTAAAATGTAGACTACGTTTTTTTCTACGATCAATGCAGGCTTCACCCTTCAATAGGCCGAGCTTGTCCAAGCTATTTTGAGGGTCTCTCCAGCCCACTTGGAGGCTTTTCAACTTGAAAATGGGTATATGATATATATGTAGGACCTTAAATATAAAAATAATGTTAGTGTTGCCCCAAATATTTTGTCCAACTTATAAGATAAGCGAATTTATAGTAACGATATTCAGAGTTCGTTTAGAATAATTTTTCCAAATAGATCTTTATAAGTAGATCTTGTAGAAATCTAGTTTTTACAAATAAAGTTTTTAAAGAAAAAATATTGGTGAATTAAAAAAAATTATTTGAAATAATATGATTATAAAAAATATATATATAATTTTAAATTAAAAATGCATTATACAATTAATAAAATATAATAAGTTTATATTAAACATTTTAAAATCTATTTGGGACGTAAAACAGATTTTTTAATCATCCAAAAAATCTATTGGTATGACAATCGAACGACTTTTTAGAATTAAAAAAAAAACTCTTTTAGTCAGTAAATAAGCTATTTTTAATGTATACTAATTATGAGATGATACCGTTGATACTACTGTAGTTGGATGGTAAAAAATCTTAAATTTAACATAATTAATTAATTGTTTATATACATTTTGGTACATGTAATTTTTTTTCTTATTTATTAGGATTCATAATATTCTTTTTGTATATTCGATATTAATGTCAGACAAGACGAAAATTGAGGTAGTTAGCTATAGTTATCGTTCACACTTGTGAGATTCAAAACGTCACAGAAACTGAATGAGAAAAAAAAAAAAAAAAACCTGAATCTCACAAGTGATAATTTTTATATAAAAAAAATAAAGGGTAGATTGTAGGGAAAAATATATGCTTCTTAATAAAAATACAGCAGAATAAAATATGGATTTCGAAACTTTTTTCCCTATTTAATTTGAAAACTCTTTGCTGGATTGTTGATTTGCATATACACGGATTAAAAAGAAAGTTTTATTATTTGATTGTTTTCTAGCAACAACAATTTCGATAAACCATCAAGTCTTACGAGTTATGACCATGATTTAATAACATTTGTGTGTGTACGTCACGGATGTATTCAGGTATGACTCAAGCAAAGAACACAACTCTTTGTGTCCCTCCTATGGTCGGCCGTACCCTGCAAAGAAGAATTAAAAAAAAAATTATTTTCTCTCTTTTTAGTGTTCGCGTACCCCCTCTTGATAATTAGGTTTAGGTTTTCTTGCCTTTTTTTTCCTTTATATAATATCTTATTTATATCAAGACCTAGGTTTCTTGTTGACCAAGTTAAAATAGAATTATAAATTCTATTTAAATTTGGTCACTATTAGAGTTTGAACCCATGACCTCTTGTTGACCAAATTAAAATAGGATTCTAATCCTATTTAAATTTGGTCACCACTAGGGTTTGAACCCTATGACCTCTAGGATTTGAAATAATCATTATTACTTTAATCATTTTATTTTAATCATAGTTCTAACATGTAACATCCTATTAATAATTAAATAATTAATAATTCTCAATTATTAATATTTGTTCAATTATTAATTTATTCATCAAATAATTATATTATTTAATTAATTTCTCGAATGTATTCGTGTGACTTTCGTAACAAAATTAATTGGATTATCCAATTAATTAACCGTGACCCTCGTTACCACTAACCATAATGACTAGTAAGGACCTATTGAACCCATAGCTTGAGCTCCAATAATACTTAGAAATATTAATTAAACTCTTTAATTAATATTTCATTATTATTAACCTCGGAGTTATTCCACTAAAAACCCAAAGGTTGTACTCTCGAAACTATAAATGCATTACACAATCTGAAATCTCAGTGTCCATTGATATAGCTATTATATATGATATGATCCTCCACAAGTAGTTTATAATTAGAGTTAAGTTATAAGGTCCGTTATATCTCTCTAATTATATATTTTCCTTTATGTACCATTGAATCTCTAATGAACAATTATATCATATATTCCATTACGGAAGAAGGAGAGCGCTCTTAATTGTTCAAGCCCTGAATCAACCCTTAAGGGAACTACTTCTCTACTTCTCATAAGAAGGAGTGGATTCCTCTATTGTGTTCAAATATTCACAGCCACAAGCTAAACTATGACTCCAAGATACGGAGTTATTGATCGAGAATGCTACTCTGATCTCACTCATAGTATATCAAAAGTCACAATCCAACCTGAAGGAGTCAGTAAGATAGTTAGAATTCAGATCACCCATATACAGCCATTATTTGTCGATATATATATATATATATATATATATATATATATATATATATATATATATCTTCATCTAACAGATCTTGGTGAGAAAGTCATATAAATCATGGTCATATCCTATATAATTTCATTATATAAGGTGTCTTCATCCCCATGTCACTACATGAGTAGTTTAGGAAAAGACCACCGTACATTACAGAATACACTGCAGCTGTAGATTAAGCACAAACAAAGTACCCAGCTTTATTTGCTTTTTAGGGACTCACAATCATCCGACCCATGATCCCCAGATCCCACCTATAAATTCTAGTATCTATACAAGGTTTAAGCTATAAATCCCAACATAGATAGCATAAAATTTGGTGTTGTCAAAAGTCAATAGAGTTATAGTTCAAGAAGAAAAAAGTCAATACAGTTATGCTTGGTCTATATGGTAAAAAAAAACCCTAAAAAAACAGAGACAAATAAGGAGAAGAAACAAAATAAATATTTTTACTTCTCTAAGAATAATAATTGTTAAAACAATAAACAAATAAAACGCCAATTAATTTACTAAAAACAACTTCAAACTTGCGTGTCAGATTCATTCACTAAAGCGTGTTATTCATGTTAGAATCTCCTCGTCAAATTCTGAATATCAAACACTCTTATTCTAACGAATCAAACACTCCATCTCTTCCTAAATATAACCATGCACGGAATCTCCTTAAAATAGTACACACGTACTTCTGTTTTTGACTCCTACAAATAGTAAGTAGCTTGCCACTATAAAAAACTTGACCACGTACACCACCCCACAACGTAATTCAGTTCATTCTCTACCTAACCAACCATAGCCAAGAACAACTCAATTCACGTTATTCCGTGTTTGAAACTTTAAAATCTAAATTTTTTTTATTTTAACTCAGGACCTTAATTTCATTGAGAGACGTGTTTACCACTTAGGTATGCTGGCAACCACAAAGTACAAATTTATATTGATGAAACTCTAAAATTGGGTTCATTCTTTTGTATCCATATCAAATTTTTCTGTTTCGATACTCTAGCAAATTCCAGTAAATAGGACATATCTCACATTCCTTTTATACATCATTTGTACATTCTTCAGATTCCATTCTTTTGTTTATTTAATTCTGATTTGGATTTTCATGGTTGGGTTGTTGCCAAAATTTCTCCAAGTGTGAATATTTCAGTCACCATCAAGAATCACTCGAGAGCATTCAAATCCAAGGCCGGCATAAAACACCCAGTTGATCAAGTACTACACAAAATTGTAGCTCAATATTACTTCTCTTCGTTATATTTTGGATTAAAATTAAAATTCTCAAGTACAGACGTTCCAAATTAACAATGGAGAACCTCCCCGGGAACCTTTTACCGGATGAGGCGAGTCCCGCGTGGTTGAACAAGGGAGACAATACGTGGCAGCTCACAGTAGCCACCCTCGTAGGCTTGCAGAGCATACCGGGGCTGGTCATCCTCTACGGGAGCATGGTAAAGAAGAAGTGGGCGTTAAACTAGGCCTTCATGGCGATTTATGCCTTCGCCATGGTAATTGTGTGTTGGGTAGGGTGGGATTTTCGCATGTCCTTCGGGGACAAGCTTGTTGTCTTCCTCGGGAAACCTGGGGTTGCCTTGGACGAGAAGTTTCTTCTAGGGCAAGCATTTCTTGGGTACTTTCGTACCGCAACAATGGTGTTTTTCCAGAGGGTTTTCGCTTGCATAACGTTGGTCTTGATCGCTGGCGCGCTTCTTGGGAGGATGAATTTCAGGGCTTGGGTGATGTTCGTGCCGCTTTGGCTGACATGCTCATACACGATGGCGGCTTTTAGTATATGGTGTCCGGATGGTTAGCTGGCCAAGCTTGGTGTTATTGACTTTGCTGGTGGTTATGTTATTCATGTCTCTGCTGGTGTTGCTGGTTTCACTGCCTCTTATTGGGTAAGTAGTTTTTGACAAAAATTCTCTAGTTCAGACATCCGAATTTTCTCAAAATATCATCTGTGTTATGGTCTTATTTATAATAATTGATCTTATAAGGTCTCGAAGAGTGGACTTTTTTACTAGTTTATTTAACTAATTAATGACGTTGGTGATTATTAACTTGTGTAGGTGGGTCCGAGGACAGACAAGGACAGGGAGATAACTCAACCGAACAACATAATTATGATGCTTGCAGGCGTAGGACTGCTATGGATGGGGTGGAGTGGATTCAACGGTAGAGCACCCTTCGCTGTCAGCTCCGATACATCTCTCGCCGTCCTTAACACCCACGTCTGCACTGCCACCAGCCTCCTCACCTGGCTCCTCCTCGACACTTTCTTCTCCGGAAAACCCTCCGTCATCGAACCTGGAAGAACGAATCCTTCTGGGTTCGATATTCATCGAACCTGGGAGGGTTCGATCTTCGAACCCTTCTGGGTTCGATCTTCGAACCCTCCTGGGTTCGATATTCATCGAACCCAGAAGGGTTCATTCTTCGAACCCTTCTGGGTTCGAAGAACGAACCCTCTGGGTTCGTGGAACCCAGAGGGTTTAAAGATCGAACCCTCGTGGGTTCGAAGATCGAACCCTCGTGGGTTCGATCTCGAACCCAGAAGGGTTCGAAGATCGAACCCTCCTGGGTTCGATCTCGAACCCAGAAGGGTTCGAAGATCGAACCCTCCTGGGTTCGATCTCGAACCCAGAGGGTTTGTTCTTCGAACCCTTCTGGGTTCGAGATCGAACCCAGAAGGGTTCGATCTTCGAACCCAGAAGGGTTCGAAGAACAAACCCTCTGGGTTCGAGATCGAACCCAGGAGGGTTCGATCTTCGAACCCTTCTGGGTTCGAGATCGAACCCAGGAGGGTTCGATCTTCGAAGATGAAGTTCATCTTCGAAGAACGAAGATGAAGTTCAAAAAAAAATTTTTTTTTTTTTTTTCTTGGTGGAGATCCAATCTGGATCTCCACCATTAATTTTTTTTTAATGAACAGTAAAAAAATTTGTGACAGGGGTATTTTGGTCATTTAAAAATTTTAGAAAAAGTCAACGGTCATTTTAACGGTCAACGTTAACGTGAGGGGAGGTTAGTGTTCATTAATGCAAACTTTGATTCCGAATGTAATTAGCTAAACCTCAGGGAGGTTGAGTGTAATTAACTCTATATTATATATATATATATATATATATATATATATATATATATATATATATATAATAACTACACTACAATAAAATTGATAATAAGTAATAAAAGAAATTGAGTACCAGAATAAGGAAGAAGATAACTGAGTCTTGCTTATAGTAATGGCCTTAAGACAGAAATTGCTCTCTATACAGGTGCTTATAGAACTTTGAACAACTGTCTCCCAGGATCCTCTGTTGTAATTTAGAAATCAAGCACTAGATATTTCTGAATTCTATCGAATTTTAGTGTGTATCTCAATTTCAAAATGTATACAAAGAATGAAAATGATCGATTTTTTTCCTGACATTATTTTGTTATATATTTATAAAGGTTGAAGAGTTATTTCTGAACTGATATAATTCTTCATCAAATTCAAGTACAGACACAACTCTTAACAAATACAACTTTTGATTATTTTTAATTTTAAAATTTTAAAATTAAATTTAAATAAAACCAATTGATTGACTCGATCTTAAACTTAGACACACAATTTTTACAACATTAACTTTGTTGTAGTTTGTAACTTAGTTATAGGGAGAAATTCAAATATAGCCCTTTAAGTATGGAGAAGATTGTTTTTGACCTCATTTTCAAAAATGATTGTTAGTGACCCTATCAAGTTTTTAAAAAACCCATGTAAAATTACAGATGAACCCATTATATATTCATACTTAAAATCAGATTTCCCAACCCTATTCTCATTTTGTTTCTTGCTGGTGTTTTTTTATTTTTTAACAAAATGGCAGTCTTTAGAGAGAGGAGAGATTGACGGCGAAGAAGAAGAAGAAGAAGCTGAAGAAGAAGAAGGAGAAGGAGCCACCGATCAGAAGAACAGCCGGACGCAAGGAGATCGACGGAGAGAACACCCATCGGAGAGAAGAACGCCGGCAAAGAAAAAGAAGAAGAAGAAGAAGCCGAAGACGCCAAAGAAGAAGAAGAAGAAGAACCGAACGCAAGAACGAGAAGGAGAACTGGACCCGTTCGACCGCGAGAGAGTTCGGGTTCGTTCAGACGACGGCGAGGTTAGGCTCCGTTTTGTTCGACTTCGTTCGATGTTTGCAGTCGGACTTGAAGCGGTACATCTTGCTGTTTGTGATTATAGATCTCTGTCACCTGTAAAACCAAAATTAAGTTCAACATTTCAAGTAAATTCATATAACTCAGTTTTTTTTAGCAGCAGCGATTTTAATTGTAATATGTTTTCGTACTTCATATTGTCTATATAATCACTGAAAAGTTCAAATATTAAGATGCAGGGACGGCAGGAAGAAGTTGAACGTGCTTGCCAGGGCTGAAGGGATGCTGAGAGCAAGCTTTCTTCTTTGGAGGCAAGTATCGGTTGCTTGATTTTTGTAATGAAGTTGTCATTATTGTCCTAAAATAGGTGCTGATATTATACGCTAATGTCATGTGGATTTGTTGGCAAAGTTTGTTTTGAACAATTAAAAAGTCTTGTAACTTTACATTGTGCTTTTGGCTCAGGTAATTTAATGATTTGTTTGCTATGATGTGTTTGTTTCTATAATTGCAGGCGGAACTGCAAAAGGTGAGAGTGGAAATGGCTGCCATGAAGAGGCATGCTGCCATGTACCACCCTCTTTGTTTTCATTTTCATTACACAAATACGATTATTGTTGCTGGGTTCTTTTTTTTTTTTTTGGGTTGAATATTCATATATTTTGATATGTTTTTCTTGATGTTATGTTGCAGATGCAAACATTACAGGAGGAGATGCAAGATTAGAGCTTCTTGCTGCAACGAGATCTTTGATTGTCGCCATTGTCACGAGGCTCAGGTATTCCCAAGACATTTCCTTTTATGTTTTCTTCTTTGTTTAGCTCAAAAGTATTTCTCTATGTGCATTTGTTGATCTGGGATTTTTTGTGGTTTTTATTTGTTTTGGTTCATTATAACCTGTTGAGAAATATGCACTTATCATTGTACTTTGTTTGTTTAGCTTGAAGTTTTTGATGAAGCAATTTGGATTCTGATCTTGGTTTCATTGTTTTGTTTGGCTTTAGTTTTGATTTATAAGAACATGTTGAAAAACCATTTCCCAACTTTTAATTTATAAGAACATGCAATGAGGAGAGGTATAATTCAAAAACCATTTCCCAACTTTGGATTGGATTAGATAGTTTCCAATTGCTTTTACTTGTGGCCCATCCTAATCTGATTCACAAGAGGTTTGAAAATGCTATTCATAGGCCCGTCATGTTTCCTGGTTAACTTGTAATATATTAGTTTGGTGCATGCTAAAAGTTGTACTGTCATCATAGAATACTTGGACCAATGCCATTTACATATATTTATTGGCCGATAATGGGATTCATTTTCATTGAGATGTCACCGAGTGTTTTATTCGGAATACTGCAAAACTCAGGGTGGTGATATAAACCCAAAAGGACACCGAGTGTTTTATTCGGGATGCCAGGTAAATGTGCTTTGACAGCAAGTTATGAGAAACATCTGAATTTGATGTCCCGTTTAGTTGGAAAATTAAGAAGATTTTGGCAATACCTTTTAGTGAATTTTATTTATTAGAGCAAAATCTTTTGTAACTTGTGAGGATAGATCACACTATAATTGTAGTTTGTATGTAAACTTGTAAACACACACACATATATTTGAATTGTTATCTCACTTGTGGAAATCAAAATGATGTTTATACTCATATTACTAGTTAGCTTGTATCAAGCTCTTTCAGCTGTGGAAGTGTACACATGTAGCTAATCAAGTATGTTTGTGTTTTGAGAAAACATAATTACCCTAGTGACGTTTTTTCTTTCACTTAGATGGATTGTCTGGGCAATTATGCTTTGTGCTGCTGTGAAATTGTTGACTGATTTCAAATAATTGCTAACTTGACTGTTGATACTTGACTGTACAACACAGGATATTATGTATGTGCTCTGCTTTCGTTTGAGATCAATTATGGATATTTCTTGACTCAAATCTCTGCTTCCCTTTATGCCATTAGAGACTATTTTGAAGCATGATTTGAACCCTTTGAAGGTGAGTGTGCTTTTTCGAGGACACAGCCTTCAAAATTATAAGAGGAATAACCTTTGTATTGTACTTCAAGATTTGTTCTGCGCATATTTAGTTTCTTTTTACTGTTTGAAAGTTGTTCAAGCAGGCTGAATTAATTTCAATTTCAGTACATCAAAAGGCTTAATTCTTCATTTATCTCTTATAAACAGGTATGCCTACCATCTGTGGCATCGGAGTTTCTTAGACAGTCAAAAGCTGTCCGTCTGTTCACTGTGTCCAGAACCTTCATTTTTAATGACCTGCTGGAATCTGAACTTTCCAGGGCTTTCGGTGGGATTGAAAGGCTGAACATGTTCTTCCCATTTGATCCATGTTTGCTGAAGAAATGTGACAGGTTTACATTTACATCTTTTGGTTTGTTTACTTTTAACATGAAGATCAGCATACCTAAAAATTCAAACTCTACATTAAATGAAAATGTTTCTTTTTACCTTTTTTGAGGGACTGTTTTGAAAACCATATTTTCAAATGAGTCTAGGAAGATTAGCCAGTTTTTTAATCTGGATGTTTGAAAGCGAAAATGGAATTTGAGTCTCAATTTTTAATACTCTTTCGATATTAGAGGTTCAATCTTGCCTATGGTTGTCTACATATGTATGCCTGTAGAATTGGAATTGGATATTCTGTCATCTTTAGAAAATGTATTGCCTGTATGTTTGGTCCTCTTGATTACAATTCCAAATCTTTAATTCCATGCAAAATTTGTGTTGTTACTTCAAGTTTTATATGGATTTAATAACACTGGTTTGATGATTGGTTAAATTCTATATATTATTGTTTTAGACTTTTACATCCCTTTGGCACATGTGCAAATACTCATCTGCCAATGCCAAAATAGTATAGACTGATACCCATCAGCCACTCTTTTTGATAATTTTGCCAATGCCATAATAGTCTAGACTAACAATTTAGGTAGCTGTAAGGGCACTGGAAAGCTCTGTGAATAGCAAGCACCAGGTCAGAGATTTTTATTTACCAAATCCTTGTGTCATTTTCTTCTCGTTTTTGTCACTATATATTATTGTTTTAGACTTTTAGCATGAACACCATCTTCTTTTGCTTCAAAATCAGATTCTCTAGACTGACAAAATATTATTGTTTTATATATTATTGTGAATATCGATCATTGCTTGCACACTTTAATTATGAGTTAAAATAGTACAACGCTGGTAGTATAGTGAGGTAACAAAAACTTTTATTATCGACTGACAATTTAGGTAGGTCAGACACTCTTTATTGACAATTTCATACTCTAGATCACACTTCCTTGCCTTATAAATCACACTTCCTTGTCTTCTCTAGTTATCATAAATCTACAATTTTGTATTTTTAATCTGTTTGTTTTGAGGGAATACTAGGCAAAATAATTTTATGAGTCTATGATATTAACTTTAGACTTATGAGTCTATTTTAGAAGAGTGGCTGATGGGTGTCAGTCTAGACTGACACTCATCTGCCATTGTTGGTTGCTAGAAGTCTATAAAATCAGAAGTAGTACATGCTCTCATGTAGTTAAATTAGTACTTTGATTCCATGATATTAACTTTAGACTTATGAGTCTATTTTAGAAGAGTGTCTGATGGGTGTCAGTTTGGGTGTCAGTCTAGACTGACACTCATCTACCATTGTTGGTTGCATATGACCAAAGTAGTCTAGACTGACACCCATCAGCCACTCTTTTTGACAATTTTGTTAACTTAATACACTGACACCCATCTGCCATGGTTGGTTGTATATGACTAAAATAGTCTAGAGTATAAAATCAGACTATTGTTTTTGTCACTATATATTATTGTTTTAGATTTTTTGCATGAACACTATCTTCTTTTTCTTCAAAATCAGATTCTCTTTTAGCATGACATATAGATTGACAATTTAGGTAGGCCAGCCACTCTTTATTGACAATTTTAGGTAGCTAGACTGACACCCATATGCCAATGCCGACCTAGTCATAGCTTTCATGATTTCATTTTCTTTAGGAGCTCTATAAATCACACTTCCTTGTCTTCTCCAGTTATCATAAATCTACAAAACCAAAAGAGAAGAAAAATAGTGTGTATAACAATGAAAAATATCATCTCACGCCGTTTTAGCAATATTTGTGTCTTTTGTGGGTCTAGTTCTGGTAAGAATAGGGAATTTGAGGAAGCTGCTGACCAACTTGGTAAGGTGTTAGCAGAGAAAAAGATTCATCTAGTTTATGGAGGAGGTAACATTGGGTTGATGGGTCGTGTCTCAAAAGCTGCTTGTGATGGTGGCAGTCAAGTTTTGGGTATCATCCCAAAAGCTTTGAGTGTGGGTGGTGTTACAGGAAATACAATTGGGGAAGTGCAGATTGTTTCAGACATGCATGAACGCAAGGCTGAAATGTTTAGCCATGCGGATGCATTCATAGCCTTACCAGGGGGATTTGGAACCTTAGAAGAACTCTTTGAAGTCATCTCATGGGCCCAACTCAAAATCCATCAAAAACCAATAGGCTTGTTGAATGTTAGTGGTTTTTATGATGGTCTATTGTCTTTCCTAGATCATGCGGTGGAAAATGAATTTATCTCACCTCTGGCTCGACGTATCATTGTCACTGCTTCTGATGTTCATCAATTGATTGAACAATTAGAAGCTTTTGTTCCCGAATATGACATAGTCACATCTAAGTTAGTTTGGTCGGTTGATGAGGGTAGCAAAAAGCGCAGATTGGCTTGACCTATGTATTTGTTTTTTCCTATTCTTGTTTTCAATAAAAATGTTATTTTTTTTCCTAAGACATTCTGTAGAGACCAATATATTCTTCAATAATATATTTTGCAAAATGTTATGTTTTTTGTTTCTTATTCTTTGGATAATAGTAAGTTCTAGTGCATGAAAAGTTGATCTTTGAGCAAAATGTTATGTGTTCTATGATATATACTCCTGTGTTGTGTATAGATTTTTATTGTTTGTGGTTTTCTTTGTATATTGTTATTGTTAAAATTGAACCCATCTTCAATTGACGTGCAGCAATTGCAGCTGAGAGAGATGCAGTGGAAGAATAGAATGCCATGCATAAAGTTGAAGAAGCTAAAGTCTTAGCAAGGGATTTTACGGAATCAGCTATTCTCAAGTGACAATGGGCACAGCATGTCATGGAAATTGCTGATTTGGCAGCTTACAAAGCAATAACAGCTCTTAGAATTGCTGAAGCTGCTCTAATTCAGATTGGAATTAATTATTTAATTACGGAGGAATGATAAGAGTGGTGGGTGTTTTTTGAAGTCTTTTGGAGGATGACTTTTGAAGAAGGAAAGTAATGTAATTTTGTATAGATTTTCGATTGGATGTACACGATGTATTATTATAACCTCACACCAAATGTTTGACAAGGAATTAACAGTTTATTTCCTTGAAAAAATTTGAAGAAAAAAGTGAGGAAGAAAATGACAGAAAAAAAAAGGATTCTAGAATATGGTATGATATACACAATAAATATCTACGTGTTTCACGGCAATTATTAACTTGTTTAATGGGAAAATAAGTTTGTATTTTACGCTAATATTAACATGTTACACGGTAACTATCAATGTGTTTCACGATAAATATCAATATATTTGTTGTAATTTTTGCGTGATTTACGTTAAAATTTTTACATGAAACACATTTAGTGTGATCACGCTACATTTTTACGCTACATTTAGTGTGAATCACGCTACATTTAGTGTGATTTACGTGATTCACGCTATAATTGCGTGAAACACGTTTCACGCAATAATTTCAGCGTGATTCACGCTGAAATGTTTGCGTGAAACCCGGTTTGCGTGAATCACGCAGAAATTATTGCGTGAAACGTGTTTCACGTAACAATTATAGCGTGAATCACGTTTCACGCAATAATTTCAGCGTGATTCACGCTGAAATTTTTGCGTGAAACCCGGTTTGCGTGAATCACGCAATAATTTTTGCGTGAATCACGCAGAAATTATTGCGTGAAACGTGTTTCACGTAACAATTAAATGTTTGCGTGAAACCCGGTTTGCGTGAATCACGCAATAATTTTTGCGTGAATCACGCAGAAATTATTGTGTGAAACGTGTTTCACGTAACAATTATAGCATGAATCACGCATAAATTGTTGCGTGAAACGTGTTTCACGTAACAATTATAGCGTGAATCACGCAACAATTATTGCGTGAAACGTGTTTCACGCAATAATTTCAGCGTGATTCACGCTGAAATTTTTGCGTGAAACCCGGTTTGCGTGAAACGTGTTTCACGTAACAATTATAGCGTGAATCACGCAACAATTATTGCGTGAAACGTGTTTCACGCAATAATTTCAGCGTGATTCACGCTGAAATTTTTGCGTGAAACCCGGTTTGCGTGAATCACGCAATAATTTTTGCGTGAATCACGCAGAAATTATTGCGTGAAACGTGTTTCACGTAACAATTACAGCGTGAATCACGACGTGGATTGGGACTGTTGCTGTACGACGTGGATTGGGACAACCCACGCGATTGTGTCCAGCTTCACCACATTTGGAGTATAAATTTCTACGCTGGGTCTCACCGGCCGAAGGTATCCTGGACTGTCTAGGCCTTCCAGATTGCCTTCTACCTTCGGGTGGTAGGACCACCTGACTGCTAACATCACTAGGTACGTCCCATGAGGATGGACTAGGAATCGGATTTATAGATGGGGCATATGCTGTCTTAAGCCATGATGTACTATAGAACTCGTGGCAAAACGAATTGAAGTCTATTTTCGAGAACCTATTAAAAAAAAAAAAGGAAACTAAATGAGTATGAACACAATGACATGTTTACAATTTAACAGAAGTAAAAATGAGAATATAGTGTGAAAATACCTTGCTATTGCAATAGCATGTGTACAAGGGAGTTGATCTAAGTCCCAATGTCGGCATGAACACGTCTTCTCATCGATGTTAACTAAACCATCGTGCTCACCACCTTTTACTAAGTATTTGGTGAGGTCAATAGGATATACCTGGAATGCTAATGACTCATCATACATAACTTTGCAATGATTAGAAGCCGCGGTTGTAAGATAAGTTGGATTTTTAGCCGCCTTCTCCCGTCGATCGTAGAACCACCTTTGAAGCATATCCCTTAAGAACTCCATAGCTGCGGTGATAGGCAACCTCCGTGCTCTCTTAATACAATTATTTAGTGCCTCTGCAATGTTTGTTGTCATCATTTGGTATCTCCGGCCTGGGCAATATGCACGTGCCCACCTATCAACCCCAGCCTCAACCAACATGTTAAATGAGGATGGGTGAGAATTTTGAATTTGAGTCAAGCTTGCATTACATGAATGAACTTGATATGAGTAAGCAGCCTTGGCATAAAGTTCCATGATATCTTTACGTCCCCTACAATGATTCTTTAGGTTTTGCTTCAGATGGTAATAACATACTAGGTGAGGTACACTCGGGTATACGCTGCTCATTGCCTTTGCAATGCTTTTGTGTCGATCAGAAACTATTACCAAGTTAGTAGGATTACCGTACGCTTCCCGTAAGTGTCTTAGAAAACAAGTCCACCCTTCTTCTGATTCACCATCCCCAAAACCAAAAGCCAATGGGTAGCACATTTCGTCCCTGTCCTTACTGGTAGCCACATAAATCACCCCAGAAAATGCACCCTTCAAATGGGTAGCATCAATGGCTATGACTGGTCGTATAACTGACCGAAACCCATGTATGCATGGCCCAAGTGCAAGGAATGAGTAAAGAAACTGACTGTTTTCATTTGTCTGTACCGCTGTGACAGTCCCTGGATTAGTCAATCTTAACATAAAAATATGATGTCAGTAAACTGTATGAATCCTCAGGTTTACCGTAAAGAATTTTCTCCGCATATTCTTTTGACCGCCAGGCCTTGGTGTACATTAGTTGTACACCATGTTGCTCCCTCATCTCAGAAATGATGTCAACGGGTCGAATGACACGACCATTCGTATTAAGTTTAGGTGCAAATATCTCACCAATGACAACAACACTAACAGATCGAAAGTGTGACTCATAAGCATCCAATGAACATGAATGGACCGTATTGAACTTCCGTACATGCCACACCGAGCAATTCTCTTTACGGATGGCCCGTAAGACAAACTTGCAATTAATGCCCCTACACCCTGCCTCAAAACGCCTCTTCGTCGACCGTCTTATCCTATTATTGAACTTCTGCATCATAGCATATTTACCCAGCGCAGCTTTCAAGTGATCCTTAGTTTGAAAAATCTTACCAGTATACAAACCTCCACGTAACGAATTAGAAGTTTCACTTCTGATAGGTTCAATACAATACTGATCTGCCCCCGGAATTACCCATCTGGATGGAACTGCATCAACTACTGGGAAATATGGGGGAACAACACCACCGGCCTGTTGATTATCTGGTTGTTCCATTCCTTGACAATCCTCATCTGACAAGTGCTCTGGAGTATGACACGAGGTTGGAGGCAACGGAATCCCATCATCATCGGACGAATTTGAATGAGTAACATTATCTGACTGTTCGTAATCATCTGCAAATGATGGTGGGATCCCGTGGTCACCCTCCCATAATGGGACAGCCGTAGACGGCGTGAAATTACTAGTGCTAGCACCTGCAAAATTGGTTCCAAAAGAAGGAGGACGTAATGCATCTGGAATTTTAGTGGACCACCCTGGAATCGGTGCAGGTATTTGCGGAGAATATCTACCATGATTGTCTACCTTTTCAACAATACCGACATATATCTCATGAACAGCTCGGTCACAAACTAGCAAAAAAATAAACATCTTCGTCACGTCGGATGATGTATTTTCTTCTTTCATTCATGTCATTGGAGACGACCGAACTGACAACTACATCATGCAAACTTCTATCAACCCCAATCAAACCATATATCAAATCTAACAACTGCGCATATGTCAAATCATCTGTAACCACCTGAACGAACGGCTCCCCACCAACATACTTCAACCCATCCCACTGCCCGTTGTAATTAATTATCAGCCTGCGCATAGCCATTTTTCTGAAAAAATTAAAAAAATTTGGTTACAATTCATAACATTTTACATAAAATTTCAGAGTGTTGTAAGCCATATTTCATAAACTTTCATTTTACCGTGAAACATGTACCAATTTATGCGTGAAACACGGTTTGCGTGAATCACGCAGAAATTATAGCGTGATTCATGCAATAATTTTTTAGTGATTCACGCAGAAATTTCTGCGTGAAACACGCTAAAATTTTAGCGTGAATCACGCAGAAATTTCTGTGTGAAACCCGGTTTGCGTGAATCACGCAAAAAAAAATAACGTGTTTCATACAAAAATTCCTACGTGAATCACGCTGAAATTATTGCGTGAAACCTGGTTTGCGTGAATCACGCAAAAATAAAGTGTTTCACGCTAAAATATTTGCGTGAATCACGCAGAAATTGTTGCGTGAAACCCAATTTGCGTAAATCACGCAAAAATAATGTGTTTCACGCAAAAATTTCTACGTGAATCACGCTGAAATTGTTACTTGAATCATACTGAAATTGTTGCGTGAAAACCGGTTTGCGTGAATCACGCAAAAATAATGTATTTCATGCTAAAATTTGTACATGATTCACGTTAAAATTTTAGCGTGATTCAAGCATAAATTGTTACGTGAAACCCGATTTGCGTGAATCACGCAATAATTTTTGCGTGAATCACGCAGAAATTATTGCGTGAAACGTGTTTCACGTAACAATTATAGCGTGATTCACGCAGAAATTATTGCGTGAAATGTGTTTCACGCAATAATTTCAGCGTGATTCACGCTGAAATATTTGCGTGAAACCCGGTTTGCGTGAATCACACAATAATTTTTACGTGAATCACGCATAAATTATTGCGTGAAACGTGTTTCACGTAACAATTATAGCGTGAATCACGCAACAATTATTGTGTGAAACATGTTTCACGCAATAATTTCAGCGTGATTCACGCTGAAATTATGTGTTTCACGCAAAAATTTCTACATGAAGCACACTGAAATTGTTGCGTGAAATCGGGTTTGCGTGAATCACGTAAAAATAATGTGTTTCACGCTAAAATATCTACGTGAATCACACTAAAATTGTTGCGTGAAACCCGGTTTGCGTGAATCACGCAAAAAAAATGTGTTTCACGCACAAATTTCTATGTGATTCACGCTAAAATTTTAGCGTGATTCACGCAAAAAATTTTGTGTGATTCACGCAAAATTTTTGCGTGAAACGTTTTATAGGTTGAAGAAAATATTAGGGAATCAATCTAAACCATCTCTACTCAATTAATAGATCAATGTAACAAATACTTATAACATATGATGTATTAACATACCTCAAAATTGGTGGTATATTTATGAACCAATACAGAAGTATAAAATGAAGAGACAAAAAAAAGCAGAGGAGAGAAATGACGAACTGATGAAGGAAATGAAGAAGATGAAGAAATGTTTCTGATTTTCAATTTTCAATTTTGGTCAAATGGTTTTTTTTGTAATTTTATTTTTTTTAGGTATTTTTGTAATTTTATATACAATTAATGTGGGGTTAACTTATGTAATTTTTCAGGGGTAGCTTTTGTCAATATTTGGTTAAAATTTGAAATAAAATTTTTAAAGAGGTCACTAACAATCATTTTTGAAAATGAGGTTAAAAATAAATTTTCATAAATTTAGAAGGTTATTTTTGACAATTACCACTTAGGTTATATTGTATAAATAACCATTCAAGCATTGCCCGAATGGTTAATAGAGGGAAAATTTCACTTAAGTCTCTTACTTTTTTTTTATTTTATTTTATGAAATGTTGTATTTTATTTGACTTTGTCATATTAGTATTTTTAATCTCTAAATTTAGTTATCTCTAGAATTATGGTTCTTTAACATTAGAATCGAGACTTTGCACATAACATAATTAATAGAAGTAGTTTTTTGACGTTAGAATTATGTTCAGTTCCTAAACTTGAGAAAAATTAGTCATATTATTTTCTAAACTAAAGATCTATTTATAAACCTTAATTGAGATTAATGGAAATTTTTTTTCTAGAAAAAAAAAAAAAGACACGTAATATAAAATTAAAAAAGAGATAAATATCAAAGAACTAAGAAAACGAAAAATAAAAATTGACTGAAGTGCCCATCAACTTCGTTCGGTACGCTTGAAATGTATTCCTCTACTCAATTGAGGTTTGTACTAATTGTAGATAAAATCTTAAAAGTCGACTTTACTTTCCTTTTCGACTTGGTTACCACTGGAATTCAATCATCTTTATTTAAACTCTACCAGATCATGAGTGGAATTTTTTGTATTTAAAACCATTTCAATTTCGGATGGGATGAAAATCACAAGATTCTACATGTCTGATGCTGAATTGTCGCCGACATTAATACCCAAATTTCCTGAATTATCCAATTGAGGTGAATGGAATTTAATCACTTACATATTTATCAAAACAACTTTGATTTTTAAGTTAATTACATTTTATATGATCAAGCATGCATCGCACTAATGGGCCCTAAACGGATCCACACTTGTAACCATGAACTTGAGTCCATTAAATCACCACTCTCAATAGACTTATTGGGGCTATTCAATTTAGATTTTCAAACTTTTATAAAATTAAAAAGTTTGAATGTATTCAAGACTTTTAAAGAGTCTATAAAAGTCATGGTATATTCAATATAGACTTTTATAGATTTTAAAAAAGTATATAAAAATCATGGAGTATTCAATCTAGACTTTTAACGAGTTTACAAAAGTCATGGGATATTCAATCTAAAACTTTCATAGACTTTTAAAAATACTAGACTTTTATAAACAATTCTTCATAAAAATGTTCAAAATTTCCCTTACACTTTTCTAAAAGACTTTTAAAGACTTTCTAATGACAAATTTTATTATCACTCGCTATTAAGTATATTATTTTAAAAGAATAATTCAAAAACAATTGTAATCACCCTGCAACTTATTATGCGGACGAAAAATAATTTAAAAATAGTGCTTAAAGAAAAAAGTAAAAAAAGTATGGAATGATTATTTATGAATATATACTATATCTTTTCGTTATTTGAGACTTCAAATTACACTTTAAAGTATTTTGTTAGCACTTAATAAAGCTACAAAAATTAAATTCAATTTTAATATTTTCAAAATTAAAGAATAAGTTAAAAGTATTTTTTTTTAAATCTAAAATGAATTAGTAATAGACGGATAAAAAATTAGGTCAAATATTATATAAAATAATTTAATTATATTATAATATATATATATATATATATATATATAATTTGAATAGATTGATATAATGTATTTATTTATTTCTTTTTGTTTTTTCATGTTCAGACGTTATTTTATTTATAATAATGGATATCAGTGATTTTTTTTTCATTAAAGACATCAAGTATATGATGAGTAATAAATATTTTAAAAAAACTTATATTTTGCTTATCTATTTGACTCTATTTTTTTTATTATATCATACTTTTGTGGTTAAATTCTTAACAGTACTCATAAATGATTATTGCTAAATAAAAATTAAATTAACTATTAAAGTTAACTACTAATTTATTTGTAATTTAAAAGTTAATGAAAGTCTACAAAAGTCTATGAAAGCCTAAAAAAGTCTATGAAAGTATTTTAATAACATCATTAAAAGTTTATCAAAGTCTATAAAAGTCATTTAAATGAAAGTCTACGAAAATCGTTCATAAATCTTGTAAAGTCTATAAAAGTCATTAGAAAAAATTAGTATGGATGAATAGTAACCACCAAATTTGGTGTAGTCTGCTACTATTTATCCACACCAAATTTATTAACTTTTACAAATTTTCTATTGTACCTTTTTTTTGGTTAATTCAAACAAATTTTATTCCTTTTATGTTATTTTAACAATTTAATATATTTATAAAATTTAATAAATAATAAAATTTATAAATCAAAATATTATAAAAAATATACCATTTGAAGGATCTCGTAAAGATCTTCAAAATGAACCCAATATATTATATATAATTTATTTAATCCATTTTTTTACCTCATCTCTAAATTTTTTATTTTAATTTAAATTTTTAATAAATATAATATAAAAATACAGTAATATAATAAAAATAATAACATTAAAATTAAGTGAAATTAAATACATATCCGAAATTAAATTATAAAATAAAGCAAATTAAATTAAATTAAAAGCTTATGTATTAAAATATGTTTAAGCTAAAGTATAATTTGATCAACCATTAAAAAAAATATGTAACTAATTATGGGAATAATTATTTTTTTAATATTATATAATTAATTATTTAAGTATATAAAAAAATAATTAATTTTGTATAAGTTATCAAATAAAAATTAATTAATATTATATAAAGAGTAGGATATTCCTTAAGGATGCTCTTTACACCAATTTAGTGTTAACAACATTAGAGTATAAAAAAATTTAGTATAAGCATATTTTATAAAGATTTTTTTTTTAATACTAAAATGGTATAATATTTGGTGCACAACATTGGAGATGCCCTTAGAGCAAGTCCTATAAAGTGTATTAACTTTCCAAATCCTAATTTCCAAGAAAAAAAATTGATATGAATGAATAGTATCACACCAAATTTGGTGTGTATTAACTTTTACAGATTTTCTATTTTGTCCTCATTTGGTTAGTTCAAACAAATTTTATCCCTTTTATATCATTTTATCAATTTAATGTATTTATACAATTTGATAAATAATAAAATTTATAAATCAAAATATTATAAATAATGTACCGTTGGAAAGATATCGTCGAGATCTTCAAAATGAACCCAATATTATATATATAAATTATATAATTTATTTAATCCATTTTTATCTCATCTCTAAATTTTTTATTTTAAATTAAATTTTTAATAGTTATAATATAAAAGTACATTAATTGAACATTTGTGGGAGCAATTTATTAATTCAAAAAATAAGCTGTAAAAATATTTATGAGTTTTAGTAAAAAATTGATAAAGTGTGTTTATTAAATTAAAAGCTTATGTATTAAAGTATGTTTAAGTTAAATTATGATTTGATCAATCAATAAAAAAAAATATGTGATTAATTATATAAATAATTATTTTTTAATATTATATGATTAATTATTTAAATGTATTAAAAAAATTAATTAATTTTATATAAATTATTAAATAAAAATTAATTAATATTATATAAAAATATATAATATTTTAAAAAATATTTTTTATATTAATTTAATATTAATAATATTAAAGTGAAAAAAAATTTAATAAAAATACTTTTTTAACTTAACAATGATATAACATTTAGTAGACAATATTGGAGTAGCGCCTCAAGAGAAAATGAACGCCGTCGACGCGTAAAAGCGGGAAAAAATCAAAAGACTTGTAAACGTGGACCCCACCAAGACATAAACTGCTGGTCCCACCGAATCACGAGTCGCCACGTACACGCCATCTTTTACATTTGCACTTATTTTGCTAATAATTACTAAATCTGCCCCTACCCAAATATTTTTTTTTTTGTCACATCATTTGTTTTCCTTTTCATGAGAGAAACATTTTCAATTAGCCTTGCTATTACTTTCAAATGAAAACGACATCAAACCTTTTTTATCATCTTAAAATTTCTCTTGTTTCTATTTCAGAGAATAATTAAATTAAAGAAATCTAAAAGTTGTATGACTTTTTTTTTAGGAATATAATTACAGAATTAATAATATATTTATAGGTACTTATTGAGATAAATAACAAAATATACAGTTTATATATTTATTCATATAATACGAAATATATACTTCTATAATAAAATAAAAAAATTATTCATACATAATGTTAAATACGTATATTGTGACTCGAACCCCCACCATTAAGATGGAATGTAGATATATTAACCACTTAAATTATGAGTTGATATGTAAAAATTGTATAACTTATCAATGATTATCTACGTTCAAGTTTTTTTTTTTATGTCGAAAATAGTCGTATAAATAGTATATTGATCACTTATTTATTTTGAGGTAGATTATATATTTAATCGAATTAAATACTTTTTACTTGTTTTTTAAAAGTAGTTTCACATTTTTCATGTTCTTTTATCTTGTATTCATTTTATTTTGTTAAAAGATATTTTAAAAAACACTTAATTATAATTATAAAATATACAATTTAAATAGAATTAAATTCTTTTAAATTCTATTGAAAAAAGTAATTTGGAACATTAAATAAATATATTTATATAAATTCTTTTTTTTTTTCTAATAAAGATATCTAATTGATCTATTTAAACTTAAAGTACCCTTAATTACAAATGATCTTGGTTAGTATACCTTTTTTATTTTGTCTATTAATAACTTTTTATTTTAGAGAAATTATTGATAAATGCAATTTTCATGAACTCAGCAACAAGTTTTTAAAAAGTTTTATTTAAACTAACTTATACCAAATTTAAAACAAAAGATTTTTGTAGTATTAATAATGAAGAATTAAACAGATGAGGTCCACTGCCAATAATGGGTCTTGGAATGCTAGCTTGATCCACTCTTCTTTTTTGCCTGAGGATGCTGCTGTGATTTTGGGGTTACCAGCCCCTTGTGAGGGTCGGCCGGATAGGTTTTGTTGGCACTATGACAAGCTCGGCCTTTTTTCTATGAAGAGTGGCTATCGTAATGCTAGCTTGCTTGCGGTTGGTCCTAGTTCTTCGGCTTTTTCGGGTTTAAATGAGTGGTGGGAATCTTTCTGGAAAATCAAGCTTTTAGCTAAAATCAAGTTGTTCACTTGGCGAGCTATTCATGGTTGGCTTCCCAACATGGAAAACCTGGTTCGGAGGAAGGTGGCGGATTTGACAATCTGCCCTTGCTGTCAACGAGCTAGTGAATCAGTCTTGCATGGAATATGGGCTTGTAAAGAGCTTTCTCCAATGCACCGTGGTTGTCTTGGTGCTAGCAGCATCTCTCACACTGGTTTGAATTCTATGGTGGACTTTTTGTTCACCTGTCGATCGCAACTGCTTAGGGAAGAGTTTGAGCTCTTGCTGGTGGTGTTGTGACGCACGTGGTATCGCCGGAACAAGCTGGTGCATGACTCGTTGATTATGCCTCCTAGTGACTTGGTTCATTGGTCTCGAGCTTATGTGGCAGAGTTCTAGGAGGCTGCCTTGCTGTTACCCAGCTCTTCGATGCCTAGGGGAAGTGTCTCTCAAGTGGGTTGGTCTCGTCCTCCTGCTGGTTCTCTCAAACTGAACATCGATGCATCTGTCCAAGCTGCTGCTGGGGTAATTGATTTGGGTGCTATCATAAGAGATGATGAGGGGAAGGTGCTGTTATCGGCTGCCACGAAGCTGGATATGGATGTGTCTATTACTTGTGCTGAAGCCCATGCTCTGAAGTTTGGTGTGACTTTCGCTGTGGACACGGGCTTATGGGCGTTGATGGTCGAATCTGATTCGTTGAGTGTTATCAATATACTTGTCCAACGGTTGGTTCCGCTGAATGAGTTGGAGACTGTTATTGAGGATATACTCCTTTTTGCGAATAATGGTCCTGTTCTGTCTCAAATTTTCGTTTTGCTCCCTGTTCTGCTAATCGCGGAGTTCATGCCCTTGTTAAATTGGGTTGTTCTTTACCTCATTTATTAGTTTTTTTTTGGAGGATTTCCCTCATTCTATTATTGATATAATCCTGAATAATGTCAGGCTCTCTTTCGCTTTTTGAATACAACTTATTCCTTTTAAGAAAAAAAAAAAAAAAAACCTGATGAGGTCAAATTATAATTATTGAAAATCCAGTTTGTTATAAGCTTTTTTTTACTAAATTAATTAATTAAACTTAATTTTTAAGAAATACAAATGACATGCACATCCAAAGCGGTTAATGTACGTTTAATAAATTATTTCAACAGGTTGCATAGGTCTCAATAAATTTATAATTTATTTTGTAATTCTATAATATTTTTTTATTTTGAAAAAAAATACAAATGGCATTTTCGAAAATATAGCGAAATCAAAGTGGCAAACAAAATAAAAAATATATTTGTACATAGAGTCATCTTCCCAGACCAGACCAGACCAGTTCAATTTCTAGTCATCATCTCTTCGGTGTCCGAAACGAAAACACCCAAAAACCAAAAAACAACACGAGAAAGCTTCGAATTCCAACTCTCGAAAAAAATGTCGGACGGAGGATTCACGGTCCTTGACGGAACCCAGCTTCGATTACTCTCTCTCCCCCTCACGGTGAAGACGCCGACGGACTCTAACAGCGCCGTTGTGACCGGAGCTTACGTCATCGACTTGGTAGAATCCGAAGCCTCTTCGTCTCTCTTCGGCGTCTCATTGCCTGAAAACCTCAAGTCATCCGCCCTGAAACGCGCCGTTTCAAGCAAATACGACGTCGCTTTCTTCCGGAGCAAAGAACTCGATGCAGATCACGCCTCCGAAGTCGCCACAAATTACCTAACTGCCATCGCCGATGAACTAAAATGTGCCATTTTTTTTCTTCTGTAGACTTGGGGTGGTTTTGACTATGGTTTTTTTTTTTTAACAAAGTTGGTAACTTTTTCGTGTTTTGTTTTTATGGTTTTGTTTATTTTATTTATTTTGTTTTGTTTTGAAATAGATGATCCGATTGTGGTATCGATATTGGATGGGAACACGCTGCGGTTGTTTTTGGAGGACGAAGATGATTTCGCTATGTTAGCTGAGAATCTGTTCACTGATTTGGACATTGAAGATAAGGGCAAGATTTGCAAGGGTCAGATGCGCAATGCGCTTGTTAACATGGGAGTTGATATGGGTATCCCTCCATTTTCAGGTTTGTTTGGTTTGATTAACATCAGTTTCAGTGGATATATCGGGTCCAAATTTATGGAAATAATTGAAAAATGTTGGATTATATTATTGATATTTACTTCCTTGGTTTGATTTATGTTGTTGAGAATTGGTGCTTGGACTTACTGTGATAATGGATCAAGTTTTACTTGTTTGTACTTCAAAGTTATGGGAATAGTTTGATCATTTGCTTTCTGTTGTTTTTATAATAATCTTGTTAGTTTTAATTGTCAAATTAGTAATTTTCTTTTGGATGCATAGGCGAGCATATTTGTTCTACAACTTGACAAGGTAATGGTTTTTGGAAGTAATTAAAACCATGATCAATTTTCACTTTTACTAGCCTAATTTTTGCGAATTATTTTTGTTTCGCCTCTTTTATGTGTTTTTCAACTTCATTTATCTAACTTTATCCCTAGCAAATAGGTTTGTTTCTTGATTGTAAGCCATTATGAGATAATGCATCCAATTGCTAAGATTGGTTATTTCCTTTTATATTGATCAGAACCTAATGGAAGAAAATGTCTGTCCTTTTCGAATGTAGACTGAAGA
Source organism: Xanthoceras sorbifolium (assembly GCA_003430845.1). NCBI lineage: Eukaryota > Viridiplantae > Streptophyta > Magnoliopsida > Sapindales > Sapindaceae > Xanthoceras > Xanthoceras sorbifolium. The sequence continues at coordinate 22,816,829 of CM010619.1, read as the reverse complement.
TACTAAAAATTTGATTCAAGGAGCTATAACTATTCAAATTCATTTTAAAATTGCAACAATTATCATGCCAGTTGCACATAATGCTTTTATCTTGGTATGTGGTATTAGTAGCGTGACATGGCAAGGCAAACATTAGGTTTCGGGACTGCCACTTTCACTAGAACGAATAATTAGTGATTTTTTTCCAGATCTAAGAAAGGTCACTTGACATCTTTTAAGTTGTTGTACTCAAATCTCTTATTCTTTAGGTGGTATACAAGTCCAGGCAGTCTATGTAGGGGTGAAAAATATATCACAATGAGCACATGCTTATGCTTTTGATGGAGATTGTGGAGTTAAAAAGTGAGAACGGCTTTTCCCATCAAGTCTCAAAGCAAGAAAACACATTATCACAGTTTCTAGAAATAGTGCTGATTGTAGTTTCCACATTTGTTTATCTTAATTCCAAGGAACGTGTTTGTTATCAAATTCTTAATTCAGATTTTGAGATTTATTATTTTTTCTTTTCAGTAACTTAGATTTGTTCTTGATTTGATTAAAAAAGAAAAATGATGCTTAAAAAATTTGGTTAAACAGAATTTCCTCTGCTAAATGACATCTTGAAGAAACATGGAGCTGAGGGGGAAGAAGAATTGGGACAAGCACAATTTGCACATCTACTCCAGCTTGTTCTGCAAGACGTAGCAGATGCCTTGGCTGAGAAGCATGTTATTGTCGTTCAGAACATCAAGATCATTAATGGTACTAAGCTAAGAACGGTAATTCGTCATCTCAATCTTTTCTTATGATGTCGTTAAACATTCTCTCTTTTGGTATTTTATCAAGAGTGGTGATCTAAGACACCTGTTTATTGCAATCCACTCGTTCTATGTAAGTTGAATGTCAGTGCGATGTTTCTTTGATTATTAATACCATGTTAAACTGCTTGTATTGTGCATTCTTGATTGCTGTGCCCATTGATCCATTTTTTTTTTTTTTGGATGGTGACAATACGGTCATGAAATATGTACTGTTGGGGATAATTTTGAATCTAAGATGTAATGGTAAATTATTCCTGGAATAAAACCTCTAGAAACAATCTTAACTGATAAAATCATGTTAATGATGTTCAGAAATCTTTTCTGCCTGGCAGCGGGATAAGTGTAATAGGCTGTTCAGCCTGGTGAAGATGAAACCGTTAATTTGAGCCGTTCAGTTGGAGAGGTGAAGATAGATGTATCGCATAAAACTAAGAAAAGCACAGATATTTTAGTCTGAAACCATACCAGTTAGAGATTACTTTAAAGACATTAGTTGTATTGTCTCAGTTTGGACTCTGGATTGAATTGGATTGATGGCTCAACCTGGTTAACCTCAACGGGCTTTATGAAAAATAATTAAGATTTCCTAATTGTTCATTTTAGTCAATTCTAATAAATTTGTGATAAAACATTGCAGCTCCTGGCAGATGAGAAGCAGTTGAACAGTGTCATAGAGAAGATGCATCAAGAAAAGAACAGCCTGGAGAGTGAGTTGGAGAGTACGGATATAATCAGGGGTTTCCTCGAAAAAAAGGGGAAAGAGCTCGGTATGCCACCTTCAGAGGCCAACGAAGCAGTGGTTCTTCTTTACGATGCTATATTTGCAGATGTAAAGAGCAGTAAGACCACTGCGAAAACAGATGATGACTTTAGGGAACTTGTCAAGGACATCCTGGAAAAATTTGCTGAGCAGCTCAATGTGAATCCCGTTTACCACAGTTCTGAATATTGAGGGAGAGTGAAGGTATTTTTGCCAAATTCTTTGGTTGTCGGATCTCATACCTTACGCTACATTATATGCTACCCTCATGGATCTTTAATGTTCATATGTTACCGATCACAGCTGAAAAGTGGAACACATTGAGAAGTATGGTTTAATATCAGCTTATACTAATGCTGTTACATTGACAATACATATCTATATGTCATAGAGATTATTACTATATGAATTCGAGACATTTGTGTGATTTGAGTAGGTAATGTAATAAACTTCAAAATAGCTTTTTAACTGTTGGCTTGCTCTGGATTAGATTATAGTTAACGACCATAAGAAGCATCTCAAAAGTGATTCTGATATGCTGGAAGCTTTCTTGAGTCAAAAATGGAATTGCTGCATTATTCATACTAGCAAAGATGATTTTGCAGGTGGGTTGAACTAAGCTTAAAACGAACAAAAATACTTTTTTACTCAGCTTAAACTGTAGTAGAGTTTGTTAGCGTACTATCGAATGACATCAGAGCCCAAATATGTTCGATTCTAGTTAAGGGGTGGAGGACGTTATCTGAACTGAAATCTGGACTATAAAATAATTTATACCTTTTAATGACAGTAGAGTTGGTTAGCAGCGTACCGTAGAATATGCGATGAGATTACAACCTTTACAAATGATTTGAGATTTTGAGTCACAATGGAAAACATTTCAAAAAGGGCACACCATGTGCTACTAGCCCCACAGCCGAGCAAAGTTCTATATATCAAACTTGCAAAAAACACTTTTGGAGAAGCATCTCTGGCCACAAGTTGATACCCTTTTGAAGTCTTGATAAGGGTAAAGTATGTTGTACATTTCAGCACTCATTTAAGCTTTTGATGCGACCTTATAATGAGATAGGTTACATAGGCTATCACAGTATCACTTCATCTGCACGTTCCATTAATATTATCGTATTACCTGACACGTTTGCTACAATTCTGAGCCACAGAACTTGAATGTCATGCTCAAAATTATAGGTTTCAGCTTTCACCATCAACAATAGGCCACATGAATTTAGTGGCACTAAATCTGATTTGATCCCCAATCCATGTATGCCCCAAAAGGTACCCTAATACCCTTTTCTTTTTTTCTTTTTTTTTTGTGGTTTTGTTTTTCCAGGGAAAGTGACGCAGAAAGCTCTAGCCTGCAGATGCAAACACTCGTATAGACAAAAGTAATTGAATTCAATTTCAAGTTGCATTTGCAGACAGTGATCTTTTTCAGATAGTTATAAGTATTTTCTATCTGTTCATATATATTATATATTTCTGAGTGTTCACAACTTCATATACATATAAAACAAAACAAAAAAATAAATAACAATTTCTTATTTATTTATGAAAATAGCTGATAATACTTCCTCAAAGCATATAAATGCTATCTGTGACAACAGTACACCACACACTTGAATGATTAGAATATGTACTTTTTATTTAGCTTAGGACGACTTTTACTCATATTACGTCATGTGTTATGAAAATATGATATTATTAGAAGTTATAACATACATTAAAGACGTATTAAAGTATTACTCGTAACACGTCAATTACTATTATAATATTTCATCCAACTAATATAGTAACTTGATTAGTACAAAACTTTGTAACAGCTTGAAGCAAAGGCAAAACAAATAGTACATACAACAAAGTTACAAAACCCAAAACAAAAATTCTGCATAGCAAAACCTGGGAGTACAAAATGAAATGCAATAAAGGTAGTTCCATTTTCTTGGAATATTATAAGAGAATATCCATTTTGATAAATGTATATAAGACTTGAACAATGTGGACCAAGTTTGAATGCAAAAGAACATTTATTGTGGTGATGGGTATGATTCTAATAACTCAGAAAACAATCCATCATCACCATCTCTGGACCACCAGTAAGATCAAGTGGGCAACCATTCAACTCCTATCATGCAATAAACCCTGTTTGTTTCCTGAATATCAACTCATGAAACAAAATGAGCAGAAAAATGGCATCTATAGTGACCTGCCTGCTACCAACACCGCTCAAAGATAAGTACCTGAGTTTCATTTTCTACGATCATGTAAATAGTACAAAAGAGCCAACAGGCTCTCCAAGAGACTTGTTCAAGTTGATTCAGATGATTGGTTTTCAGAATTATGATGACATATCTTATATTCAGATAACGGGACATAGCCTGAAAACCGATACTCAAGAGAGAGAGATAACAAGTGATCAACAAAGAGCTAGATCCAGATATTGAAGAAAATAACATTATTATTGGAAACTGTTTAACAATGCGGAAAGGGAGAGACATTTAAGGCCACTAAATCATCCTACGCAGCCTTTTCCGAAAAGCCAAATTAAATACAATGGAGCATAAAAGCTTATCTAACAATAAGTTGACTCAGTACAAACCAGATAACAAAAGGAATAGCGGTCAAACTTGTTTGCAGCTTCATATCACACGTAGATCCTACGAATTATGATAGCCATATATATCATAATCAAACTTGGCATTTCTGAGGGAAATTAAAACGGTTGTGTGCCTTAACCACATCATTCTTTGCCGTCAGCAGCACGAAGTGAACCTAACTGAACTGGGGCTTGAGTTCCTACAACCTTAGAGGACCCATAAACAGACAAGTCAATACCTTGATTCTTCTCCTTCTCAATTTGTTCCTTGATCCAGAAATATGTAATTCTCAGTCCATCCTACAGTATATTAGGATTTTTCATGAGTGAGACAATGTGTTAATATAATATATATATATATATATATATAAATGGACCTAATAAAAAAGGTATGGGTTGACATTCATTATTTTGGTACCTTCAACTTCATTGTAGGTGCCCAACCAAGCTTCTCTTTAATCAGTGTGTTGTCTGAGTTACGACCACGGACACCCTCAGGGCCAGGAATGTGTTCAATTGGGAGCTTCTTGTCGTCGAAGCTAAGAACAATCTCAGCCATTTCATTCATGCTAACCATCTCATCACTTCCAATGTTCACTGGCTCACGGAAATCTGACTTTGTCAACCTAAACATATTATTTCAAGATAGTACATCAGTGAGAAATGAGGCACTGAAAAACTCCACTTTATATGTGTCAAGAAGTTGTAATGAGTTTATCGGGGCTTTTAATAAAATTGTTTTGCCACAGCCAACATATTATCATTATATTCTACCATGTAATGCTTAGTTCCATTCTAATCACAAGTTCTAAAGTGGTAACATATCACATAATATCAAACACAAAACGACAGAACATACTAAAAAAAGCCTTTTTTTCTCCCATGGAAAAAAAAAACTTATTTCTTCCCTAAATACCCAATTTTAATTGCAAGATAAGAATATGTTCAACCTCTGATCTTGGATCTCCAATCACCAAGCAAGCAATCAAGAAAAGGACACTTAACTTTTAGTATATTCAACAGATACTTCTACCACTTTTTGCATCACAGGAAATCTGAGCAATTCATCTACTTTAATTATAGACAAACATAAAAAATTCTTACCTAAGAACACCTTCTACACATTCATCAATGAAGGTGAAAGATCGTGTCTGAAGCCCGTCTCCCCACATCTCAAACTTGTCAGTGGAAGTGAGAGCCTTTCTGCAAAAAGCAGCTGGAGCCTTTTCCCTTCCACCTATGAAAAATAACAAGATGACAAATTTAGCACAACCGGGATGACGACAATAATATCTCTTTGAATTCTCATATGAATAAAGGAGTTACCTTTCCATGTTCCAAAAGGACCATAAATGTTATGGAACCTTCCAACACGGCACTCAATGCCAAAATCTTTGTTGTAGTGCTTACACAACTCCTCAGTCGCAAGCTTTTCCAAGCCGTAAGCATCTTGAGGCTAAAAACCAAGTGAAATAATGAAAATCATTGGTCCATTTTTTACTAAAAAAATTAATATATTAGACAGTTATTAACCACTGAGAGTAACGAACCTCTGCAGGCCAAGCATCAGACTCTTTCAAGCTCACATTAGTTTCCAGCTGCTTAAATTCAGGGTAGATGCAAGCACTAGAGGCGTAGAATAACCTGCACAAATTTGGATATTGAACTTCAACGATGAGACACAATCAACTCAATTTTGCATCAAATGCGAAATATCATACTTCATTTCCAAGATATACGCTATTCGCTATATAATACAACTAACCTCTTAACTCCATTGATCCTCGAGGCCTCAAGTATGTTGAAGCTGATCATTGTATTGTTGTACATGATGACAGAGTGGTTGGACTGGATGAAGCCCATGCCACCCATATCAGCAGCAAGGTTAAAGACATGGTCGACTCCTTGAGTAACTTTCAAGCAATTTTCCATGACCCTAAGGTCGACAAGGTGAAATTCGTTACAGAACATATCCTCTGTCATGTGCTCGTTCTTCTTCCAATCAGAAGCAATAATGTAATGGCCCTCACTCTTCAGACGCCGAGCAATGTGGGAGGCAATAAAACCACCTGCCCCAGTGATGGAGATTCGAAGTTTCTCAGATGGCCAGTAAGGCTCCCTTTCAAGCTGCTCATAGGTGTATGCACCATAGTTGGTTCCACCAGTACTTCCCATTCTGCAGTACTCAAATCGATTAGAAAACTTATAAGGAGCCTACAAGTACTAATAGATCAACATCATAAGCGTTTCAACTGAGAAACAAAGAGTGCTAAAAGATTTAACATTTTATGGTTACAAAAGTAAAGTAACAAACAATAACACGAGCCAAAAAGCACTCCAATTTTGGCATTCTTCATGCAATGTACAAAACTTAAAAAGTTAATTACCACAATTCACACAATGAACTATGCTCAACAAAAAGTAGAAGAAACAAGAGCATTATAGCCATTCCAATTCAAAAACATCGTAAAAATTAACAAATTAACCCCAAAAAAAAAATTACAGCCATTAAATAGATAAAAATTATCTAATCCCTCTTGACAACCTATAAACAGATTCTTTGCAGTTACCACCTAGAAATTATTAACAAAATTCATTAAACAAAACATGTTTTCAGATTTGCTAATTTTGTACTGTTTTTTCATCGTTAGCAAATAAATAAATAACCAAGAAAAGAAGCAACAAAAGTACAAGAAAACCATAAACATAAATTGCAAAGAATCAAAGCAGAGGATCTCCAAGGATGTAACCGACAAAGCCATTAAACAGGGCTCTTAAAAAAATACTCACAAAAATTCAATCTTGAATCACCCATTTAAAAGGACAAAACAAAAGCGTACAACAAAACACAGAGAGATGAGAGAAACAAAAAAAAAAAAAAAACAGAGCAGCACCATAACCCAGATGAGATTTTACCTTGAGGAGGTTTTTGAGAAGATAATGCAGAGAGAGAAGGCAGAGAGCGGATTAGAAGATAGATAGAAAAGCGAGAGAGAATTGTATGGAGCGCTTATAACGCAGTTACTTCTGCTTCTATATATAGAGCCAGGCCACCACCAGAGACCGAGCAGACTATATCTACTGCAATGCCACCACAAAGTTTTTTTCTTTTTTTTTTAGTTTTTATTTTCATTCTATAATTGTAATATTAATTTGGGGAAATTGCAATAACGACCCGTGTATATAAGTAAAATTGTACAAAAATCTAAAATTATATAATAATAACACAAACTCCCCTTTAACCCGTTAACCAACTATTAAAAACCGTTTAAATAACGGTGGTTATTAAGGGGAGAGGGGTAAAATCGTCTTTATACCTTATATTTGATCATTAAAATATATATATATATTGAAAAAAAAGACGACGAAGAAGAAGAAAGAAGAAGAAAAATAAAAAATAAAAAAAGAAAGAGAAAAGAAGAAGAAAAAGAAAAAGAAAAAAGAAGAAGAACAAAAAAAATCTGGAAAAAAAAAGAAGAAAGAGAGAAGAAGAAGAAGAAGAAGAAGAAAGAAAAATAAAAATAAAAAAAAATTTGGAAAAAAAAAGAAGAAAGAGAGAAGAAGAAGAAGAAGAAGAAGAAAGAAAAATAAAAATAAAAAAATCTGGAAAAAAAAAGAAGAAAGAGAAAAGAAGAAGAAGAAGAAATAAGAAGAAGAAAAATAAAAAAAAATCTGGAAAAAAAATAGAAGAAAGAGAGAAGAAGAAGAAGAAGAAAAAGAAAGAAGAAGAACAAAAAAAATCTGAAAAAAAAATTCAAAAAAAGGAAGAAGAAGAAGAAATAGAATTTAGAAAAAAAATTTGAGTTGATTGTGGTTGATTGATGAGGAATAAAGAATTAAAAAAATATTTATTTATTTATTTTTTAAAGAAGATGATAATGATGATCATGATCATGATGTTGATGATGATCTAAAAAAAAAAAATTGAGTTATGGTTGGGTTGATGAAAAATAAAGAATTGGGAAAAAAAATTAGGTTTAGTTTTTTTTTTTTTTAATTTGAAGAAGAAGAACAACAACAAGAACAACAACAACAACAAGATTTGGAAAAAAAAAAATTAAACAGTGCACAAAGGGTAAAATGGACATTATACCATTTTCATACAATTTAAACGGTTTTCAATAGTTGGTCAACGGGTTAAAGGAGGGTTTATGTTATTATTATATAATTTTATATTTTTATGTAATTTTACTTATATATAAGGGTGTTATTGCAATTCCCCCTATTAAATTAGTATTTTCTACTATCTCCACTTCAATCATTGTTGAGACTTTTTTTCATTTGAGCCAATCATTGTTGAGACTTGATAGAGATTATAAGAGTAAAATAAAAGTGTTTGGTGTGGTTTGGTTTGATTTTGGTTTTGGTTTTGTATTTTAATTAGAACTCAAATCACAAATTATGTTGCCTTGACTTGATTGGTTGCACATTTTACTTTAAATGCTTTTCCTTTTTTTTTTTGAAAAAAAAAATCTATATTTGTTTTGTACCTTAGCAATTTAAAAAAAAAAAAAGAATTAATCGCATAAACTTTCATAAGTTGAGATAAATTTGCACCGATATTTAATTTTTATTTTAATAGCACAAATATCTTTTTAATCAAAGTTAACTAACTGTTAATTAATATTACGGTGTGAAAAATTATCTTTATTTATAATTTAGGACTCACATGGTATAAAATTTAAAAAATAAAAATTTTAAGCAAATATTTTCTTGAATAAAAATATAGTTTATTATATTAATAGTTAATTAACGTAGTTAACGCTGAACAAAAGAATATTTATGTAATTAAAAGAAAAGTTAAATATGCATGTAAGTTTTTCCGTAAATTCATAGAATGTTTGAGCAATTAACCTTAAATAATTCTATTACTTACATGCATATTTAATACTTAGTACTTAGTACTTGATCTCAACAAAACCTTGTCAATATCGATATTAGTTTAAAAAATACATAATTTTTTTATTTAATTTATTACACAAAGGAATTATAAATATAAATTTAACTTTTAGAGAATATTCTTAGAAAAGAAACCTATTTAATTAAGATAATAAATTTTTTTTAAAAAAAATGTTTTTCTTTTGTTTAAATAGTTATTTTGCAATGTAAATAAGCTAATTTTTGTATAGGTAATTATATTCTAGTCCAAATATTAATTATTTGGGATAAAAGATTTAAAAGCTCAAATGTAACTAGAGTAATGTAGTTTTTTTATTTTTTACTGATCATATTGTTTGCAAACTACACAATTAATATTTGAATTTTTCCTTAATTTTTTTTTGAAATGGGAAATTTTTCCTTAAATAACAATCCCAAAATTGTAAACACATTAATTATATTTCCATTTATGGACCGTACAGTCAAAGAAATACTTTTTTTATCTAATAGTGAAATAAAAACATTGTGAAATGTCTTTTTTACCCTTTCTTTTTCCTGTTAGTTGATATATATATATATATATATATATATATATATATATATATATATATATATCCAAAAAGTAATAAAAAGGGTCGTGACTACAACAGCTCTATATATAGTAAAGTGATTAGTACACATCCCTCTCACCTTAGTGGTGAGGGGTTCGATTCCCATTATGTGTATGTGTAGATAATTTTATCCTCTTATTGTGGAAATAGTATTCTCCTGTTATGGGAGTAGATATCCGGATCACGCACTTTACGGATCTGACGAAGATAACGACTCATAATCTAATACTACAGTAGGAATTAGGACCCAATATACTTGTTATTTAATTTATTGGATTTAATAAGTTTTTTTAAAATTTATATTTTTTACATATCAACTCTTAATTGATTTGATCTTCCATTTTAATAATGATGAGTTTCAAGTCTTTTATTTTTTATTAAAATAAAAAAAATAGAAATTTTTTACTCGATCATATAACTAGCTATCTAGTGATTTATAAAAGTTGATATCCTAACCGTATTCGTCATTATAATGTTTGATCTAGAGGGATCTTTAACATCCTCTTATCGGATGACATTCGTTGTTATAGTATTTAATTTAGGCGAATCTTAATATATTTAAGATCTAACATATATTATACCTAAAAAAAGAAAAGGAAGAATAAAATTATGATATTTACGCCCAATTTTAGAATATATTTACTCCTACTTTTCAGTGTATTTTTACTTTGTTTGATTTGTATTTTTAGTGTATTTCAATCTAAATAACGCTAATTTAGATTGAAAATATTTCAAATTTAAGTAGTTGGATTGGATGATAGAGAGACACAGTGATTTTTGGACTCATTAATCGGTTCATGTGGGTGAAGAATGGCCGCGACTAGGTAGGCCCAAACACGTGCGGTCCAGAGAAAATTCCTGGAAAGTGCTTTTATTTTGGAAAGCGCTGTTTGCTTGGGACCAACTGAAACTGCTTCGAAACTGCTTTTACTTAACGCCTTTTGGCTTTACCTTTCTTTACCCCAATTAATACGTGTCTCTTCCCAAACAAAATACTTTTTAGATGCACTTTCCCTTTTTGTTTTCTAATGAACATCAAAAAATAAAAATAAAAATCTTTAATGAGAAAATAGTTGAGCTTCGAGATTTTTTTTTTTTTTTTTTTTGTGTTGTTTTAGATTTGATTAAAAGTTGTATATCTAAATTTTCTTAATTTATTTTATACTTACATAAATTAGATGATCACATGCATTTAAATATATTTTTTATAAACCACTCCCCAACTTGGTAATAAAGGGTCATTACTCCTTATTGAACCATATAATGTCAGTTCGAGCTGCGGGCTTGCAGCAACATATATGTAGGGTTGTCATAAAAATCCAAATTGGCGGGGGTATTGCCGGTCCTGCTCTATACGAGATATGATTAAATTAAAATAAATAAATTTAAAGTGAATTTGAGGATGATTTTAAAATCCGTTTTGTAAACGAGGTAAATGTGAGATTAACTGAAATAAATAAATTTAGAGTGAATTTGAGGATGATTTCAAAATCCGTTTTGTAAACGAGGCAAATGTGAGGTTAACTACTCTCATCCTGACCCCGCTTATTAATTTTTTTTTATTATTTGATCAATCAAAATTAATATAAAAACTATAAAGTTTACAAGGAACTTGAATTTATTTTTATTTTTTAATAGAAATATTATTCCAATAAAGAGTTTGAGTTCAACTATTTATTTTTCTTATTAAATATTTTTGTGAATTTTATTTTATAGTCAACTATGAGCATTTAAATTATATTAGCGTATGTTAGAATTAGATTATTTAAAATATAAGAATTTATTTTTTAAAAAAATAACTATTGAATATATAAAAATTAGTCATGTAGTTGTGTAGTGTTGAAGTGGAGCGAGGTGGTGTTGAGGCCACCTCCCCCATCCCGAAAATTCTTTGACCCTAACTATGGTCTTCAATTGTTAGGGTTGGGGTAGGTTTAGATACAAATAATTTTATGTGATCAACGTCAGAAATTCTTAACACTACCTCGAACCTACCCCATTGGCATCCCTACATATGTGGTATGTCAATAATAATAATAATAATTTCTTATAAATTCTAAACAGTTGTAAGAATGTTTTTCGATAAATATAAGAAATGTCTCTAAAGAATTCGTTTATATTTTGATAATTTTGATTAGATCACTAAAATTAATCCAATATTTAATAAAAATGCAACTCAAAATCTAAAAATTATAAAATTGTAATATAAATTTCAATTTCAATATATATATAACATACTATATGAGTCATAGAAAATTCGAACTTGAGATATTATTAAGCTGACGAATGATGTGCTGTGGCACCGAATCACATTAAGCAGTGGTTTTTTTTTAGTGTTACCCCAACTTCCTTAGGCCGTCTCCTATGTGACATTAAATTGGTGTTTTGGTGTGATCTAGTGGTCCAATGGAGGACAAATCCCAAGTTCCAACTCCAAAAAATTTGGTATTGTTACATTGTCACACCAAAATTTCTCATTTTACTCTCTTTTACTTAATACAAACAAATTATATTCACTTTATATCATTTTATCAATTTAATATATTTATAAAATTTAATAAATTATAAAATTTACAAATCAAAATATTATAAAAAATATATCATTAAAAATATATTTAAAATGAACCCACTATTATATATTTAACTAATATTGAATTTTTATATTAAATTTATTTTTTAATAATTATAATGTAAAAATTGAGTAATATAATAAAATTAATAATATTAAAATATGTGAGTAATTTTATGAATAATTATTTTTAATATTATATAATTAATTATTTAAAAATAATATTTTTATATAAAAAATAATTAATTTAGTATAAATTATTAAGTAAAAATTAATTAATATTATAAAAAATATTAAATATTTTATTATTTAAAAATATTCTTGACACCAATTTAATATTAATAATATTGAACTGTTAAAAAATTTGGAATGAGTGTAATCTATAAAAATAATTTTTTATCAATAAAATAGTCTAACTGATGGTGTCATTGAGATAGCCTTAGCTACTAAAACACCCAGCAATTTTCATTCTCCAACATTATTTTTTTCTTTTTTGAGATACTTTATATGAAAAAAAATATTAATTTAAAATTTGAATTTTTTTTGTGATTAATCGAACCAACATTTACATTCTCGTTCTCTGTTTCTCTCTCCGTGGATTGAAGCTCGAAAAACAACTTCTTCTTTTTTCAGGTTTGTAAATCAAGACATAGTCGACGATCCGATTTTATGAATTTGTTTACTTAATTATATATTATATTGAAGTTCAAAAGATTACAAATTTTGTAGATTTATAGCACAATTGTACTGAATTTGTACTTAAAAATTGTTGATATTGTTACGATTTTCTGTTCTTTTAGCTCAATAAAGGTTTCAACTCTATTGTTTTGATATATTGATCTTTGTTATGTAATATTTAGATTGCATTATATATAGGAAACAATAAATAAATTAGATATATGAGAAGTTCTAATATTTTTGGTTTTGTTTATATTTCAGGGAGTTCAATTAGTTTAATTTGAGATGGCTGGCAGAGCTCAGATTCGTACTAACAATTCGGCGCTTATTGCCATGATCGCGGATGAGGTAATGGGTTAAGGTTTGTTGTAGAAATCTGTGTTTTTGTAATTTGTATGGTTGAATTCTAGGGAAAAATGCAATGATGGATTTGTTGGGTTCTCAGTAGACTTGCAATTTTGTTTGACAATTAAGAGTTAGTGAGATCATTTACTGTCTGATCTCGTGTGTCAGATGTGTCTTCCTGGATGATATATAGGAGTTGGTGTATAATATTGTGATCAATATGAAGTGCTTGGTATTCTGCCTAGAGGATTATGAGATGTGTCTACTGTCATGTTCTGTTTGATAGGGGTGCTTCATACTTGGACTGCAACATGCTCTTAAACCTTGTTTTGGGTGCAACTGGGTTGCCTTAAGGTCATGCCTTTCCGCCGATTTATGAGTTAATGTCTTGTCATGCCTTCACCATGTTATGAGATATTTGGCTTTAGTCATTTAGGAATAGATAATGGGCGAGTGCTACAGTGATCTGTGTTTTGACGTGGACATCGGTGTGATTTTCAAGTGAGGACATTGTGACAACTTGTTAACTTGTTAGAGACACATGAGAGTACTGGATAGAATTTATATACTATGTGTTTGAATGTGGAAGAACCATTTGGTTTGTTTTTGTTAATTGAAGTTAAAATATGTTGGTCACAATGAGAGCAAATGTGTCTCTTTCAGCAACAAAGAATCATAGTCTAAGTTACAATTTAATTCTTTTTGTGGAGTCCAACACTGTGAAGGATACTTATGACTTGTGGACATAGGTGAGATATGTCACTAGTGATGACCTGATGATCCTTAATGCAGGAAAGGTACCGGAATGATCATAATTATCTAAAATCTTCTATGATTTGGTGCCTAAGGAGGTTGCAAAAAAGATTTTACATATTCATTTGTTCATGAATCAGTCTTTGTTTATGTGATCCTTGGATGGATTCTTCATGTACAGTATTGGCTCTAATGTTAGGCCATTACCTATTTACAGCTTATCACGTCTTTGGAAGGCTCATCTGATGATAATTCTTTCTCATGTAGGATACGATAACTGGATTTTTGCTGGCTGGAGTGGGCAACGTTGACTTGCGCAGAAAGACAAACTATCTAATCGTTGATTCAAGTAAGCTCTTGGGCCTTCTGGTTGCTTGAATGTTGAAACTTGTTCGGTAACTATTAATAATCTATTGAAGTTTTATTTGAAGCTGAGCTGTTATATATACTTCAATGATTACCTTTTTGTATAGGCTTTTCCTTGAAACTTAAAATGGATTGTTTCTCTTTAAACACGTTTTTAAGAGTTTATGACCAACTTTTTTATGCGATACTTGAAGAAGATAGGTGAGTTGGCAACAACAAGAGGGAAAGATAAGCTTTTTTTGGATATTGATTCATGTTCATATGAATATTTAGTTAATATATTTAAGTAGAAAGTTGCCAAGAGTCTTTTCTGTCAGTCACTGAATTGATGAATTTTTAAGTAGTTTCTTGTGTTGTTTTCTATCAAAAAGCTTTGTAGAAAAACTAAAGCTCCTGTCATGAAGGTTGATGTGAATGCTCAAAGGTTTTCTGTTGGGTTGACGTGGATTTGTGAATTTAAGACTACTGTCAATAGTAGGTTTCACCTTGATTTAGGTCCTGTATACTTTGAGGATGACCTTTTATAATTAGGCCTGCCATAGCAGAGATGCTGTTTAAAGTGTTCATTCATTTTCTCCACCCAAAAAACTGTATAATTATCTGCATTTCTGGGAAATTGCAAATTGGAATTAATTGACATTAGTTTTAATCATATCATCACAAGTAATAAAAAAGCATGTTATGGTATGTACTTAATCAGTAAAACTCAAATAAGGTTTTTGCATGTGTTGGTTAATGGAACCAGTTTCATGGCTCATTTATGTCATGCACTGATTTTGTCTGAGAAACTTGGACTCCTATACTCGTGTCAATTTCCAAAACAAAGTTTACTGATGCTGATTTGATTAGCTAATGACTTCCGAATTCCTGCCCAGAAACAACGGTGAAACAAATTGAAGACGCATTCAAAGAATTTACAACAAAGGACGACATTGGTATTGTTTTGATCAGCCAATACGTAAGTATTGTTCACACTTCCAAAGTAAATAACATCAGTGTGTGTATATGGTTTGACAAAAACTTGTTGATGTTGGGTTTACAATTTCAACTTCTTGTCAATGCAATGAAGGGCAAAAATTCTCAAGTGTCTTTGTTTTATCATGGCATAGTTTCAAAAGGTGTTGGGAACAATAGCAATTGCCCGTCAGATAAAGAGAGGGAATTGCTTAGGTGCCTAGATAGTTAACTTATATATATCACTAATGTATAGAATAGATGTTACTTGATGCAAGGATTACGTTCCTTTTAAGTTTGTCATCAATTTAGAAAATCCCTGTACAAACTTGAACTCTTTTCATTGCTTATCAGGTTGCAAACACGATAAGGTTCCTAGTTGACAGCTACAACAAGCCAATTCCAGCAATATTGGAGATTCCTTCCAAGGACCATCCGTACGACCCTGCTCATGATTCAGTCCTTTCACGAGTGAAACACCTCTTCTCTTCCGAGTCCGTTGCATCTGGAAGACGCTGAGTATTCCCGATTTTCCGCTTAACTGGTTGCGAACATGATAAGGTTCCTAGTCAATTGCTCCAAATGCATTGTTTTGTGCACATGTTTGTATGCTATGTTGTTAACTTCTTTCCAATGACCCATCATTTCCCTTACAATTACTTTTTTTGTCTCTATCTATCGCTCATCAACGTGATTGAGACTTATTCATTATAAATATACTAATAAATTGCCAGGTTGGGCTGATTCTTGTCATTCATTTGTTTTCAAATGTATGTGACTAATCCGGTGAGGTTTGTATTAAAGAACTTTGCTACGTAAGTTGCGTGGGACAGGATTGACCTTACAATGCCAAAACGCAGGCCAGGATTAATCTTTAATCGGCTTGGCCTCGTCATGACATAAAACATTTTGAAATGAAATAGAGCTGAGACATGGAAGAGTTTTGTCACTAGTTATTTATATTAGTACCGGATAAGCTCATCTGCTAATTAAGGTATTGAAGCACAATCGTGTAAGGGCTGTATAGAATGAGTCTAGGCTATATGTTTATACCAGATAAGACTCAAACCTTAAAGTAGAGGTGTCAAATGGGCTGGAAGAGGCCTTCTTAGAAGGACCGAGCCGAATTCATTAGACATGACAAGTGCGGCCCATGGGCTTCGCTTTTGCGGGTTATAGGTTTTTTGGTATTTGACCTTCTGTTTCTTTCTTTCATTTTTTTTAAGCCTGGCTGCGATGATTTTAAACCTGGATATAGATTGAATTGGATTAGATTAGGTTATAGGTTTTTTGGTATTTTACTTTTTTCAAAGCCTTACTCTGTTGATTGGTCAATTAGTCGAATATCGATTTAAACTTGTATTTGGTTGATTAGTCAAATGTCAATTCAAATTTGTATCAGAGTTGAATTGAATTGGATTTGATTAGATTATATAATATAGACCGGGGGTGAGGCAGCTCAGGGTGGAAGACAAGGCTGCCCCATTCAAAACATATTATAATGAAAGTAAGATTAATTAACACTTTTGTTCATGCTTATTTTTAAAGGAAAATACCTACTTAAGGCATAATAACTAAGCACTTTACAGGTCCTAAAAGTGTCTTTAATTACTTAAACAACAATCCGTTTTACAAGTTTTCTTATGAAACTCACATCTTGAATTGATATTTAAGATCAATAAAATATTATTTTTAAAATTTAGTAAGATTTATCGAACTTGTTAAGATTAAATACTATTAAAACAGTCTGATTTAACTAAATAACTAATGTATTTTTTTTTTAATAAATAAGGTATACAATTGCTTAACTAAGAATGAGTGTGTGGATGTGTACGTTTACATTTTTTAAAATTTTTTTTTAATAAATAAAAGAAAAAACCATTAGTGGACAATTTTATGTTAAATTTAGCAACAAAAAAAAAAAAATGTTGGTGTGGTGGGTACCCCACATGTACAAACAAACACGACTTTATAATTGTGTCTTTGAAAAAAAGCCACAAAATAAACGTTGTGGGCCCTAAAGATACTGTGGCCCACCAATATATATGGGCCAGATTGTAGTATTTATCTACAATTTTGGAGAATTAGCCGCCGCATCCCACGGAGGGAGCACCTATCCATCCAATAGAATCTTGAGAACCACTTGGTGTTTGAAAACGTCAGTCTTCTCCTTCCTCTATCCAACGTGTACAATACTAATCACCCAATTGCAAAAACATTTTCCTCTTTTATTTGATACTTATTTTGACCCAACAAATCTTCAATATTTTTTTTTATCATTATTGGCTGTGTCTTCTCTGATTTTTATTTTTCATATGTAGTAATTGTAAATTATAAAGTGTAAAACTCTACGGTGGAAATTGTCTTTTTAGATTGTATTTATAATATTTAATCTGTAATTTTAAAATTATTTTTTGGTATTTATTGGGATTTTGTTGCATGGTATGTTTTCCACTTTTGTAGGTAGAGCCCACAAACAAACAAGTAGCCAATTATATATTACCCAATTGGATAAACACCAAATCCGCTATATCTCCTATTTACAATTTCCACGTGTACAAGAAGTTGAAATTTATTTCCAATTTGTAACATTAAATAGAATTTATGTGAAATTGTTTAAGATAAAATACTATGTAAGCACATTATGATAAATACACATACTTGAACACTAAATATATAATTGTTGTTGATAATACAGACAAGGTCAACTCTATGGAACTAATAATATTGTACCACGTGGCACAAAATCCAGAGACTTTTTTACCTCTTCTTGATCGGTGAGATAAACATCCGAACCTCGGTCGAAGGAGCAGTAATATCTAATTTTCCATGACCTATATTATTAATCAATTAATCAAATTAGTTAGATAGAGAGCAGTAACAGTGATTTCTCCACTATAAAAGGGGCCATGGGATCAACTATTAGGTAACACTTTCTTTTCTATTCCTAAATTCTTTACTTTTGATTCTGAATTAGGGATTGATTTATTCTTTTTTTATTATCTTAATTAATCGTCAAAAAGTGGCTTACCGACTATACGTTGGTGTCCCTTTTAATAGTTTCTTCTCGCAAGATTGACAACTAGAGTATTAACCATATTTACACATTAACAGTTGTGATCCTAATATATACATATTACTACACCATTAAATAAAAATCTTTTCAGATATATATACACCAATAAATATATTTGGGCTGGAAATTTAATTATCTAATTATTGAGTGTTTAATCTTATAAAATTAAAATTTAATTATATATTGGGTAAATACACATGGACCAGATAAGATTTTATCCAAACTTAATTGACTTTAATAGATGGATTTTCCAAACAAGAAAAAAAAATTGGATAAAATTCAAAGCCGAAATTAGGAAAAAAAAAAAATTGGATAAATAAATAAAAAAGAAAATGACCAAAAATAACCCCAATAACGAAATTTTAACGCACACATAAAATCTAAGACAAGACAACAACTGGATCATTAGTTTTATTGTTTGATAGATAAAAAAAAAAAAAACATGGATAGGGTGTTTTCAGCGGACGAAATCTCCGACCAGTTCTGGTCAGCGCCACCACCACCACCACACAACAACAATTCAACGACAACAGCAGCAATCATCAGACTCACCGGACGACGAATCATTGTCCAAGATGATGAACCGGAGCGAGTCTGAGTGGGCCTTCCAGCGATTCCTCCAAGAAGAAGCTCACGTGGTGGTGTCCCAGCAGTCCTCTTCATCCGCTGACAGCAAAAGCGAGGCCGTCGTCGAGATCAGAAGCAGCGCCACCACTCCCCATTATCATCATAATCATCAGAAGCTTAATGTGAAGAAGGCTGGTGGTGGTGGTGGCAGTGACAACTCGGTGTCATTTAATGGGGCTGCTGCTGCTCCTCCTCCGACGAATATCCCGGTGGATTCTGAGGAGTACCAGGCTTTTCTCAAGAGCAAACTCAACCTGGCTTGTGCTGCTGTTGCTTTGTCTCGTGTAAGTTGGTTTGTGTGTTTGTGTTTTTTTTTATGTGGGTTGGTTAGAAAGATTGGATCTTGTGTTGTGTGTGCGCGGATATGTCGATGATTATTATTGGTTGCATAGTTTTTTTGGATTGTGGGTTGTGTTTGCTTGGTGGAAAACTGAAGAAAAAAATAATGTAAAGGAGTGAAATTTTTTTTTTGTTGTTGTTGATTTTTTTTATGTATTGACAAAGTCAGCTCAGTCAAGCGGAGGAGATTCTGGGATATGTATATATATATATATATATATATATATATATATATATTTTTTAATTTTTTTTTTTTTATGGTGGGGGGGTCTTTTATTTGTGATTGGTTTTCGAGAAAACTGGACAATCTGAAGTGAATTTGGGGATGTTTTTGTGTTATAATGTTGTTTTGATCCGTAAAATTAAAAAAAAGAAAAAAAGAAAAGAAAAGAACAGTTTGATTAAGCACAGTTGATGATTGTGTTATAGGCTACCAAGCAACGAGAAATCAATAGTATTAGAGGATTTGTTTAGCATCTAAACTGAGGGTTAGAGATGCTAGTAGATGTTCCTCTGGTTCTCTCTTTCTCTTCGGTTTTGTAGGATGGTTTGTAATATAATTTGGAGTATGATTGACACCCAACAAATTTTAAATTGGATTCTTGTTATTTCATCTAGAGTTTGTAATGGCAAAAGGCTTTGTTTGTCAGCAATTTATGCTATTGGTAATGGAAACAGTCAGATGTGCAAGAGTTCCTAAAAGCTTTAACCCGTAACGGGTCTTTAAAAAATTTAGGACTCAAGATGCATAGAGCACACTATTTTTAAGTTACAGGGCTCTGTATCTCACTTCACTTGACAGAACAATGCACAAAATTTTTGAATATAAAGACAAGCAAAAAAATAACATTTATGTCATGCTAACTCTATTATCACTTTTTCCTGTTTGATGCCCTGTTTCATTTAAGTGAAGTTTTCCTATAAATCTCTTCTTTGATCAAGTTAGGTGTAAAAGCTAAATGTCATGCTTCTCATTGTGTAAAAAGAAGACAATTGGTAAAAGGATATTTGACTTCACGTGTTCTTGTTATAAGGTTTAAGATTTATGTAAAATATGTTGATATTTAACTTGTAAATATCATGATTTTATATGAGTAATGATTATGTATACTTTTTAAACCTTAATGAAAAGCTTAACTGAATATGAGACCTGGAATTTGGTGCATCTGTGATTTGCTTCTTTCTTCCTCAGTTGGATTTTTGGAGACGTTATTTTGTTTTCACTAATTTTGTTCATTTTCATGTGTTCATGTATATAGGCTTCTTTTGTAAAACCTCAAGATTCTTTAGCTAGAGCTGACAGTGGATCACAGGCTTCTAATACTTCACAATCAGGATCTCAAGCACCTTCCAAAGGTTTGCATCAGTGAACTTTACATATTTATGTCTGGTCTATGTATGTAGAAATTTATATCAGGCACGATAGCTGTTTTACTTCACACTCACAAGTAAATTTACTACTAGAATAAAGAAGAATAAACAAAAGATAAAATATTTTCTGAGGAACTGGAAAGGTGCAACGACAATGACTGGGAAGTCCTTATTCTATGTTTTGCTGTCTTCTAAAATTAGAATTTATTAGCTAAGTTGGTGTAATTTTTCTTTGGCAAGTATTCAATACTCCACTCTTGTTCTATTTCAAACTTGAACAAAATGTGAAAGTGGATTCTTTAATGTTAAAAGCGAACTATAGATGCCGATGGTCAACTGTTATAAACGATAAGCATCCATACCTTTTGCTCCTACTTTTGATAAATAACTGCTTCATCTCACCTATTTTAATAAAATATCAACAGAATGACAGATTGAAATTGACTGGACTTGAACGAAATAGATAGGCAATACTGGACTAGGGAGATTTGATAGAGAGTTAAACCTTAAAAAGAGTACAAAGGTCAGACAAAGAAATAGAGAAGTGGATACTCGTAAATTTTTTCTTTTCTTTTTTTATCTAAAGAGGAATTATGGGGAGGATCTAATTCACAATTGGAACTTTGCATATATATTAGCCCGTGTTTCTTAGTTCATGAAATCATGTATCAGCTTCTCTTTACTGTTAGAATAATTTCTTCATTTTCTTTTTTAATCACCTATGTAGGAGCTGCATATGATTTGTCCAGGTCGCAAGATAAGGATGCTAATGGACTACCTGGAATTCCCTCTGTATCAACTGCACAAAAGAAAGCTGGCATTCCGGTGAGGTCAGGGAACAGTGGCTCTTCTAGAGAACTGTCTGAAGATGATGAAGTTGATGGAGAAACTGCAACGACTGAGAATATGGACCCTACTGATGCAAAACGTGTACGGAGGTAATTTCGGTATCTGCTGTTTCAATTGCAAATGTTGCAAGTTTGGTGACTTCCGATGATGGAGTTACACTCTTTAGCAATAAACAGGGAGTCATGCTCATATTAGTTGACAGTTGATAATTGAAACCATTATAAATGATTGCATTGTATTTTCATTTTATGAAATTTCCTTCATTACTGACAGAGGTCAAAATCATAGGTTCTAACTATCGATAATAGGAGATAGAACCTTGCATCTTGATTAAGTTTTGTCGGTCAATCTCGTTAACAAAACCCCCCAACTCATCTTTTATGTTTTAACTTACCAAATTAAGCAATAACTTGCTTTAAACTAGTAGCCAAGTGGACCTGGAAAGGAAAAGGTATCAAATGGTCTGTTGATCAAAAACATTATTTCCATCCTTTATAAAGAAATGTGATATGATATATTATGCTGGAGGTTTGCTTAAAATTTGTAATGCTTAGTTGCATAGTTGATGCATTTCATTAATCTAGACACTGTTTTTTCCAGAATGCTTTCCAATAGAGAGTCAGCAAGGCGTTCTAGAAGAAGAAAGCAAGCCCATTTGACCGAGCTTGAGACACAGGTGTGGTGTGGTCCTTCTTCTGGCCCTTAGATTTTTTGCTTCCTTTTCTTGGTATGAAGAAAATTTATGAATTCCTATGCATTGTATTTTAGGTTTCTCAATTAAGAGTTGAAAATTCGTCTCTATTGAAGCGTCTCAGTGACATAAGCCAAAAATACAATGAATCATCTGTTGACAACAGAGTTTTAAAAGCTGATGTTGAAACATTGAGAGCAAAGGTAAGCCATTTGTCAGTATCGTTCTTACAGTTGAGTGCCTTTCTTGCAGGCAATTTTCTGGAACTCGATAGAGTGCCTACGTAGCCTTTGCTAGGCACTCACCAAGGTAAACTGCTGGCTTGCAAGCCGAGGACTGAAATCCAATGATTAAAGGATCCCACTGTTCTCATTTTTGATAAAAGAGTATTAGAGATCTTGATGCACTTAAGTGCCAGCAGAAACCTACTATATTAGCCATTTCATTCGATGTCTTTGTTACATTTCCAGGTGAAGATGGCTGAGGAGACGGTCAAAAGAATTACTGGGTTGAACCCTATGTTCCATGCTCCCATGCCAGAGATATCCACAATGAACCTGCCCTCATTTAGTGGAAGCCCTTCCAACTCCTCAGCAGATGCTGCTGTTCCTGTACAGGACGACCCTAATCATCACTTTTTTCAGCCCCCTTCAGATAATCCTCTGTCCACTCATGACCCTATTGTCAACAATGGGTTGGCAGACATTTCTTCAGCTGAAAATGTGCAGCTGAATTCTGGAGCAACTGTTGTAGCAGGGAACAAGATTGGCAGAACTGCTTCCATGCAGCGAGTAGCGAGCTTGGAGCATCTGCAAAAGCGGATTCGTGGGGGCATAAGTCCTTCCGGTCCACAGTCCAACAGAGAATCATAATAACAAACAGCTTGACCCTAGTTTTAAGAAGGTTTTCATTGAAGAATGCTTGAAGATTTGATTCAAATGCAGCATTTATTTTTTTGGGTCAACAGTATGCAAAGATTCCTATTCTTTATGTCTACTACATTCTGAGTCAGACTTCCATATTTAACCTTCATTTGATCATGTGACACCTGCAAACTGCTGATTAGTATCATTGTCAATTTTACCTAGGCCATTCTGGTTGCATGTATGAGCTTCTCAGCGCATTCAATCCTTTCGTATGCTTTATAGCATTCTGATAAATTGGCGATATAAACTTCATAACAGTAACGATCAAATAACAAAATCAGCGAGCACATACTAAGATGCTGTCAAGGATACTGATGAAGCAATATGCAAAAGAATGCTATGAAGTTAATTTCAGCTGTTGCACATGGAATATAGGTCACTGAGCATTTTCTTTATATCGAATAAATAGTTTATATCAGAACCAGAACCAAAACTTGGCTTGATTTGACTTCACAATTACAAGTAATATAATTACAAATTGTCAGTGATTATATTACATTCTTGTACCTCTAAATCAATTTCTGTACATGTTGCCTGTTTGTCTCTCTAATACAATTGTCTATCAAATTCTAACATTTTCCTCTCAAAATCTTCACAAACAGACACTGATATTAGGTGCTTTAGTGGATTGAACTAAACTACAGCCTGGTTCATTTTCTATCCTTTGGACCTTCATTTCCTTTCTTAAACTTTCTACTTCTTGCCATTTTCCTGCTGAAGCGTAAACATTCGACAGAGCTACATAATCCTCACTAGTACCACTGGAAATCGACTCTGGCTGTAGCTGGAGGAGGATATTCCCCACCTTCTCACCCATCGCAATGTCTCCATGAACATTGCAAGCACTCAACAAACTCCGCCACAGAATTGCATCAGGCTTAACGGGCATCCCCATGATGAATTCGTACGCTTCGTTTAAGCGCCCAGCCCTGCCAAGAAGATCAACTATGCAGCCATAATGTTGTATATGAGGCTCAAGACCCCATTTGCTCTTCATTTTGTCAAACAAACCAAGGCCCTCTTCGACAAGGCCTGCATGGCAACAAGCCGATAACAAGCTAGTGAAAGTCACTGCATTAGGCTTGACACTACAAACCCTCATCAAATCCAAAAGCCTTATTGATTCTTTTCCTTTCCCATGAATGGCTAGCCCTTTCACCATTGCTGTCCATGTCAATACGTTTTTTTCTCTCATACGCCAAAAAATGGATAAAGCACTGTCAAGGCACCCACATTTTGAATACATATGAACAAGAGCAGTACCAACAAACACATCATTTTCAGGCATGTATATTGTCTTCTCTATATACCCATGAACACAAGCACCACTTTCAAGCACACCCAGTTGAGAATTAGCCGAAAGAACACCAACCATGGTGGTATAAGTAGGTTTCGCCCCAGAAACATCAACCAACATGTCCTTAAACAACACCAACGCTTCAAAGGCAAATTCTTTTGATTTTCTGCTCTGTGAACAATAACCATTTATCATTGCATTCCATGTAATACTATTTCTCATTGACATTTCATCAAACACTCTTCTTCCCGACACAACATCCTTATTGCTCGCATAAAAATGAATCAACGTAGTCCGCACCAAATCGTTGAACACGACACCCAATATCAACACGCGTGCATGTATTTGTCTACCAAGCCACAGTGTTGACACTGAACAAAACCTCGCACAAGACCCCAGTACAAAAACATACGTGAAATCATCTAAAGACAAGATTTTTTTTGAGACACAGTTGGAGAAAACGAGAAGCGAGTGTTTTGGCGGAGTGCAGCGTATCAAAGTGTTTAATAGAAACAGGTTTGGGGGATCAAAGTGGGTGAAAATGAGGTTGGCGAAGTGGGTTGTTTGTGAGGATGGTTTGGAACAGTAGAGTTGGATGAGTTTGGCATGGAGAGAAGGAGATTTGAGGCTGTTGATGATCAATTGGGCATGGATTTGTTTGGTGTGGTTTGTGGTGGCTGCTTTGAGGTTGAAAAGGGAGAGACATCGGTATCTGGGAAGAGAGTTCATGTGCATTTTTTGGGAGTTCTGATTGAGAGGGAAAGATCTCAGAAGCGGATTGTAAAAAGAATAATTTTTTTTTGGGAGGAAGATTATTATTAGAGATATTCCTATTTTCCACCTAACGATTTGGTCAATGATACTTTACCCCTCACATTTCAAAAATAGTCATTTTCTCCTCTGGAGTTAACTTTCCATTCAAAAAGTAATATGATAACAAAAATAATAAGTAAAAAGACTTAATTACACTTGAAGCATATTACTTACCTTTTAATATTTTAAGGGTAATTAAGTCTTTTTACTTATTTTTTAGATGAAAAGTTAACTCCAAAGGGAAAATGACTATTTATGAAACGTAAAAGGTAAAGTATCGTTAATCAAATCGTCAGGGGAAAAATAAGAATATCCCTTATTATTATTTTTTTCTCATAGAGCAATTGGATGGCATAATAGCTTCTTCTCAATGGGGGGCAAAGAGGTATTATTAAAAGCAGTTATTCAAGCTATACCATCATGTTATATGCAGCTATTTCGATTATCTCAATGCAGTTATAAGAAAGCTTGGGTTCCGTAATCTTTCGCACTTTAATCAAGCGTTTTTGGCTAAACAAGGGTGACGTATTCTCCATTCTCCGGATTTGCTTGCAGCACAAGTGTTAAAACATCTTTATTTTCCAGGAGAATCTTTTTGCAGGCCAAGCTTTCCTTCTCTGCTTCCATGGTTTGGAGAGGTATCTTGTAGGGTCGGGATCTTCTTGAGAAAGGGTTAAGGTGGCGGGTAGGTGATGGCTCCTCCATTTCAATATATCATGATAGCTGGTTACCTCAATACCCTCATACTAAGGTAATATCTCCTCCCATGTCACCTTTAAATGCTAAGGTTTGTGACTTGAAGGAAGATGATGGCAGCTTGAATATCCCTTTTATTGGAGAAAGCTTTATTGTCTCAGAGGTAATATTTTGAGTTTGCCTTCTCCTCTTAGGCTTTCCCCTGACTGTCTGATTTGGAGTCCGAATAAATACGGTTTATTCTTGGTTAAAAGTGCTTATTGGCTTGCTCATAGTCTTGATACTAATCCAAGTTGCTTGACACTTCGGCACAAAAGCTTGGTGGAGTTTTGTTTGGAAACTTGATATTCCATCCAAGGTTCAGATGTTTTCTGGAAAGCTTGCAATAATTTTCTGCCCACCCTTACTAATCTTGCTAGGAGAAATGTTCCGGTGGCTGGAACTTGCCCTGTAACATCCCGGATTTCGGGTAATTAATGTTATATATGTGAAAATAAATTTTACTATTTGAGGGGGTGAAAATGTAATTAAATGTATGAAAAATTGATATATGTATTAAATTTTATATATGTATTAAATTTTACCAGATTGAATGGTTGAAAAATTGATGTATGAAAAATTGAAAATTGAACCAGAGAGTATCGCGACCTGGTCACCGCGACCACAGGTCGCGATGGCTCGCTCGCGGTGAAAAAACGCGATTTCTGGCAGTGAGCATCGCGACCAGTCACCGCGACCACAGGTCGCGATGAACTGCTCGCGATGAAAACTTCGAATTCGGGCAGTGAGCAACGCGAGCTCCAGCGCGACCAAGGCGCGCTCGCGATGAAGGCGGTGCGAATGGTCCAGTGAGCATCGCGACCTGGTGGCGCGACCACAGGTCGCGATGGCGGTCGCGGTAGCGAAAAAAATATAAAAAAAAAAGAGAAGCTTCTCGCAAAAGCGAGAAAAACAGAAACAGCAAGAAGAAAGAGAAAGAGCCGAGGAAAAAGAGAGAAAAGAGAGAAGAAGAAGAAGAAGAAGAAAGAAAGGAAAGGAGAAAAGGAAGAAGAAAGTGGAAAGGAAAAGTGAAGAGAAAAAGGAAAGGGAAGGAAACGAAATCGTAGAACCGCGGATTTTTGAACGAAAAAACGGTTCCCAGGTTGGTGTACGTTTGTTTTCGAAATCGTTACGAAAAGTCTTTCGTTATTGTTTTGTTTTCGTTTTCGTTTTCGTTTTCGTTTTCGTTTTTGATTTCGTTGGAAGATTTCGTTTTTGATTATTAGTATGAAAATTGTTTATTGTATGTGAAAAATCGATGTTTGATGTCTTTATTGTTGATTTTGGACTGATTTTGTGATAGATCGTATTTCGATTTCGTTTTCGAACATTTCGATTTCGTTAAAAAAAATATAACTGATGGAGATTTTCGAAAAATTATTGAGTATGATTCTTGAAGAATACTATGTGACTTATATGTTATTGAGCAACTATTGTTTACTGAGTAACTGAGTAACTATTGTGAAATTTATTGCGAATATCATTTATCGGAAACGGCCCTAGGATACGTAGACATAGAAATGGATATAGGAGGTTGGTATACCAGCTGGATTTTTACTGAGCAGTACTGCGCCGATACTGATTGATATTGATGATTGATTATATGTACCTCCTCTTGGATTCGTCCAGAGGCTGGGAGACACGTACCTCCTCAGGATTCGTCCTAGGGGTTGGGAGTTCACGTACCTTCCTAAGGATTCGTTCCTGGGATAGGGAGTTATGTACCTCTCTAGGTTCCGTACCTACGGTCCTAGAGTTGGGAGACACGTACCACTCGTAGGATTCGTCCTCGGTGGGAGTTTGACCCATATTCCAGTCCGTATATGTTTAGTATTCTAGCGGGCCAGTATTGAATGAATTGAATGAATTTATTAATTGATTTTAAATGTTGATATTATCATTGAAATCAAAGTGATCGAAACTGCTTTAATGTTTGGTTTTGAGATTAACATGATTATTTTCATCATTGAGTTGAATTGAAATATATATATACATTGTGATATGATTTCCGATTAAAAGATATTTATGATTTATATTGGAGTTTATAGTACACCCACTAAGCTTTATGCTTAGCGCGTTAGTTTGTTTCTAACGCGTAGGTACCAGGGATCCCGAAGAGGCTAAGGACTGAAGAGAGAGAGATTGCTGACAGAGTCCCAGAGATTTGTACAGTTGGGTAGCTATATTATCGTTATGTGTATATATATTCTGAAAGCATGCATATACAGGGAATTTGTAAATATGTTTTGTAATCAATTATTTATGATTCCTGTCCTTTATTATTAAAATGTTTGTAAATATTAAAGTCTGATTTGTTTTTATTTTATAAATTGTGATGGTAAGTCGCACTAAACGGCAGAGTGCGCAACTGTTTGAAAATGTTATAGAAGTGTTGAAATTGAGAACTGTGTTTGAATTGAATTGTGTAATAACAGGTTTTGGAAAATCCGAAAAACAAACGGTACTCTGCCGAATTTTTGTAAAAAGTTTGAGTGTTGGGCTCACTTGAAAAAGATTTTTGAAACTATAATTTATATGGTTTTCAGTTTATAAAAAGAACTTAGAAAGTTTTGAAAGTCAGTGTAGCGCTCCCTGGGTCGGTCCAGCCGGGTCGGGTCGGAGGGTGTTACATGCCCCCTCGATTTTCAGCGACCCGAGACGGTAGTTCATACTATCTTTAGCTGCAGCGCTCTCCGTTCCCTTCGAAAATCAATCTCGACCCTTAGGGGTTGCAGATGGGATGGCAATTCTCGCCTGATAGATGTTTTGCTTTTTTATAAGAAAGTGTTAAGGTTAGAGGAATTCCAGGAGCTTGTTATTGTGCTTTGGACAATATGGTTTCGAAGAAATTCGATATTGCATGGCAAACAGGTGAGTGAAGATCATGAGGTGCTGTTGTGGAGTAAATCTCATCTCTCTGAATTCCATTTTGCTACTAAGGTGAAGAACCATACTCTTGCTCCTCACTTTGTTTGCTAGATACCACCTAATGAGGGACATTTTAAACTAAATACGGATGTCGCGTTTGATGAGGCAAAAGGAATTGTTGGTTTGGTCTTTGTCCTTCGTGATTGGCAGGGTCGTGTTCTTTTCTTTGGTGTGAATTCTATGATAGGGGGTTTCACTCTTGAAATTGCAGAATCTTATGATGCGCTCTTTGGTCTCCGGGTAGCTTTTGACTCAGGTTTTAAGGCGGTTCTTTTGGAAACAATGTAGTGTGAAGCTTGTTCATGGTTCATCGGTTCCTCTTAGTGAAATTGATTTCTTGATTCATGAGATCTGCTCTTTTGTTATCGGAGATCAGCCAATGGAGTATCTCATCGCTTAGCTAAGCTTGCTTTTTATGTAGATCAACAGATTATTTGGATGAAGGAGACTCTTCTATGTGTTTGAAGTCTTGTTGCTTTCCATTCTAGTCATTTTCTGTAGTTGGTATCTTTTGAATTGTGAATTCTTCAAGTTTAAAAAAAAAAAAAAATTATTTTTAAAATAAAATTCTCTTTTTTTTAATTTTTTTAAAAAAATATCATTTTCAATAAATTAATATATAAAAATTCTTTCTAGATTGTAGGTACAGAATACTAAGGATATTTTTTCTGTCCAAATTTTCCATTAATTTATTTTTTTTTGGGTGACTTTAATTTAGTCCCTATTTTTTTATAAAACATCATGTTTTTATTTACATTTTATTTTTTAGTTCGTATGATCCCCGACGTTTTCTTAATATATCAAATTAGTCCTTATGGTCAACTTTTTTGTGGTCAACCATCACAAAATTATCTAAAAGACAGTTTTACCCTTAAAGAATTCAATTAACAGAATTACAATTTTACCTTATAATTAAAATATAATAAAAATAATTAAATAGAAAAATTAATAAAATAATATTAAACTTTAAAACTTAAAAATATAAACTTATTAAAAAATTATTTAAATTAAGTTATTTTATTAGAAAAAATTAGCATTTAAAAAGTTAAAGAATAAAATTAAAAAATGGAGAATTAAAAAAAATAAAAAAATTCAAATTAAGTCATTTTATTAGAAAAATTAATATTTAATTTTTTTTTTTAGAAGTTTTTAACCTTTTTTATTTTTTTTAAAATATTAATTTTTCTAATAAGATAATTTAATTTGATTATTTTAACAGGTTTAATATTTTAAATTTTTATAATTTAATTTAATATTTTTTTATTTATTTTTCTATTTATTTTTTTATTATATTTTAATTGAAAAATTAAATTTTAATTTTATTAATTCTTCAAGAGAAAAACTGTCAAATAGTGATGGTTAACTGTTAAATAGTTGGTAAAATGATCAATTTGATCTATTTAGAAAATATAAAGGACCACACGAATCGGAAAAGAAAACGTAAATAAAAAAAATAATGTTTCATTAAAATGTAAGAACTAAGTTAAAGTTTTCGCTTTTTTTTATATATAACAAATAGTGCGGCGACTCGAGCACAAAATATTATAGGCTGAATGAACGTTATTTACTATCAAATTATATTGTGTAATAATTTCACTAATCTACTGGTAATATAATAATATAACATAAACATGATTGAGTTAAAAAAAAAATCTTGAATTTAGCTAGATACACTATGTATCTCTTGTTACGATTCTACGATGTGGTAAATTAGTACAATCGGGGGATACAAATGTATCCCAGTACATTGGGGCAGATGTTGGGGGAGGTGGAGGCCACACCCCCACTCCAATGTTTTTTCAATTTTTTTAAATCTATATATTTATTGTTTAATTTTAAACTTTTTTTTTACTTTACCTTCCTAATTATATATTTTACTACATAGGTCTCCCTCAATATAATTTTCTAACTCTATATGATTCTTTATATGGAATTGGACTTAAATCTATTGTTAAAAGTGGTCGTGTAGTAACTATACATTTCGAGAAACTGAGATATCGTATTTAAATTCTTGTAAAAAAAAAATTGTTGTTAAAAAATATTAATTAAAAGCTTAAACGTAGAAAAAAGGTATAGTTATTATTGCTTATTCAATTTATTGGAAAAAGAAAAAAA
The DNA here is from genome assembly GCA_003430845.1 of Xanthoceras sorbifolium. Lineage (NCBI taxonomy): Eukaryota > Viridiplantae > Streptophyta > Magnoliopsida > Sapindales > Sapindaceae > Xanthoceras > Xanthoceras sorbifolium. Next base: position 22,785,752 of record CM010619.1, on the reverse strand, counting down.
AAAAAAAAATCTTCACAGTTCAAAGTCCATGGAACACCAAAACATAGATAGAGTAGTCAAAATCCTAAAAAAAAACTCCAAAACTCTCCAGCCCACCTTAGCCGGTGGATGTTATCCATCTTGTTCATCTTCAAAACACACAAAAACTGACCAAAAAGTCCAGAACCCACAAGCAGATAAACCATGGAGATCACCTCTTCTTTAGCTATCTCTGTCTCCTCTCCTTGTCTTTCAAGACCCCCAAAATCTTCTCTTCTCTTGTCTTCCTCTCACTCCACTTTCTTCACCACTACCATTTCTCTCTCCAACAGCTTCAAAGCCACCTCCTTGGTTCTGGGTCAACCGTCCAGAAGAAGAACTGACAAAGCCAAGAAGGCTTTTTCCTGCAATGCTCTGTTTGGTCTTGGTGTGCCCGAGCTGGTTGTTATTGCTGGCGTGGCTGCTTTAGTTTTTGGTCCCAAAAAGTTGCCTGAAGTGGGCAAGAGTATTGGCAAGACTGTCAAGAGTTTTCAACAGGTTGGTTGATTTTTCCGGGTCTGTTTGGTTAATGAGAAAATGAATGACAATAAGGAAAACTTTTATTTTTTTATTTTTTTTATTTGTTCTTTCTGCTAATTGGGTTTATGCTGAATAGATAAATTAATCATAGTTTTAATAAATTTTGTTCTAGACTTGGTATGGTAACTATACAAAATAGAGGGGAAGAAAACAAAATTTTAAATTTTTGAATCTTGTGCTGCTTAATTGTTAATTTGATTGCCAATTAACTAAACTGAAGAAAAGAAGATATTTGAAAGTTATGATTTTTAGTTTTTTAAAATTAGAACAGTCTTCTTAACTAGAGTAAATTGCGTTTTGATTTGAAGTTCAATTTGGATGGCAAATAATGCAAACTCTAGGCTTTGGAAATCCATCCTATTTGTTTAATTTTCCTATATCTTCTGCGAGAGATTAATTTACGAGTGGAGCACTAATTGATATATTCTAAGATGTTTAGTTTCAGTGTATTGGGTTTTAGATTGATGTCTAGTGGAGTCGGTTGTTTTCGTAGTGTGATATCTGTGAACTTATTGCAAAGGCTTTGTTTGAGTTAGTGAATGCAGTGGTCATGCCTGAGATGCTATCTCTGTTTGTTTATGGGTAAATATGCATTATTTTGTATTCAGAAGAAATCTATTGAATTGGAACATGACAACATTTGGTATTATTTCATTATAATTGCTTTGAAGAGTGATACTTATGGTGGCTGATGTAGTGTTATGTATTTTAGATTTGAAAGATCAATTTACATGTCTGCCTAGGTGATGCTTGGAGTAGTCTCTCTCTTGTCATCGACTCTTGAAATGGATTTTGGAAATTTCAGTTAGCTAGTTGTCTGATTAAGATAACTGGTAGCAGATATTGACCTTACAGCTCCTGGCTCAGATGGTAGAGGAGTGGTAGGAACGATGTAGGCTTTAGGTTCAAATTCTAGCAAGGAAAAAATATATTTTGGTTTACATTACTGCATATATGGTTTAGTTAGTAGTAAGGTTTCCATGAGGGGTTTAACTAAACAAAATTCCTTTGCTATGAATTCTCATGTTGCAAACTTTTTTAATAGGGACTTGTTGAGGGGATGATAGTCTCACCACAGACCAATGACTGTTTACCACTTTACCTAATGTTAAATCTCTTCATTCATGCTATCACATACTCGTGTTATATTGACTTCCTCACATTTAGGATCTCCCTCCCTATAGTTTTATTATTGCTGGTAAATACATATAGAGAGTTAGTAGAATGATAATCGCTCCTTGCGCTCCTAAATCTTCATCAAGAATGGTTTTAATTTAATCATCCACTTGATATTGCTCTAGCTTATTATATTGCAGAAAGATATTCACTATTACTTTTCAATGTCTGGGCCTTATAGTTTTACATGTTACTGCCTGTGAGCTTAAATTGTAAGGGATGCAACTTGGGTTGGGTTGGAGCTGTTTGGAACCACCCAATGGTAAAACAGTTCTGGAAAAACTAACTTGAAACCAATGTGACATGGTAGCAGAGTAATTCCAAACCAGCTAGAACAGCCTCAATTCTCATTATCAAATTTAACTAATTCAATAAAATGGTTAAAAGAATATTTAGATATATATTGTATTGGTTGGGAAAAATGAAGGTTCCATCTCAAAAATTGACCTGACCTAAGTTGGTACTCCAAAGTTGCAACCTGAAGCGAGAGTTTCCTAACCTGAATTAGTCAGGCTGGGTAGTTCTATGGTATCAAAATTGCATTTCCTACATAAAAACTATTCACTATTGTGGAGGGCCTATCTATTATGCTCACCAATATGTTAGATCTTTATCTAACCATCAAAGTGGATTTGTAACATTTTTAGCTTCCGAGAGAAACTACAAAAATATTAAGTTAAAACAGCATGGATGGCCTCTAATCTGGTAGAAAACAATATGGTTTTGAGCTAGAATATATCATAGCTTTTGAGATTGTCGTATAGCATAGAAACTTAAGAATGAGAATGACAATTGTCATTGTCAACACAAAGATAGAGTCTTATTGCAGTTTATGTAAGCTCAGATCTTCTATCTGTTGGTACCCAAGTAAGAGGTTGAAATCTTGAAATTGATACAAAGAAAAAACATATTTGGATTTTTTTCCACTAGTGCACTAGAAAAACTATGTCAGTTATAAGTGAAACTACCCAGTTAATGGAAGAAACTTCAATAATCAGGAGAATTCATTTTCTAAGAACCCAACCTAACCTAATTTGATTTTCAAATACAGTGCAACCGTGACCTCGAAAGTTGCTATTGGCAAGTACTTTCTTTCTTTTGTTTTCCTTTCTTTTTTAATAGGAAACAAAGAATTATTACGAAAATAGAAAGTTGCGTGTACTTCCTTGTTAATACATCTGTTAGGAATGAAAGAAGTTGTTTGTCCAAGTGTGATATTACTAGTAACCTTTGGCATTAGTTAACATATATAATCAGACCTGTGTGCATTGGAAGCTCTTTGGCTTTCTGGAAAGTAGGAAATCCTTGTAGATCATATCGGTTTTGACCTGGAGAAAGAATGAATAAACCCCTACCTTTTCCTTTTTTAAACTTGTGAAAGCTTGTGTACATATGAGATAGGGAAGGAGATCCTTGTTAATCATGTAAGCTGCAAATGCTAGAAGATTCAAGGGTTCTGACAATATTTTTAGCAGTATGTAATTACTAACAGTCAGCTTATTTTGCTATGGTGTATTAGGAGTATAAACAATATTGGTGTTCAAATTTTGCAGGCTGCAAAGGAGTTCGAGACTGAGCTGAAAAAGGAACCCGATTCTATAACAGACCAGCCCGGAGAGAAATCTACAGCAGTAGTCAGTGAAGAGGAGAAACAAGAAGACAAGGCCTCAAGCTCGAAAGAAAGTGTATGAGTGTAGAAATCTTGTTCAGTTGGAACATTTTGACAATTCTTGGCTAATTGTATCAATGAGTTTAGAACAAGTATATTCATTTTGAATGTAGATCAGTTATTTAAGTCATGCTTGCTTGATTTTCTTTCTCCTTTTGGGGTTGGTCGTTTATGGAGTCAGTGTTGGTTGGCGAGGTTAGATTACAGTCCGGTTATGACACCTGACTGCCTAGCCGTTCTATAGCAGTTTCACATAAACTTTATTTGAACTTGCATCTCCTGAAACTCCAAGAAGCTATAGAAGAATTCATGGAGTTTCCTCATGCTCCCTGCCTCCCTCTCCTTTTGTATAATAGATAATGCTGTTATTGAGTGATAGGACATAGACATATAAATGGACCGTAATGGGCCACTGTAACCTTTTCCATATGGGTCCAATAACGCTTTTGGGCTCCGCCTGGCCCAATTATGTTTCGGGCTATAGGCCCAGCCTAGGTGCGAAACAGTAGACATTTTTTTTATCACCATCATCATCTTTGTTGTTGTTCTTATGAAAATGATCCTTCATTTGGGCACAGTTTGTTAATCGATCTCCATCATCAGAGGCTGAACTGAACTATGTAGGATGAATTTGGGATGGAGTGGCATTGGGGATCATAGACTGTCACACACACCATTTCATTCTCAATTTTCCAGTTTTAGTGGGAAAAAAAAGGGAAAGGAATTGGCAACAAACAAACAGTGAGGGAAAAGTTTGGTGAGACTTTTAATTAAAAGTAACATTATTAAACACTTAAATTATTGAATTAGGGAGATAATAGAGAATTTTTTTATTATTATATATATTTTTTATATTTAAAAGATGAACACACTTTATAGTGCCTTTAATAGGTGTCATTCTTGCATGACATAGAGACAAAACTGCTTTTACTAAATAATATTTACTACTCTTTGATTCTAGATGTGTTGGTGTCGGTTTTTCATGGTGAGGCTCATCATCACCATCATCATGATCATCATGATCATCATCACCATCATAAATTCATAATACTCTACAAGACTTAGTTCTTTTTGTTCAAGATGGTTGATGAATCAGAATTGCATCTTTAATATTAGCAAAAAATTGTATCAATTCCAAGGATGACCAATTCTAGTACTTACTACTAACTTGTACACTACTAGCAATACCAAAATGTAACATTTCGAGGTTGAATAGTTTGTAGAAAATTTCATTTCACACTTATATCATGAAGAAAAATAGAATAAATACGGTATTTTATATGAGTTTAGTTAACGTAATGAAACAATAATGTTACCAAATTGACTAAACTTTCTTAGTTGTAAGCTCCAACACATTTTTACATAAGAAGTTCAATTTAAAAAAAAAAAAAACTGTCAACTCTTTGATTAGAAGCAATTGTTGAAAGCATTCATTATCTGATTATTGATCTAAATTATCTAAAACTACATTATCTATAAACCTAATTTTACAATGTCGAAAACAAATTGTAAATGTACTTGCTTGAACATCTCTTGTCCAAGTCGAGATCGCATCCAAAATATTTATCTTTTTTGGATTTAGAGTCCCAATTTTATAACCTTCCAAAAGATTTTGATAAAATCGACAACGATAATACATCTTGAAAGCTTATATGATCCCCGCATCACAAGGCTGAATCTTTAATGTTGTATTGGGTGGCAAGAGAAAAAATTCAGTATTTTTCAAACCTTCAATAGTTTTTGGATGAGTGGGACAATTATCAACAAGTAAAAAAACTTTTCTACCATCTATTTTTCTATTAAGTTGTAGAATATACTCTTAGAATAAAATTTCAGTCATTCATGCTCGTTTGCTGGCATGCTCGCAATTTATACTGCTCAAGTTCACATTCTTGAAACACCTTGGTTTAGCATACTTGCCAATGAACCATAAAGAAATTTTCTCATAACCATCCTCATTACAACAAATAATAATTGTAAGCGTTTTGTTGTCTTGTTTCTTACCTCAAGTTGCATTGTTACAAGATAATGATCTGGTTGTAGCCTATAAAATAATCATGTTTCATCCATATTGAAAATATCTTTCATGGAAAATTGATGTAGTTTCTCTTTTATGGACAACAATTTGCTCTCTAGGTGCTCCATACCAACTGATATACTTTCTCTGAAATGACGATACATCTCGATGCCATGTCTTGATTTGAAGCGCTCGAGCCAATTTTAAGAAAAATGAAATTTTGGCGTATCTACAGGGTATATCTTTTTCAAAAACCCCTTTGCATTCTTCGGTCATATTCACACGTTCTTGGTATTGAACAAACCGCTCATAGTGAACCTTCTCTAGCTTCGAAAATTTAACGGTTTTGTGTCGTTTGACAATACATATTTTAATATTGGTTGATAAATACTCTGATGATCTCTTGATCGTATTTGATATTGTTGCTTGGATCACTTTGCAAGTTAAACTTTTTTGACATCCACTGTTGCAATTTTGGTGCAAAGTTGGATTTTCTATGTTGTACTTACACTATTCTTAACACATTTCATCTGCGAGTGTTGGTTCCTTTACACTTTTGAGATGATAAGCCATTGTATTTAGTTTTACAGTTTATGATACTGTATATTCTTTTTACTACTTAAATATAGATGTTTTTACTTGGCTTAATATTCATGAAGTATATTAACTAAGTATATCGAATGTAATTTTAGTTTGTTGTAAAAATAGATAAATTCATATCTTTCTATTTAATAAGACTAATTATATTTATAAACTTATTTTGGTTAAATAAATATATAAAATAATAATAATTCGTAATTCGATACTAGCTAATATTTCTATAATCATATTATACAATACATTAAGTTCAATATTTTTTTTAAAAAAATACCTTGTTAAATTAATTTTTTATTAATTAATATATAAATTTATTAATTTATATATATATATATTATATATTCGTGTAGCGTTTAATTTTGGAATACTAGGATTAAGTTTGAGACGTCGATCATCAAAATAATTATTATAAGCGAGTGGGTTGCCTCTCTCTCTCACACACACCCTGCGCACATAAAAGTTCCCATTCATCATCGTTATCGTCTCTCTCATTTCTCATAATCGTCTCTCTCTATTCTCATAAAAGCCAATCTCTCTCTCTCTCTCTCTCTCTCTCTCTCTCTCTCTCACACAGAGCATTAACAAGTCAGACCCCCAAAAGCCAAAACTGAAAAAAAAAAAAAGCGCACACACACACAAGTACGTACTGATTCTCTCTCTCTCTCCCCTTCAAAACTCGCTCTTTACAGTTTCAGACACCAAGTAAAAAAAAAAAAAAAAAAATCTTGAAATCCTCAAATTTCCTTTCCGGGTTATCGGGTTCCGGATCTGCCTCCCAATTCCCCAACACCACCTCTCTCTCTTAACTTTCTTGGGTTCTCAAAAGAAACCCCACTTTTCTCCCTCCATTGTTTTGTTTGTCTGTTTGTTTCCTTTCTTCTTCTTCTTTGAAACACTCCCTCACAAGCATTCTCACAAACACTTATTTTGCATTTAGCAAACAAAAAATGGCTGGCAACGGTCAAGAAGGCTTGGGCGATGACTTCTTCGAGCAAATCCTTGCGGTCCCACCTGGGTACACCAGTTCCGGAGGTGGGTCCGGCGGCGAAGTTGGGTCCTCCTCCGCCTTGCCCATGTTCTTGCAGTTGGGTTCCGGTGGTGGCGGCAGTGCCGGAGGGCTGTCTATGGGGATGGGTATGGGGATGATGCCTCTTGGCTTGAATTTGGAACACAGCTTCTTGAGACAACAAGAAGACAACAACAACAACAACAATAACAACGCTTCTTCTCCAAGTTCAACTACTACTTCTGCAATCAACGTAAGAGACTTCAATTCTCAATCCACTTTTTTTCTGGGAATATTTAGATAAAATTTGTGGAAGTTAACATGTGAATTCTTTAGTTAAAAAGGGTTCATCTTTTTTTATCTTCTTTAACCAAAATTTTTGCGGGTAGTTTCCCGGGAATATTCACAGCAGCAACTAGCCAACTGCTGTGTCCAAAGGGTTTTTTTGATGGATGGTTTTTATGTGAAATGAAGGGTAATTTGGTAAAACTAATGGTTTGTACTTTTGTTTTTGTGGGTGGTAGGAGAGAGATTCGGTGCACATGCCAAGTCTGTTTCCAGCTTTTGGACAGTTGCAATCTCAATCCCTCCGCCCATCACCACCGCCTCGTCCACCCAACCTCCACCAGGTACATTTTCTTTTTCTGACAACAATACCCTTTTTGTTTCTACTTTATTTCACTTGCCCTTTATTTGTAGGGTACCTTTTTTTGTGCTCCCTTGTAACTAAAGGCGAGAAAATCTTGTTGGGATGGTTTTATAGCGATTTTTAATCCTTACACAGGATTTGTGACACAAGATAATAGATAATCGATGTGATGTGTGAGTAACCTGACCTCTCACACAATATTTTCTCATAATTGCTTATCCACTTTTGCTAGAGTGGTGTTCATCTCCCTTTTTACGTTTATGGTGGAAATTCAAGTCTCGTTATGCCATATTTACAAGCACGTGTGAGTATTTTTTTCCTGATGTTATAAGCGTAAATATATCTCTACTATTGTAATTATCCACATACGTGGGGAAATTTTTTTCAGGTGTTTTGAGAAGTTAATATCTTACGTTGTTAGAGATGATATTTGAGGGACTACCGATATAATGCTTGGTATCGGTTGAGAAGAAAAAATTAGGTGGTGTTTAATTTTATCTTTGAAAACAAAAAATTATTTTTAAAAAAAGAGATATAAAGCTGCTTGATTCTGCATTTTTAAAACGTTATTTTAAAAATAAAAAAATAGTATTTTTAAACTTATAACTAAAAAGTTAAAAAAATAATTTATTATTTTTATCGTTTTCAAAATAAACTACAATTGTTTTCTCTAAATAATTATTTTTTCTATTTTAAAAATAATACTAAATATATTTACATTGTTTTGAGTATTTAAAAACTACTTTTAAAAAATTCTACCAAAGGCTTTTGTATTTTTAAAAATATTATTTTAAAATATTAATTTTCATCTTTAAAAATAATTTTTAAAAACATTATTTTAAAAACGATAATAAACCCGTCCTAAAAACCCATAATTTATATTTACTTCCTAAAGTACAAGAGAAATATTTGAAATGTGTCACATTTTTTTTTTTTGGGTGTTAGTTTCATGGTGGATTTATAAATATTTTTTTGACGAGGGTTTGGGGGAGTGGTGTGCACGCGTTTTTGTAGAGCGTGGGGTTGGTGGGGTGGGTTTTCTTCTCAACTGGGAAAGTGACTGATGAGTTACTGACACAACGAATTACTTGTGTCGTGCACGTGCTAGTAATTTCAAACGTGCGGTGAACTATGCCAATTATTATGTCATCTTAGGTAATGAAATACAAAATGGGACTTTGTGGTCCATTTATTGACAGTGCAAGTTGCTGCCACGCGCTCACTGAACGAGCACTGATTTTGTTGTGGTGGGATAAGTTGGTTGGTTGATTCTTACAGGTTTCAAAAGTGTTTTTTCAGGCAATGAAAGGGTTCTTGTCAAAGTTTTTGACTTTCTGTGGATTGGTTGGTGAATTCGATTTGCGTATTATCGGCATGATTTTGGGCACTGAAAAATTCTTGGTTGATTGAATTCTTTTATCTTGTAGACATTCTTTATGTGTTCAAGTTTCTTGTTTAATATTGAATATCAACTTATAGTTTAAATAGTTAATGCACAACTGCACATCTCCCTCCACCTTAGTGGTGGGGGTTCAACTCTCACCATACATATTCACCCATATTTGTGGGGAGTTTTCTTCCTATATTGTGGGAGTAGATATCCGGACCGTAGTGATTTATTTTGATAGGTCTCGATAGACTTGTAATTAATCTTGTAGTTGAATAATAAAAAATAAAAAAGTTGTTTAATATTTCTCAGAGTTGAAATGTTTCAACTTATTTGTGCCTCGGCATTTAATATTTACTTAAGACTTAGTGAACCAATAAAGAAAACCTTTTTTGTTCATTGCTGTTTGTTCTGGGTGATAAATCTACCATAAAATGATAATTTTTGTATCATTTGTCAAATCATGATGCAGACTTTTAATAGCCAACCAGCACCAGGAGTGGTTGCTGCTGCACCACAACCTCCTGGTATACGCCCAAGGGTTCGAGCAAGACGAGGGCAAGCAACGGATCCTCACAGTATTGCTGAGCGGGTAAACTTCGCTTCTGTTTCCTAGGACACAAAATTATGCAATGCAGATGTTTCTTGTAAGGGAAACTATTATAAACAGTGCAATAAGTTCTTTCTAAATATCCATAATTGTGCCTAATGATTCATATGAATATAGAAGGTCTCAGTACCAATGCAATTTTTGATCTATAAAAGGTCCGGGTTTATTTCAATTATGAAGTTAGATGTATAGATGGAGTCGGTTGTTTACCATTAATGGCTATGACTGATTACACAAGTGAAATAATAAAATTCGTGGATTGAGCAGCGCTGTTGTTCGATTCTCAAGAGCAGCCTTTTTATGCAAATTACTAAGGGCTAGAGTTGTATTGAAAATACTTGCTTCAGTTATTGAACATATTCTAAGAGTTCACAGCTTAAAACTTACTCTTTACTTTTACTCAAAATTCTATAGCTGCTTTCCATGGCTGTTACCTACAAACTTATGGTTTGGTCTTCCTGATGCAGTTACGTAGGGAGAGAATTGCAGAAAGAATGAAGGCATTGCAGGAATTGGTTCCTAGCTGCAACAAGGTTAGTGTCTCTTCACCGCTGTTACTTTAATTGTGCCTTGTGGTCCAGTTGTTTGCCATTCCTTTTTGTGCATTTCAAATTTGGCCAATCCAACAATCATTTTATGTACTGTGTTGGAAAGTATGCTTCATATTATGTACATTGGAAAATAAGTTCCTGAATTTTTCTCTTCTCTTACCGTTTTTGAACCCATTGAGTTAACATTAAGCTTAAAAATCATCGCTGTTGCATGAATTATTGTCTTACCTTTGAGATCTAAGTTTCATATATAATGATACTCTGTTCATTTCTTTTCAGACAGATAGGGCAGCCATGCTTGATGAAATTGTTGATTATGTGAAGTTTCTGAGGCTTCAGGTCAAGGTATTTATGGTCAAAAACTCAATTAGATTACGATTCAAAAGATAAACTGTATCTTCTCTATTATTTGTTAAATATCTTTGTGGACCAGTTCTGCTAAGAATAATTGAACATATTATTTTCCTGTATAAATACTTTCACGGGCGTTTTCTTTGAGTGGACCCGCTTGCACATATTGTTTGGACTATCAATTCAATTCAGCATTGTTATCCAAAAGTTGTTACCTAATCCCAAACAGTTGCATCATAGTCATCCTCCAAAGTGTTGGAAGTCCTATATCGTGGTACTATGGTAGGCCCTGTCATGTTGAATATCATTGACATCTATGAAGACCTTGAGGCCCTTTCTTTAGATAAAGTTGTTCGTAGTCAAGCCTGAATTGACTCTTGTCTGGTGTCGAATCTCTGCTTAACTATGTTTATTATTTTTTTTTTATAAATAAAAAGAGACATGAAATACATTGTTTTTACCTTTTACCTCACCTCTTTGTAAATCGTTACTCATTTAGTTTTGCTTTACATGTCATTGACATATCTAAACAGGTTCTGAGTATGAGCCGATTGGGTGCAGCTGGGGCGGTGGCTCAGCTTGTAGCTGATGTTCCCATATCATCAGTTGAGGTTGTAAACTTGGAAAATTCAATTTTTCTTTGAATTTATAAATGGACTCAAGTAGTTTGCTTGTCCTTTTCTATTTCAAAATTTTCTTTGTTATTAATTTTCTTTTGACCGATCCGTGATTAAGGGAGAGGGCATTGATGGTGGAGCCAGTCAGCCAGCTTGGGAGAAGTGGTCTAATGATGGAACAGAACAACAAGTAGCTAAGCTAATGGAAGAAGACATTGGAGCTGCCATGCAATTCCTTCAATCCAAGGCACTCTGCATCATGCCTGTATCTCTCGCCTCTGCAATCTTCCGGACCCACCAGCCGGACACACCGACATTCATCAAGCCAGAATCAAACACCCCTTCATAGACCTAAACCAGAATTATTGAAGTTCCCACTTGATCACTCCCAGAATGCATAGTCCCAATCTCACAACAGCGGTGCAAAAATTACGTGCTTTGGTACATTTCCTAACTCCTTTAACTGGAAAAAAGAAAAAGAAAAAAAGAAGTAAAGTGCAGTGCAAGTAGTGTTCATTTCTTTTTCCCAGTTTTGTCAAACAGCACAAGTGAAAGGGAAAATTTTCAAAACTGTAATTGATGCAAAATTTAGAATTCTCTTTCAAAAATCTGTGGTGGGGTTAGTTTAGTGGTGGATGACCAAAGATATAATCTTAGTAGTGGTGGTGGTGGTTTTTCTTTTTCTTTATGGTTAGTGCAATGTGGGACCTTGTAAAAGAGATGGATAGCTATGGTCTATGATGTATTTGTTGAAAAGTTTTAGTGCAAGTTGAAATATTATTATTATTATTATATATATAGAATGGTTGGTTGTTTTTATAAAGCATTTTTGGAAGATTGTGGTTTGGGGAAAAATAATAGAAATTTGTATTGAGTTTGTTTTCTTGTACAAAAGTAAATTGAGCCTATTTTTTTATAATAAAAAATTGACAAATGATTGTGAAGGAGAAGAGAAGAGAGTAAAACTTGTGTTGTACGGGGCATAATAGTACTATTACATGCGTCTTCTACTAATATTATGGCGTGTAAAATGATATAACATCTAATTATATATAGCTGTTACAAATTTTTCTCGTTTCGATTTGTGTTGTGTAGGATGTTGCTTGATAGTTTAACACAGTAATAACATTATTTGGTGTAAATATCTTTTTTTTTTTTTTAAATAATTGAATGGGTTCTTTTATTTATTTATTCTACTATATTTGAATAAAAATTGACAAAAAAAATTCTATAATTGAAAAAAATATATTTATATTATCTTTCTAAAGAATTAATTACTACATATTTTCTTGTAAAACATTCTTCAAATCAGAAAAAAAAAAAAATACTTAAAAGTGCATTTTTGATTTAAAAAAAAAATATTTTTACTTCAAAATAATTATCACAAAAAATTCTCAAATTTACCTTAGAGCTTAGATTTGAAATATGTACATGGAAATCTCCATAAACTAAAATCAAGAATTTAAGATAGTTATTTTTGTTTTGAAAAAAAAAAAAAATCAATGTTCAAAAAAAAGAAAAGAAAAGAAAACTCACTTAATTAGACTGGGCTGAGCCGGGCCGGACCATTGTTCAACAAGATTGGGTTTTGATGACCCGAACCATAGACTCCGGATACCATGTAATGCGAAACAGGGTTTTCTTCATTGGCGGCATCTAACAGCTAGGGTTTTAAATTTTTAAGTTTTTGGTGCCTGCCATTTATCAATTATTGTCTCTTTTATTCAAGGTGATTATTGGTAAGTGAAAGTTATGATCTTTTTGCATGTATATGTCTTCAAGTTCTTCATTTTTTGATATTTTTTTTATATGTTATGGATGAACAATGAATATCCAAAAGTAATCTGGATTGTTTTAAAAAAACTTTGTTGGTATGAAAGAGATACAGTTATTGAAGAGAAGTTTTGATTTTTGGTGATGTCTAGGCCGAGGAAGACCCTTCCATTTGATACTTTATGAAGCTAAGTATTGCCTAGTTTTATTTTAGTGTGAGAATTTGTTTTGTATGTTTTAGGGTCATGAAAGTGTAAATTTCTGGCATTTAAACAATAATGGTCATCAGGGTATGTTGACTTTTTAACAATTTAAAAGCATTTGATCGATAGTCGCTGATCATTTTTTGAGGGTTGGCTTGTAGTTAAGAAATTATATTGTTGCTGAAAGTTTGTTTGGCAGTTGTTTAGTTTCAGCAGCTTTGATTCGTTTGTTGGATGTTTATCTTATGTATCGTTATGGGAGAGGTATCCGCTTTCTTAGTTCTATGTCAATGGTCAACAAGACGAAGTGGGATCCGATTGTATCACTTGAACTCAATCACCAAACTCTTGTTTTGCTTGAAAAATGCAGTTCAATAGATCACTTTAGACAGATTTTGGGGCAGATGATGAGGATCGGTCTTGTTGGTGAGACATTTCCTATGAGCAGACTCATTTTGTACTCTGCAGTTTCACACCCTGAAAACTTAGACATGGCTATCCTTTTGTTCACGTATTTTACTCCTCATCCAAATTTGTTCATTTACAAAACCATGATATCTGCTTTATCTTCGTCCTCCAGACTAGCATATGTTGTTTACAAATCTATGCTTTGGTCATCTATTTGGCCAGAGAAACAGATACTCCTTTACTTACTGAAAGCGGCTAAACATATATCTGAAGCGAAGCAGATTCATTGTCATGCAATTGTTATGGGATTGGTGTCCTATGATTATTTCCAGAACTCGCTTTTGAAAATGTATGTGAAGAATGGGAAAATGGATCTTGCTCTTAAGGTGTTTTTGTGTAGGCCAAATTCAGATGTTGCCTCTTTCAATATTATGATTGATGACCGTGCCAAGAAGGGGAAAAGTTTAGAGGCACTTAAAATGTACCATGAAATGGTGGGTTTGGGACTTGAACCTGATGAGTTTACCATTTTAGATCTTCTTATTTGTTGTGGGCAGTTAGCAGATGTGCGACTGGGAAAGTCTGTTCATGCATGGATGGAAAGGAGAAAACATATTAGCCCATCAAATTTTGTCTTAGGCAATGCGCTTTTACATATGTATGTGAAATGCAAAGAAATAGAGCTTGCCCGGAGGACATTTGATGCATTAAGAGTGAAGGATATTGTTTCTTGGAACACCATGCTTGAAGGGTTTGCCAATGTTGGGGAGTTAGAATCTGCACGAAATCTTTTTAATCTAATGCCTTACAGGGATATTGTTTCCTGGAATTCTTTGATTTGCAGCTATGCCCAGAATGATGATTTGATGATGATGACAAAATTATTCAAGGACATGGTTGCTGAGAATGTTATGCCAGATTATGTCACAATGACTATCGTGGTCACTGTTGCAGCAGAAGTTGGAGCATTGGACCAGGGGAGATGGATACATGGAATGGTGGTGAGAATGGGAATGAAAATAAATGCAATTTTGGGTTCGGCATTGATAAACTTGTATTGGAAATGTGGAAATGTTGAAAGAGCTTTCATGGTTTTTAGAGAGCTTACCGAAAAGGATGTCATAGTATGGACAACAATGATAACTGGATTTGCATTCCATGGTTATGGAAGAAAAGCATTGGAACTGTTCTCTGAGATGCAAGAAGAGGTAATGCCAAACAAAGTGACAATTCTTGCTGTTCTTACAGCTTGTGTTCACTGTGGACTTGTAGATGAAGGGCTTGAAATATTTAGTAGCATGAAAGGAAACTATGGCATTGAACCTGGAATTGAACATTATGGATGTTTGGTGGATCTTTTAGGGCGATCAGGGAGGTTGACCGAGGCTAAAGATGTGATTGCCAAGATGCCTATGAAACCAAGTCCATCAATCTGCGGAGCAATTCTGAGTGCTTGTCGAGCTCAAGGAAATGTGGAAATGGCAGAGATAGCTTGGAGAGAATTACTAAAGTTGGAGCCTGAGAAAGAGGGCGGATATGTGCTGTTGTCTAACATTTATGCTGCTAGCAAAAAGTGGAGCTTTTCCGACAGAATTAGGGAAGTCATGGAAAGCAGAGGAGTGAAGAAAACAGCAGGCTGCAGTAGCATTGCCGTTGATGCAGTTCTTCATGATTTCATCGCCACAGATAAGCGGCATCCAAGATGGTTAGATATGCAGTCCATTCTATATTTTTTGAATAGTGAAATGAGGTTACACACTGATTTTCCACAGGATTTCTGGCTACCATTTATGGCAACAAGCTGATTGTGGTCTTTTCTTGTAACCTTTTTGACAATGATGATGATGTAGATCACATAATTTGAGCTCTCCTACAACTGAGCAAGTGAGGTTGACACGGTACATTAAAAGATATGTTTACAGAATTTCTGAATTGGGGATATATAAATTATTTATATATAGATATATTGGCATGAAATTGCAATTTTATTTGCTGAAAACATATTTCAGGGCCACTTTAATTCCAATAAATCCATCCTACGCTACAAAAATGCAACATGAACCAGAACATTCACCAACTTTCACAGCAAAATTTTCTCGGACAAAACAGAAAACTTACAGCATGCACTGTAAAAGTTCAAAAAACTACAAAGTTGTAATTACAGCAATCTGGGTAAAATCTAAAGAGAATATTGGGGTATACAACTCTAGGCAGAATAGATTTTTTTTTTTACAAAGTTTTCTGTCCTCTCAGTAAGTGTGATCTGTACAAGGAAAACCACCACCGCTACAATACGCTTATCTTCAAAATCATCTAGGTCAGTAATATGAATAGTTGGAAAGGGCTCCAAATCTGCTGTCAATCTTTCTGAGAACTTTGCCAGTGTATTGTTCGTAACTTCATCATAAAACATGATTTGCCTTCATTCCCAACACTGCAAGTTCCTTCTGCAATATAAATGCAGAGCATTTAATCAGAAAAGAAAAGTTGTGAGAAAACAATCACGTTGCCCCGGAGCTTGCAGTTACACCACCACTACCGTCCCTTAACCCTTGAAGGCACAAATGTAGTGTCCTTTGCACACTGTCTGCAACTACTCTTAACCTTCCTTGAGTAAGGTCTCCCCCTGAAACTCCACCAACTTCAACAGTTCGAGCAACCCTGTGTTTACATTTCTCCCACTCATCAACTCGGAACCAGCACGCTCGGCCTCCATGGCTTCCTTCCATACCAATAAAGGTCACACTAGGATTTTCACCAAATGAATATCTCAACCTCACTGAGACACAGTAAGGCAACCAAGCAGCACCACCAGCAGCATTTGCATTAAGTATGTGAGCAGGATCAAGGACAACAGTCAATGCAAAGTCAACAGAATTATGGGGCCTATCATAGTGGATATTGCTTTTAGATGCAGATGAATTATCAGAGCTGTCTTCACCATTGAAACCGCTATGATTTTCAAGACATAGTTCGATACGTGGTTTCTGTGACGGAGCAATTTCTCCACCTAGGGTCTGGGTTAATCCTTTTTTCCAAGCTATTAGTTTTAAGAACTCTCTTAAAACTGATATAGGCAAGGTGAGAAGAGTGATGAATGATGCAACACGAGAAGCATCATACGGCTCTGATGCAACACGGCGACTGAAGTAATCACAAATCTCGCCTATTTCTGATTGAGTTAGTTCCTCTTGAGCAGTGTTAGGATTTTGTTGCTGTTGCTGCTGTTGCTGCTGATGGAAACGCTTCACACTAAGGACTTGGAGAAGAAGTTGAACTCTGTGGACACTGACAGCAAACACATAACCCCTGCAAAACAAGTTGCCATCACACCAAGGAAGAACAAATTTTAGGTCATTTTGAAAAGAGGGAAATCATGGTAAATGCTATAAGTATGCAGACATTGTCACAGATAGCTTTTTCAGGAAGCAATCTCCAAGCATCACTGTAGTACATTCATATCAATTTAATGGACAAACCATCGTAAAGGACCCATGCACTGAATTTAGCCAGGGCCAAAATCTTATCAGATGATGGTAATAATTTGAAATAAGTTCTACAAAAACTAGTGTCACAAAATATGCCGATGAGTTGAGTTAACTTCAACCTTTTCTCATTTAGGTAGAAGACAAATCTTAATATAAAACATCATAAACCTTTTAGAAACAGTCAGAAAGAGAAGAAAATCTTTGATCCCAGCGGTACTTCAGCAGTGGGGTGAGGAGGTATTCCGCATTTCTTTGTAAGTACCTCTAAAAGAGTTTGTTATGCCTCTTTATCTTCTATTTCATTAATGCCTTTTTTTAGAGTGTGGGTCTCTCAATCCTCTCTACGCGTCAACCTATTCTTCAAATCACAGAGAGAGAAACCTTCATTCTCATTTACCATCATGTCATATTACTCCTAAGTTTCATAACCAAAGATTTTTCTCTAACATGTTTAACTATATAATACCCATCCATAGAATTCTCGAAAGAAATCGCCCACTAACTTAGGAAGATACTATTACTTCTGAAGTTCAAAATTAATATTACTTGCATTCATATCAAACTCCATTAAATTCCAATGTTAACAAAAATTGTTAAATCAGTTCTGCAGATCAGTTTTTTATCCTTCTAGTGTCTACATTTGTATCTTATGTCTCAATCATGTCACTTGATGATATATTTTCATCATTCCATGAAGAAATCAGAATAAAATTCAACAGCTACAGATGTCATGCCTCACCATTCCTCTATCTAGGTCCACACCTGAATCAAGCCTGCAATCAAAGTGTAGGTCCTCACATTATAGCCATCTGATGGTGCAAACAGACTATCTTTTATTAGGCATAATTTTCACTTCTTTATATTCCTATTCGTTCCTTGTACAAATTGTTATTACTAAATTATCCCAATCAGAATATGAGCCTTCCAAAAAAAATTTAGCACAGGTGCATTTGCTATATGAATGCACTAATCTTCCATCAACCTATAAAAGAATGAATTAATTATGTAACTTGCACAAGAAAATAACCACTCAAAATCATGCATGTCACTCATCTCATAATATGAAGAAAGCAAACAAGAATCAAAATTAATCTACGTCGAAGGAGAGAATGAATGAAAACATGTTAAGTAACGTATAATTTAAAATTGTTACATTCTTACCCCACGAAGAAACGCAAGGCAGGTTGTTCCTGGTCCAAATTCAAGAGTGCACCTTCATTGTCCTTCAAAATTGACCCAAGGATCTCTTTCAAAAGATCAGGTAACTGTGCAAATAGCCATAGAACTCCAAGGTACTTAAGAATGCCTCTTAGCACCTTCTTAAGAGCAACAAGAGGAACCCATCCACCTCCATACCCTCCATCATCACCAAGACCAATAATGGCTGTATTAAGTTCTCCTCTAACATGGGCAGGGACACTAGCACCTGCAGATCTACGTATAGGCAATCCTGAACTGACTACAGCCAAATTTGATGATCCTGAAACAGGATTCCCGACACGATTTATATTGGCTACTTGGTTTGCTGCCCTAGACATTGCAGCAGAATTAGGGATGTTAACTCTATTTCCATTGGCACTTGACAGCTGTGAACCTGAATTTGGGTTTGGATTTGCCACTCCAACTGTCTGTTGACCACCAGTGAAATTAGAATCTAGTCCATTCAGCTCTTGAGCAACATGCTCCATGATGAAAGGCCTAAATTGTGGACATGGTAATGACCCTCCAACTGAAGGACCCCCCTTGGGTGGTGTTGCAGGTTGCAACCAAACCTGGTCTCCAGCAAAGCAACGCATATCAACTGCAAAATGCTTGCGATATATGATTCGAATCCAGTAGGGACCACGTAGCACAACAGAAACATCAATAGGCAACAGTGAGCTAGGAACAATGCCAGGGCCGCCTCGCCCAGCAGCAGCCAACATAGAAGCCCCATGAACATTGTGGTTGCCAAGAGCGCCTGTCGCAGTAGATGCAACAGGGTTGCCTGCAAGGGTGGAAGTAGCCTGACTCATATTTGTTGTTGAACTGGTCGGCAAAAGCCCCTGGGATGGCAAATAGCCAGTTTGTTTTGGAATGGTAGAAACAGCTGCAGCTACCCCAGGAACTCCTGGAACAGCAGTAGCTCGTGCAGGTCGAGTTGCAGCTGCTAGAGCATGCAAAGGTCCTGCAGTGAGGCGAATGCAGTCCAAAAGGGATGCAACTTCAGCTCCATTGATAAAATCTTCAAGAAACTGCACCAAAACCACAAAAGCTAGGTATATTAGGGCTTTCAAGTTATTTACCAGATAACTCACAGGAACAAATTTAGATTTGAGAACAAAGTCCCAATATGACTTAATGTATAAAGAGAACACAACAATAAAGAAATAAAAAATAAAAAAATCAAACCTTTGTATGGGGCCAAAGTTGATCAGGAGATACATGCATTGTGCAACCTTCTTTACCTGACTCCCACTCAACCACAAAGCGAGCTAGGACACCTGAACCAAAGCTAAACCACAAACTCATTAGTCCAACAGTCTCAATTCTAAATGCCCTCCTCATTTGTTCTGATAACTTATCAGCTGCCTCAGCAGCACCTTTGCCTCCAACTGGTGCTTTTCCATCAGAACTTGGACTGCTTTCTTCAGGTTTATCATCTGCTCTTACTCCAAGGAGTTTCCTCATCCCAAGGGCGAATATTCGAGCATTGGCAAGCCTCTGAATATCCGCAACTAGCTTCTTAATACTGTCAGCCTCGACAGACTGATAACTAAGAACAACACCTTCTGGATCATAACGGATATGAGAATCTACATCAGATGTATTGGCAATGCGAACACCAGAGCCCCATGGGGTACTATTGCTTCCCTTCTGAAGTTCCCACAAATCCCTAAAATGTTGATCATTTATTTTGACATCCCAATACATGCTTCCAGGTCTGCCAAGTCGCAAGCATATGTGTTGCCATGTATCGCCTCGAGCAAATGGAAGTCGGAACCATATATTCGAAGATGCACTTCTTAGTCCCACTTCTTCAACATATGGAATGTCCAATGATTCCATCTGGCTCGTTAGTCTTGCATGCTTAATACATAGGGAACAATGCCTGACCACATGAAGAAGAGCAGAAACATAAATGCTTGAAGGTGCATTCCCTTTATTTGCTTCCGCAATAAGATTCCCATAACTGTATCCTTCAGTCTTGGTAACCATTTCAGTTGTTACAGGCGCCTGAGATGAAGGCTGCTGAGCAAGAGCTGATTCCGAGATTTTCCTTCTCTTATTGCAAAATTCTGCAGCCACTTCTATGTCTTGGAGTGAAGGAATCAAACTCAACATCTCAGAGACTGTACGCTTTCGTGGCACTTTTTCAAGTTTTGAAACAATTTCGTGGGAAGAGCTTTGAGAAATTGCAGCATCAGCTGCCTGGGCTGAAAAAAGAACATTTTGCTAGTCATATTCGATTAAACCATAAATAGAATCTTGCACAAGAAAATTGGAAAAGAGAATGTACATATCCCATAATACAGACAAAACTAAGAAAATATCTTACATATGGGCGTTGAAACCATTGAACTTGCTCCAGCAACTTTAATAGATCCTGGTAGAGACCCAGTAGGTGAGTTTCTAGGTCCATTAGCTTTTGCACAGGTTGCAGATGATCGAACAGTAGCTGGCCTTGGAGGAGATAATAGTCGAGATGACCTAATCCCTGATACCAAATCTTCCTCCACAGTGCCAACCTCGACTGAATGTGGAGATCTTAGAGAAGCCAAATCCTGTTCAGACTTTGAAGCTGACAGTTTCTTTACAGTTGTGCTTCTTCCTAGGCCACAAGATAGTGAACTGAAAGAGCTGGAATGTACAGGGCCCTTCACATTGCTTGATGAATATAATGTACCATTGTAATGGCTGGCCCCAAGTTGAACTTTTGCAACATTATTAAGTTGTGAAACCTGCAAACCTCCCTCCCACTTTGGCGAGGTGGTTCCAGCTTTGACACCATGAAGATTCATTGGCACGGTGCCAAAATGAGAAG
Source organism: Xanthoceras sorbifolium (assembly GCA_003430845.1). NCBI lineage: Eukaryota > Viridiplantae > Streptophyta > Magnoliopsida > Sapindales > Sapindaceae > Xanthoceras > Xanthoceras sorbifolium. The sequence continues at coordinate 22,764,668 of CM010619.1, read as the reverse complement.
CAGGAGACATAGTGAATGATGAAGGGAGATTCTGACCAAGGTAAGAAGGTGCAGATGTCCCCTTTTCAAATCCAAACACTTCATCAACAACAGATGAGAAACTTGATGGAAAACCTCCTGCAATCTGCATCGAACTATCAAGATTGAATTCAGAAAGAAGACCATGTTCCATAGTTTGATTGGGACACTCCACATTAGGTAGGAAGGAAAGTAACTTCCTCCGATCAAGTATACTCAAATTTAGTTCATCTTCAAGTATCTGCATCTGATTGATGTCAATTTTCTTGATCCGCATTACATTATCTAAATCAGTATTAGAATGGCCTTTTCCAGATGGACCCGATTGAGTCTCTAACAATTTGAATACAGGTTTAAAATCTTTATCAAGTTCCATCAGCAGAAAATAAGAGCTCCCACAGTCTGGAAACCCCATCAGCAGCATGGTGGAACCACTAGAAAGGTTCTTTGGCACTTTCATAGCAGCAAAACCATGCTCAAACACCTGCAAGCATAAGGTCATGTAACCTTATAAATGTTAACTCGATCTGTATTAATGAATACATATAAACAATCCAAGATGCTGGTCTGCTTAATTCCTCTTCTTCAAGAGGAAAAAAGACAACTAGGGGAAAAATAGCAATGAAAAGAATAATTTACCTCAAGGCCTAAGAACCTGCCAATAGCAGCAAATAAGTGCAAAATACTTTTGCTTCTTAAGCTAGTAAAAACTTCAGCTGCAGACATACTACCCTGATTTAAAGCTTCTTCACAATCTGATAATACAGTAGGAGTAATAATGTTATGTGATGACTGGAGAAGAAAACGCCCCTTCCTGCAAGTAAAAAAGAAACTTAGAAAATCTACAGAAGATAGTAAACTATATTTCACAAAGAAACTTATTTTCAGATGGAAAAATGATTGCACTGAGAGATAGGACAGGATAGATTTAGGTGATAATGATTTCAGAAAGAAAGAAAAAGGGGGGAAAAAGTTGCAAAATAATTGATAAGCCAGATGTTAATTTCTTTTAAGGTTTAATGGCCCTAAAAGAACTGCCTTGCACCAATTCTCATACCATGTAATCTAAAAATCATGTCTCAAACGAATCATCTAAAAAATGGTGCCAAAACTTCTTAGCTATCTCTAATAAAAATGACCCCAGTCATAAGTGCAATATTCTCCGTATTTTCAATATGCAAAATAAAGCACCATCCAGTCATGCAATCAAACAGCCAAATCGGCAAACATTGGTCTGTCTGACAAGAGTTAAATCCCAAAATTCCAGTGACAATCTAAAATACTCCACATATTCCATGAAATAAAGAAAGACCAACTAAACCACCCAGGCCTGCCAGAGCCAAAACTGAAGCTCATCAGGCTGTACCAGGCATCAAAGTGATGGTTGGTACGTGTGTGGAACAGGAAGACAGGCCCATCAGAATCATTTTTGTCCAAGACTGCAACTTTGCTCAGGTCAACTAGGTTGGGTAGAGCTTCAAGTTCTAAATAATCTTGAGTTTTGCACAGTATGGAAGTCGTACTAAATACAGTATGGCATGGGTAATCATTTTGATAATTATTCTCCTTTCCCTTCATAGCATTGATAATCAACTAGAATGTGTTAACAAATGTGGACAGCAGAATAATATTATTATACTTAAACACACACACACACACATATATAAATGAATACATAGATAGACAGAGAGAAGAGAATGTGTGAGACAGAAAACAATAACAAATGTAGCAAATTTAGAACAAACATGTTTCGTATAAAGGGTAAACATTGAAACCTTATATTTATTCCAAGGGTAAAGAATGAGGAGCCATAGGCACGCACACACAATACTTCCTGTCCCTCATGTTCCCTCGACTCAGATTTTTTATCTTTCTGCAAATAGAAAATCAGTAAAGGAAAAGAAAACATTAGAGAGTACTCTCAAACTAGTGCACTGGATAAACAGCCAAACGATCCCGTAACATACACAAACCCACCTTTCTGTTGTCAATATCGGGTTCATCAATGTAAGACTGAAGAACTACATCACCTGGTGCTCGATGGATCTGGATATTTTTACTTAACTCCTTATGAATTTCAAGCAATCGAGTATATCTATGACAAGATATCGCTCTCAGCAGCAGTTTTTCTACATCTATGCAACTTTGGTCAAGCGAAAATTCTGCCTCCTTGCTAGTTAATGGATCTATTACAAATGTGCTGTGAAGGCACTTTATCTGTAGATCTGGTCCTGGTTCAATTTTTATGAATGGGCATGATCCTGACTCAGATGAACTAGAGTTTTTATCAAAATCTAGCCAGTAAATAATTTTCAAACCTGGAGTTCGCAGGCCAGCTGAATCAATTTCTCCATCTTGATTCAGTTGCGCAGAACTCCCGCTTGCTCCATGACCCATAGAACCATCAGATATAAGCTCAAACCGAATTGCATCCTTCCATCTCCCTTGACGAAGTGCTTGTACTTGCCTTAAGACAGTGTCCATAACAAGTGCAACACAAAGCTCATGGAGAAGAGAGTATAATGTTATGAATGGATTCTCTGCTGCAGACATTCTGCGCTCTAGATCATCACCAAGAACATGCCGTCGCAATTCTTCCAGCTTAACCAATCCATTTCGCTCACCAACAAGCAGCTCCAAATGCAATATCCTCCACATCGAGAGATGTCCTCTATAACCAAGAGTAACCAACGCCTTAAATTCTCCATGCACACGAAGCAGTGCCGTACCATCAGAAACTTTCACCTCAGAAATTTCTTTCGGCAGTGAAACTTCAAGTAATTTAGCCCGTACAAGTGTGTCCAACTTCTTCAAAGCAGGCTTCTGCTTATCCTCAGTTAATGTACTCTGCATACCCACATCTTCTACACATTTTGGTAATCGCTGATAAGATCCAGTGAGAAACACTTCAATAGCAGATGGGACATCATAGATGGGAGCACGAGCTTGCTGTAAACCCTCATGCATGAAAAAGAGGGAATCTGCAGCTTGAGTGAAACATGTATCATGACTTGATAGAGTAGATGCTAGTTGCTGACAATAATTTATTAGCGGAACCTGCAGTCGAAGGATGGTGATAAATAAAATAATATGTTTCCAACACTCCGAAACCGAACAAACTACAAGCTTAGTAATTAGATAATTCATAAAGACTTTAACCTGACCCAAGTTTTAAAGAAGCAAAAAGAAAGAAAATGTACAAACTAAAGGAAAAGATGAAACTCATGAAAGTATTCAACAAGACGTACCGTCCCTATTAGGGAACAAATTAAATCAGAAAATTTTGTAAACCAAAAGAAGAAAGAATATCCAGATTCTGATTTCCAGATGAATGGCAGAGTATATAATCAACTTGAGATTAATCAGAAAAACCTAACATAACAAACATATTTTAAAAAATATGATATCGTCTTTGATCAAAAGAATAGAATAAACTTGAACTAAATTTCCATAACACTAAGCAATAACATTCTACCAAACCACTTATGTAACCCAAAAACACATTATACACACTCATTCTGCCTTTTCACATTCCCATCTCTTGACATCCAACCCATAGGATAAAATCAATCAACTTGCCAAAATTAATAGCACCTTTAAATACTTAACTAGACAACCCAAATTACTTGGTTTAAGATAAGCTAAACTAGACAACCGAAAAATCCAGATTATGCCCTTATTGCAACACTGAGGACCCATATATGGCCCCAAGTCCAAAAGCATTAACTTTATGACAGCATCCCTGAGGACAAAATCAACTAAAAATATGTTAATTCAAACCATCATCACTCAATGGTTAAGCTCAATTAAACAACCAAAGTTCACATCATGCAGAAATAACCTACATTCACAATTTTCTTCACAACTCTCCAAATTGTCATTCATGTAAAGTTCGTCGTTCACAAGCGGAAGTTTCAATCTATAAAATTTCATGATTCTACTCTTAGCTAGCCACTAGCCTAGAACCCATTTTCCGATTAACATTTTCTAAACATTCCTAATCCTAACGTCCCAAATCTTAAATACAGAACCTAAGGTCCTAAACCAAAAATTTCTTTCCCATGAATACCCACCGTGCCAAAACCCAAAATGTTTCCAATCCTAAAACAACAAAACAGCTCAAAACAAGAGTCATTGCAGATTCACTGGAGCCAAAAACCTGAATAAAAGATATCAAGTCCTTTTCCAATATCACATTTTGAAAGGAGATATAGATTCAAGTAATCAAAAAACCACAGAATCCAAGCAAGTTTACTAAACAAATTAGTTTTCTCATTGGTGAATCAAAAGGCAAACTCATAAGCACCTAAACATATCACCATTGACATAATTTAACCAAGACTTCGAATAAATTCTAAATATTTTCCCAGCTGCACTGTGTAATCCTAAATTAGCTTGTTCCTTTCTCTAATCACTCACTCGGACAAAACATGAACACATAGCAGCCAGCACCACTTAGCTTGAACATCAAGAAGCATGAATTGCCGTGTCACAGCCAAACATTTCAACTAAATCCGATCTTTACATCTTACAGCTACACTCACTCCATGCAACAGAAAGAACCTAAACTAAATTCACTGAATTCCGCTCTTCTAATTAGCACTCTAAACCCACAGATAACAAATCTCTCATCCCAAAAACCACAAAACCAAAAGCTTTACAAATCAATTTCCAATATCACATTCTAAAACCCAATTCACAGCATGCAATTTCCACGCCAACTCCATAAAGAAAAAACACACCCTTTAACAAGTAACACATTCGCCAGCACAAATAAACCAAAATTAACTCTAAAAAAAACCCAAAATTGACAAAATTGTTTTGTCTTATCGAGTAAAATCAAACAAAGTGAAGAAGAAGAAGCAGAGGAGTGACAAGAGGCAACTAACTAACTAAACGAACCTGTTGACACCACTTAGCGAGGACATTAAGACGGAGCATGCGTTGCTGGGTCCTGACAATATACTTTAACAAGTCAATCTTCTTCTCGGTATCGGACTCCTCCCCGCTCTTCGACTTCTCCACCAGCTCCTTAAGCGATGAGAACGACTCCTCCGCCGCCCGACTCACAAGCGACGAGAACGGAACCGTCTGCTGCCCTAACTCCGCCATTTACAAACCCAATTCCCCACCTCCCACCAAAATAACTAAAAAAAAAAAAAAAATTAGGGTTCCGTTTCTATTATAATTGTTCTCAGTTACGAGATCTGTGATGTTAAAATCATTGAGATTTGATCATTAGGATTTCATATTTGTTTTCGCTTTTTTCTTTTTCTTTTTTTTCACCAAGAAGCGAAGCGATTCTCTTCCTCTCTCTCTCTCTCTCCGCGACTGCGAGTGAGTAGTAATGGTGGCGTTAATTGAAGAATGAACTTTTCGGGTCGGAAATGGGAATATAAGATGATCCGATACCCAATTTTTTTTAGTAACTAACGTGTACCCCTAAGGTTTGCTCAATTACAGACTGAGTCAACTTTTGAATTTATTTACAAAGATCTCCTCTCTCGTCAGTTAACTTTTGGATTTATTGATAAAAAACTACCCTCCCGTTAGTTAACTTTTGGATTTATTGACAAAGAACTCCCCTCCCGTTAGCCAAATTTTGAGTTTTTTTACAAAGACCTCACTTGGTCAACTGTTAGATTTGACCAAATTTTACTAAAGGCATGGGAGATGTTTGCAATAAACGATAAAGTTAATTCCGTTTGTAGTTGACAAAACCTCAAGAAAGGTCAATGTAATTAGCTCTTCTTTCTTTTACTTTTCAGGGTCCGTTTATTTCACTGGATTAAAAAAGATTGGACTATTTTTAAATCCAATTCTTTATTTGTTATGTGTATGGATTCATCGAATTGTATTTGTCCAATTTCATGCACTTAATAGTCTCGTTATATATTAAATATTAAATATATATTATTTAAAATATATAAAAATAAAATTTTTAATATCAATAAAAAAGTAATTTTTAATCAAATTTAATTTAAATCTTTAAAAAAAATTTAATTTTAAAAAAAATTAATTTAATATAATTTTATTCTTATCAATCTCACACAATATAAATATAAGACATAATTACATTTTAACTTTTTTTTAAAAAAAATTTAATATTTAATTAACTAATATAATATATTTTATTTATAATTAATTTTAAAATATTAATATAAATATATTTAATTTATAAAATATTTATATTTAATTTAGATTTATTTTAAATAATTTTAATTTGATTATATAATATATAAAAATAATTTTATTTTATATGAAATTAATTTAATTAAATCTGATTTTATCCAATCTTATTCTACACTAAACAATAGACAATACTATTTTTAGTCATATACATACTACATCAAACACATCACAGTACTAATTAGTTCAATCTAATCCAATCTTATCTTATCCTATAAAAATAGTCCAATCTAATTCTACCCACCAAACGCACCCTCAGAAAGAACCAACATTTTTCCTTCACTTGGGTCCCATTTGTCTTTTTTTTTTTTATCAAATAACAGTATGAGGTTTGACTTTTGATAAGCGTAAACAACTTTATCATTTACTAATAATTACTTTTTTGTCGTTAGTCACATTCTATCCAATTATACTATATGCATGTAAATGCTGAAATCTACGCTTGATGACCTAACGGTCTACTGTGATTGATTGAGGAGACGACGATCTGTAAAACAACAAGAAGAGTATCATACACTTGGGACATCGGGATGGTGCCAACCAAATAGCCTCCGACGCCCAAGTTAGATTATGAATCTAAAAGGGAAAAGGTGAACGAAACAAATGATACCTGAATTGAATCTATGTCGAGCGCTATATGATCGTATATCGAGCGTGGTAGTGAAATGAAAGGCTATGTCGTGCGTAGCTGGTCCTTGGAATGAGTCGTGTGCAAGTCTGATTGCTTGGTGTCAGAGTGACGGCTTTTGAGTAAAATTGCTTGACCCTTGAAAATGAAGCCATAAAGCTTTATTTACAGGGATTTTTTAGGTATCCGTATCGTAGCGGATGTCGTGCTCCTAGATATCCAGGATTCCATTTATCTCGGAGCCTATTTGACTGGGCAAGTTAGACTCAGTTAACTGACTTAGTCAAGAGTTGACTGAGTCAGTGTTCTGGTGGTTGTTGGGTTGTGCGCTTGACCAGTCGACTGCTGGGTCGTGCTTTACCCCAGTAAAGCATATAGTTGGACCTGTCAAGCACAAGGTTTGTCGAGCGCTAGACTTGGTTTTTTGGGCCATTTTCAGTGGTTTTGGGCTGTCTTTTGGGTCTAAGCGTTTTGGGCTATTTTTGACCACTACAATGCACAGTCGAATAGCTACTCCCAATTACACTGATTAAGTCATGAGATTTGTCAATATCTTCCGAGATCAAATATTATATGTCTGGTTTAAATATTTACTCCATAATACGAGAAATATATATTCCCAACAACATTAGGGAGAAACCTACATCTACTCCCAAATGGGGAAAATATATATATTCAACAACACTCGAGAGAAATCTATCTGAACATGCTAGTCTTGACATCAAATACTACATCGCAGTCGAATATGTACTCATTCAAATACAAGAAATATATAATCTTAACAACATCGAGAATGAATTAACCTAGACATGCTAGTAAGTACGTATAGTGGAATCTAAACCCACGACCATAAACGTGAAAATTGAAACACAATGGTGGAGGAAGGGAAAGACTAGCAGAGGCTATGGCACCCCTTATCCAAGAAAAATATGGTTGGTTTTGCCCAAGGACTGGAAAAGAAAGGTGTATACCGCTCAACCACGAGTGGATATTCTTCTTTTTTCAAATTTTTATAATCACAATTTATATTGATTTTGTATGGTAATAAAATCTAGTTTCTTGTTAATTTTGATTTGAAGTTGTTTTTGATACGATGTTTGTTGTTTGGGTTAAATTCATAAATAGACGTTCTCATTTTTAGAAAAATAGTTTTTAGTTACCATTTTCAAAATATTTAAAAATAGCCAATTAAAAACTTGATCTTACTAAAATACCCTTACTAATAGTCATCCTTCTTACGGGAAGGGCAAACGACCATGACTAAGGCATATGTTGTCTGCTCGTCCAGTGAGCACTATGTGTAACGATGCTTTCAGTTACGTACATTTACATTTTGTTGTAATGTACATTCATACTTTTCCGGACATACTATCATGCTTTCTGAAAAGCATGTATCTCGAAGTTCGTCGTCATAGAAAGTATGTATTTTGAAGTTCGTCATAGAAACCATGTATTTTGAGGGTTTTTTTTTTTTATCACGGATAGTATGTATTTTGAGATTTTTCATTGAAAACATGAATTCCGAGGTTTGTCAAGGAAAACATGTATTTTAAAGTTCGTCACGGAAAACTAAAAATGTTGTTCGTGGAATAAGATGTCAAATCTCTATTATTTACACAACGTAGACATTTTTTTGTTAAAATAATTCAAATGCAAGAAAACTCATGCAATATATCATATAAACAAGCTCAAGAGAGAAATTAACGAATTTTATAGAGAGACTAACTTGAAATAACCAAGTCTTTTGAAGATAAATATTATACGATTACAAGAGTAATTACAAGTCTGTCGGGACCTACTGAGATCAATCACTACATGTGTTTTCTAGATATCTACTCTCATAATTAAGAGACATCTACTTTTACAATAAGAGGAGAAAACTCATCACATGTGCTGGTAAATATGGATGGTAGGACTTGAACCCCTACCCATAAATATGAATGGGAAAGTGCATTAACCAATTGAGTCATGAGTAGTTATGCGTATTTTCAAGAGATCATTTGATGTTGAAAAGTGAGTTATCTACTTAGGTTTAGAGACAGAGAAGAAGTAGGTGTGAAATAGATGAGATATAAAGTAATGGAAAAAAGATCAAAATGAGAAAGAAGGCTTCAAAAGTATTTTAGTCATTTTTTGGCTACCGGCTGCAATTATCAAAACTAATTTTATTACAAAAAAAATAATATTTAACTATAAATCATTTTTATATATTTACTTTGACTATTTTTATTAATTTTCTATTTTTTGATCCAAAAATGAAGAGAGAGAGAAAGATAATCGGTTCCATGAGATGAATGGACTAAATCAATTTTAGTTAAGAAATTAAAACTAAGAAATTTGTTTAGAAACAAATTAGAATTGAGGGATTACAATAATTGTCCTTGACCAAATTTTGATTGAAAATATCATATCAATGTTGTAATTTTGTAACAATTGAGGTAGAAAAAGTTGTCAAAAGAAAATTAAAGTAAATTATAAGTAATATATTTAGTTAGCTCACTTTGGTCAATCTTATCATCTTCGTATAGAAGGTCTTAAGATATTGAGATCAAGTTCCGCTCACACTAGAATGAGATTAAAATGAATAACACTTTCAACGTAACTATATATAAATGGTCAAGCCATACATTTTTATACATAATAATAATAATACAAAATTGTGAGAATTATGAAAAATGACCACATATAATTAATAAAAATTACTATGAAAATTATTGTTAGTGACCACTTTGATAATTTAATTTCAATCTCTAATTAAAAAATAATATAAAGATCCCTCAACCAGTCCGATTGGATAATTATATAAAGAACCCTTGAGAAATTAAAATAACAAAACAATCCCTTACAAATTATGTAACGTCTCTAATTTTTCTTAAATATGATAAATATCCTTGAATTATTATTAAGTATTATTAAGCATGCAAAAGTTAAGTATGTGATTTAAATTGATGGAAAGTATATATATTCGATATATAGTGTATAAACGAATAGTGATTTTAACAGATTTAACTCCCATTAAAAATATTATTTTCATGGTGCAGTTGGATGATAATAGGTCCAATTGAACATTGGTAAAGTTAATTTAGTAATTGGATAAATGTGGAATATTTTTGGAATTTAATGTCATGAATGATATGAGTTTATATATGGAAAATTTTTCTCCTAAAGAAGCATAATTCATGTGAAATAAATGAACCAATCATGAAATGCCAAGTCAAGAATTAGTGGATGGTATAGTTAATGTGATTGGTGGATTAGTTTGATAATTAATAGATGATTGGTAAATCACATGTGATTAATTGTAAATATATTATCATTTTATGATATTAAAATATTAAGGGAGCAAGTTGCAATTGTTGAGATATATATATATATATAAGCTTGACTTAGTGGAATCCACTCACCAAACAAACAACACTCACCAAAATAAATAAAGCAAACAAGTCAATACAAAGTCAAATTAGAAAACAAAAACAGAGAAAGAAAACAGAACAGAGCAGATCGGGTGAGAAGAAAAAGAAGAAAGAAGGGAGAAGAAGCACGCTTGGCCGAAGAAGAAGAGAGAAAGGAGAGGAAAAAAAGAAGAGTGAAGTGGCCGGCCAAGCAAACAAGAAAGAAGAAAGAAGAAGAAGTAGAGTCGGCCGAGAGAGAGAGAGAAGAGAGAAGAGAGAAGAAAAAGAAAAAGAAAAAGAGAAAGGAAAGAAGAAGAAGAAGGAAGAAGGAAAAAGAAAAGGAAAAAGAAGAATTCCAGGCAGGAAATCCAAGAAAAAAGGTTTGAGAAAATTGCCCAGGTTGGTGTACACTAATTTTTGAAAACTTTTATGTTTGAGTATTTAATTCCGAAAATGATATTCGAATAATGTTTGTGAGTTATTTTGATGAAAGTTTATGATTCATGAATATATATATATATATATATATATATATATATATATATATATCAACTGTAACATCCCCCGACCCGACCCGGCCGGACCGAACCGGGGTGCGCTACTCGGATATTCAAAACTTTCTAAATTCATTTTGTAAACAGAAAACCATATAAATTATAGTTTAAAAATCGTTTTCGAGTGAGCTCATTCAATACAAACTTTTTACAAAAATTTCGGCAGAGTACCGTTTGTTTTTCGGACTTCCCAAAACCTGTTTGCCACAAATCAAATCAAATTCATATTTTCACAAACACTTCTATAACACTTTCAAACAGTTGCGCACTCTGCCGTTTAGTGCGACTTATCAAAACAGTTTATAAAATAAAACAAAACAGACTTTAATGGTTACAAACATTTTTAATAATAAAAGACATAAATCATAAACTAATTAATTACAAAACATTTTACAAAACGTATTTACAAATTCCCTGTATATGCATGCTTTCAGAATATATATATACATAACAAAAATATAGCTACCCAACTGTACAATCTCTGTGACTCGGTCTGCAACTCGTTCTTCCTTCAGTCCTTAGGCTCTTCTGGATTCCTGGTACCTACGCGTTAGACACAAAACTAACGCGCTAAGCATAAAGCTTAGTGGGTGTACTAAAAACTCAATTAAATAACTCACAATATAATTGTTCTCTAAAGAAGCAATAAACTACAATATGAATTTCATTTCTAAATCACTTTCAAAACAATTAAATTAATAATGAAATCAACATATGAATTCGATCCATCAAATCATTCAGTTCAGTTTCAATTCAAATCATTTCTGGCCCACTAGAATACTAAACATTCTGGGACTGGAATATGGGTTAACGTGACGTCCGGGGTTGCCCCGCAACAACAGTCACTGATATCAACGTGATTGTCCGAGATTGCCCCGCAACAACAATCACTAGTATCATTGTGATCGTCCGAGATTGCCCCACAACAACAATCACTAAAATCGGTGTGATTGTCCGAGATTGCCCCGCAACAACAATCACACAATAATAACGGCGCAGTACTGCTCAGTAAAACCCAGCTGGTATACCAACCTCCTATATTCATTTCTATGTCTAAGTATCCTAGGGCCATTTCAATCAACGAAATTCACAATCAAGTACAAATCAATATTTAATCAATACATCTCCAATTTTATACAATAATCTTCAAGAAAATAAGCAATAACCATATAAAAGTCTAAGTCAACTCTTTATAACGAAATTGAACTATTCAAAATACAATCAAGTGTATCAATCATCAATTTCATATATATAATAAACTCTTTTTATACAAAAATCGAAAACGAAAGTTTTCAACGAAATCGAAAACTACAACGAAATCGAAACGAAAATGAAAACGAAACTACAACGAATACGTAAATGAAATACTCCTCAAAACGGTTTCAAAAACGAGAGTACACCTACCTGTAATCCGTTTTCGTTTCGAGAAATCGCGGTTCCACGATCTCTTTTTCCTTTTCCTTTCTTTCTCTTTCTCCTTTTTCCTCTTCTTCTTCTTTCTTCTTCTCTCTTTCTTCTCCTCTCTTTCTTCTTTCTTTCTTCTTTTTCTTCTCTTTTCTCTCTTTTCTCGGCTCTTTCTCTCTCTTCTTGTTGTCTCTCTTTTCTTCTCGCTTCTGCGAGAAGTTTCTCTTTTTTTTTATATATTTTTTTTTCACTACCGCGACCGCCGTCGCGACCTGTGGTCGCGCCACCAGGTCGCGATGCTCACTGGAGTGCGCGCACCGCCTTCATCGCGAGCGCGCCTTGGTCGCGCGAGAGATCGCGTTGCTCTCTGCCAAATTTTGACAATTTCATCGCGAGCAAGCCATCGCGACCGGTGGTCGCGGTGACTGGTCGCGATGCTCACTGCCCAAAATTTGCGTTTTTCACCGCGAGCGAGCTATCGCGACCTGTGGTCGCGGTGACCAGGTCGCGATGCTCTCTGGTCCAGTTTTCTAATTTTTTATTTTTCACTATTCAATCTAAAATTTATTTTCACATATATAAAATTAATTACCCGAAATCCGGGATGTTACATCAATAATCGAATTTTTTTATCGTGTGTTCAAATAAATTGAATTGTGAATTATGTTTGAAAATGATTTTTAATTACTTTGATATAGTTATTGATGAAACTTTATAATTTCTATTGATGGAAGTTTATGGAATCTTGAAAATAATTATGTTATATATATATATATATATATATATATATTGTTGATTTGAAAACTATCATTTAGAAATTATATTTGATGATTTCGAATAAAAAGAAATGATTTGAAATTGGAATTGAATATATGTATTCTGTGAACTGGAAACTAAAAAGGCTCAAGGATACTTGAACATAGAAAACAGATATAGGAGGTTGGTATACCAGCTGGGTTATTTCAGCAGTACTGCACTGATATTATTATTATGATGTACCACCCTATGGATTTTGAGCAGGCACCGAGTGCCCGGTCCTAGGGTAGAAAGTTGATATGAGACATTTCCGACAGAAGACACCGAGTGATCAATGTCGAAAATAGATGCATATGATACCATTCGACGAACAGGCACCGAGTGCATAACGTCGAACAACCCATATTCCAGTCCAGTAAATTATGTTAAGTGTACTAAGGGCCTGGATTAAAAAGGACTGATTGTACATGAAAAAATTATGAAATTATGGAAAAGAGTTTTACTTCCTTTTATATGATTATGGAACATAATTCATTTAATTTTAATTAAATATTATGTTTCGATATGCATTTGATATTTAATTTTGTGAAAACATGTTTATAAATATTATTATAGGATTTTTGTAAATATATTTAGTGTACACCCACTAAGAAAAATTTGCTTAGCGCGTTGAGTTTTATCACGCATAGGTAAAAAGGATTCCAGAGAAAATAAAAATTGAAAAGTGACACCTGCAGAGAAAAGAACCAGAGTCACATCACTCCAGAAGTTTTTGGGTAATTATTATTTACTTTATACTTATGTATAAGTTAAACATGCATATACAAAGGAATGTAAAAGTTTGTAAATATTAAGTTCTGTAAATATTTTTCTAAAAGTTTATGTTGTATAAAAGCATGTAATTTTTTTATTTTTGAATTGTCGTTTATTTATTTGTTTTGTTTAAATGATTAGATAAGTCGCACCAAAAATTGGAAGGGTGCGCAAAATGTTTAATATGGATTTTTGAAGTGTATGTTTGTGGAAATTGTTATTTTATTAAACAGATTGTTGGAAAGTCAGAAAAACAGAGGAAACTTTAGTAAAATTTTTATAAAATTCGATTTGACCGTTTTTCAAAATATAATATATAGTTTCAAAGTTATTATTTTAGCTTAAGTCATAAAAATTTTGAAAACGGGTAGCGCTCCTTGATTCGGTTCAGACGGGTCGGGTCAGGGGGTGTTACAAATTACATAACACTATTATTGCTTACAAATTACATAATAAGTCCAATTGTCTTATTATTGCTTGTTAGATGGTGCCGGAGAAGATACTAGAGTGGTTTGAGAAGTTTTTACATCCTCAACCATTCCGGTAGCCAATTAAGGTATGTCAAAATTTACTAATTTTATGAATTTTTAAGTTTTTTATTTAAAATGTATGTTATGATGTTATTTTTGTATAATGTGTTTGATTTGAATGATATCTGGTTGTGATTTGTGGTCGTAAGAATTTAGATGATATTAGATTTTTTTTTTTTTGTTCATGGTTTTTTTTTTTTTTCTGTGAAATCATAATGTGTGATCATTCTTTGATGGATTTCAGTTAATGATTTGGTGTGTGTTTTGTGAATTCTCGTCTGTAAAATATTTTTCGTAAAATATTTTTTGTGAAATCTTTCTAGAGAAATTTTTTTGTGAAAATTGGTAAAAATGACATAAAAATTATAGACAAAATTATTTTTAACCGCAAATGCAAAAATAATCGTTTTTAGCCAATTAGAGAAAAAAATAACATACATATCCCTCAACCACCCACTTACTGAATAATTACAAAAAAAACCCATGAAAATAAAAATTATAAAAAAATCTAATAAAAATTACAAAAATACCCATTCAATTTAACCTAAAATAACATAAACTTGCTTTGACATCTTGAGCCGCCTACACCATTCATAAACTTTATACCTTTTATCAAAAAATTCTTTCTCCTATTATATTCTTTCTTATTTTGTCTTTTTCATTAAAATTAAAACTTATTTGTCTTTTTATCACCTTTATTTGTTTTCACCAACTCAAAACTTGAAGATAAATTTTATGAAAATTGTTTATATTTTATTTAGAATGTATTTTATAGATTTTTTAAGTTTTTTATTTTTTTTTATTTTATTTGTATATTGTGTTTGTTTTGTGGTTGAAAAAATTTGGATGATACTGGGGTTTAGTTGTAACACCCCCTGACCCGACTCGCATGGATCAAACCAATGAGCACTACCGGGGTTTCAAGACTTTTCTAAACTCCCTTTATAATTCGAAAACCATTAAAAACCAAATAAGTTATATTTGAAAATCCCTTTTTATAGTAAGCCCATTTCAAAACTATTTTGAAAAATTTTGCCAGAGTTTCCTTTGTTTTTCTGACTTTCCAAAAATCCTATTTTCAACAAAAACTCAAACAATATAATTTTAACACTTCAAAATCAAATTCTCAATCATTTGTGCACTCTGCCGTAAAGTACGATTTTCCCAAACATTTTCAAATAAAACAATACATAATTTATATTTACAATCTTTTGAAAGAGAAAACATAAACCATAAAATAATTATTTACAAAACAAATATATAATACATTCACAAATTTTCTGTACATACATGCGTAACTAAATATAATATACAAAACTATATAACTACCCCAAAGGTAAGGTGACTCTGATTCTCAGTCTACAGCTATCACCTATTCAGTCTTTTCCTCCCTCGGTATCTCTGTTACCTACGTGTGATAAAATCAATGCGCTAAGCAATAATGCTTAGTGGGTGTACACTAAAATAAATTTCAATATAATATAAAACAATAGATCTAAAATTCAGAAATTCAGAAATCATATAGAACAAACATTATATTTCAAATACTGAAACTATATAAAGTAAAATATTTCAAAAGTTTCTGGGTTTAAATCTCAATAGCCTTACCTTATTTCAATATTCAAATTCATAGTTTTCAGTTCTTAATTGGGCATCTGATACATATTACAGGGTTCACAGGACTGGATTACGGGTTTATACAGTCGGGTTTCCCATCTCAAAATGAAATGGTATCCCTATAGTTACAGTCGGTTTTCCATTTCAAAATGAAATAGTATCCGTATTTTCACAGTCGGTTTCCCATTTCAAAATGAAATAGTATCCGTATATCATCATAACCATCAAATATCTCGTTGCAGTACTGCTAAATACACCCAATTGACATGTCAATCTCCTATATTCATATTTTCCCTATACATATATCAGGGCCATTATTCAGGTATCAAATGTCATATCAAATCAGTTCATTCCTTTCGAAAATCAACAATTATAAGTTTCAATCAAAATCAATAATTATAATACAAAACAATATTCGTAAAACAATATTCATAAATCAGGTTTTGAAAACATACGATCTCATTGAAATTCCATAATATTAAAATATTCCATAATTAATTCCAACAATGTACGAAAATGAAATACGAGTGTACGAAATCCATAAATATGTTTCCAAACTCATTAAATTAAAAATACAAAACGAAAAAGATTTCAGAAATGAGTGTACACCAACCTGCATATCGTTTTTACGAATTTTTTTCTTTTCTAGATTTCCTTTTTCCTTCTCCTTTTCTCTTTCTCCATCATCTTTTTCTTTTCTTTCTCCTTCTTCCTTTCCTCTTCTTCTTCTTCTTCTCTTCTTTTTCCTTCTCATCTTCTTTCTTTTCCTTCTTTCTCTCTCTTTTTCTTTTTCTTTTTCTCTTCTCCGGTCTCTCTCTCTCTCTCTCTCTATTTCTATTTTTCCTTTCTTCTTCGTGAAGCTTCTCACCGCCTCTTATTTTTTTTATAAAAATTTGGTCATCGCGACCTGTGGTCACGCCACCTAGTCGCGTTGCTCACTAGAGTGTTTTCACCGCTTTCATCGCGATTAACCATCGCAGTGTCTGGTCGCGATATTGGTCGCGTTGCTTACTAGAGTGTTTTCACCGCTTTCATCGCGATCAATCATCGCGGTGTCTAGTCACGATGTTGGTAGCGTTACTCACTGCCCAAAATCAATATTTTTACCGCGAGCTGTCCATCGTGTCCCTGGTCGCGGTGACTGGTCGCGGTGCTCACTGCCCAAAATCATCATTTTCACCGCGAGCTACTCATCACGATCCCTGGTCGCGGTACTCACTGCCCATATTTTCCTTCTCTTTCAAGCACTCCTCCTGAACCGCTCCACCTGGTCCACTTGTATACCTAAAAATTAATCCAAATAAACGCATTACATTATTTTCACATAATTAACAACACGTTTGGGTACTTTTCATAATTAATAAAAATTACGGATATGTTACATTAGTTGTGTGAAATTTTAATGGTTATGGAATATATTAGTGAAAAGTTAGTTAATGAAATGTTTGTTTGTGAAATGTATGTTAGTGAAATGTTTATTTGTTAGTGAAATGTATATTAGTGAAATGTAGGTTAGTGATATGTTTGTTAGTGATATGTTTGTTAGTGAAATGTAGGTTAGTGATATGTATGTTAGTAAAATGTAGGTTAGTGAAATGTTGGTTAGTGAAATGTACGTTTATTGAAATGTATGTCAGTGAAATGTAGGTTGGTGGAATGTATGGTAGTGAAACGAAGGTTAGTGAAATGTAGGACAGTGAAATATACATTAGTGAAATCTACGTTAGTGAAATATAGGTTAGTGAAACGTAGGTTAGTGAAATGTATTTTAGTGAAATTTAGACTAGTAAAATGTGCGTTAGTGAAATGTAGGTCAGTGAAATGTTTTAAGGTGTAATTGTTTTCAGTGAAATGTTGTTACTGAAATGTTTGGAGTGAATCATTATGTGTTGAAATTCAGTTTTATTAATATTTTTGTGAAATATTACATATTCTAAATATTTCTCTCTTATTTCAGGAAATGAATACTCGTAGGCTTGTACTCAACTATAATGGACAATGGGATGGTCTAGATTATGTTGGTAGTTCATCGCTTGGGTTTTGGTTTCTAAAAGGTTGAAATTTACAGGGTTGGTTGAGTTGAGTTGATATATCGGAAATTTAACATTGACAGCACACGTTATGACATAGGCATAAACACAGTCGCTTGGACTCATAACCCGAGAAAGTTACAAATTATGGGCGACGATGATGTTGCATTTTTGTTGCGAGAGATAACACTAAATATTCCAGAGATATATATATATATATATATATATATATATATATATATATATATATATATAGATCTTGTGGAAAAATTGGAATGACAAATTTTGAGTAACTGAATCAACATTTAATAATATCATAAGTAATAGCCATCATGACCCAATTGTGCTGTTTAAAAAGATAAATACTACAGTTAATCAATGAATTCAGAACCTAGCAACAAGATAATTGGTCTTCCCATCGTATTAACTCAACATATTAAAATCTCAACACATCTCAAAATCCAAAACTACTCATGCTCCAAACATGAAAATATGAAAATCAAAATCATTCTTGCATAGATACGATGGATTGAAATCCGTGCCAGTAGCCCTGAGCTTGATATAAAGGGCAGTAATGCCAAGCTCCTGCATATTACCAGTGTAACATCCCGGATTTCGGGTAATGAATTTTTGATATATATGAAATATGTGAAAATAAATTTTACTATTTGAGGGGGTGTAAATGTAATCAATGAATTTATGATTTTCAGCGGACCGGATTGAATAGTGAAAAATGAAAAATTGGAAAACTGGACCAGAGAGCATCGCGATCTGGTCACCGCGACCACAGGTAGCGATAGCTCGCTCGCGATGAAGATGGCAAAATCAGGCAGTGAGTATCGCGACCAGCCACCGCGACCACAGGTCGCGATGGACTGCTCGCGATGAAATTGCCAAAATTGGCAGAGAGCATCGCGATCTCTCGCGCGACCAAGGCGCGCTCGCGACGAAGGCGGTGCGAATAGTCCAGTGAGCATCGCGACCTGGTGTCACGACCACAGGTCGCGACGGCGGTCGCGATAGCGAAAAAAATATAAAAAAAAAGAGAAACTTCTCGCAGAAGCGAGAGAAAAGAGAGACAGTAAGAAGAGAGAGAAAGAGCCGAGAAAAGAGAGAAAAGAGAAGAAAAAGAAGAAAGAGAGGAGAAGAAAGAGAGAAGAAGAAAGAAGAAGAAGAGGAAAAAGGAGAAAGAGAAAGAAAGGAAAAGGAAAAAGAGATCGTGGAACCGCGATTTACCGAAAAGAAACGGATTTCAGGTAGGTGTACTCTCGTTTTCGAAACCGTTGCGAGAAATATTTCGATTTCGTATTCGTTTAAGTTTATCGTTTTTGTTTCTCATTTTCGATTTCGTTTAAAGTTTTCGTTTTTGATTTTTCATAAGTAAAGTGTCTATTTTATATGTATATGCTGCATCTATGGTTGATCTTGGAACACGTTGATGTTAGATCGCATCTTGGTTTTCTTTCGATTTGTAGATTCCGTTAATAATACATGATTTATATTTTTTTATGATTATTGTTGATTTTGGACTGATTTGTGATAAATCGTATTTCAATTTCGATTTCGAATATTTTGACTGTTATGATTTGTGAAAAATACTGCTCACAGGATTATTGTTTATGATTTGTAATATATTGTGATTACTTGAAAATTTATTTATTGTAACGGCCCTAGGATACTTAGACATAGAAATGGATATATGAGGTTGGTATACCAGCTGGGTTTTACTGAGCAGTACTGCGCCGTTATTATTGTGTGATTGTTGTTGCGGGGCAATCTCGGACAATCACACCGATTTTAGGGATTGTTGTTGCGGGGCAATCTCGGGCAATCCCAATGATGCTAGTGATTGTTGTTGCGGGGCAATCTCGGACAATCACGTAGATATCAGTGACTGTTGTTGCGGGGCAACCCCGGACGTCACATTGACCCATATTCCAGTCCTAGAATGTTTAGTATTCTAGTGGGCCAGATTCGAAGTGAACTGAAATGTGGATTGAATGCTTTTATTGATCGAAATTATATATTGACCTCATTATTGAAATTAAAGTACTTAAAATTATTATATGCTTTGATTCTGAAATTTAATTGTTTTGAACATGATTTGAATTGATATATATATATATATATATATATATATATATTGTGATTTGTTTATTAATAAAAGTCATATATATATGATTTTCATATTGAGTTTTTAGTACACCCACTAAGCTTTATGCTTAGCGCGTTAGTTTTGTGTCTAACGCGTAGGTACCAGGAATCCAGAAGAGCCTAAGGACTGAAGGAAGAACGAGTTGCAGACCGAGTCACAGAGATTGTACAGTTGGGTAGCTATATTCTTGTTAGGTGTATATATATTCTGAAAGCATGCATATACAGGGAATTTGTAAATACGTTTTGTAAAATGTTTTGTAATTAATTAGTTTATGATTTATGTCTTTTATTATTAAAAATGTTTGTAACTATTAAAGTCTGTTTTGTTTTATTTTATAAACTGTTTTGATAAGTCGCACTAAACGGCAGAGTGCGCAACTGTTTGAAACTGTATAGAAGTGTTGTTGAGAATTGTATTGGAATTGTTTTGGAATTATTTTGTGTAAAAGCAGGGTTTTGGAAAGTCCGAAAAACAAACGGTACTCTGCCGAATTTTGTAAAAAGTTTGTATTGAATGGGCTCACTCGAAAACGATTTTTAAACTATAATTTATATGGTTTTCTGTTTACAAAATGAATTTTTAAAAGTTCTGAAAGTCCAAGTAGCGCTCCCCGGGTCGGGTCGGGGGGTGCCACAACCAGCTCTAAAGTCAAAATAACTTCTATAAATATGTAATGGACAAAATTACTTCCATAATAAGGAAAGCATGAATTTCTAATTTAAAATGAAACTAAGCATAGTTAACAAATCAATTAGATTCATAACCAGATAAAAGATAAATGAATTCACAAATACATCTAACTTTGAATGGCCATATTTAGTATGCTTGACCTTGCATCTTTGAGAGATATCTTGTGCTGCAAGCATAATGGCATATAGAGAGGATTCGTCCCTATCAGCTTTCACCTTCATACCATCTGTATTAAGGAATTGAAGAAAGAAAGAACAAATCACCAAATGATGAAAACCAAATGTGTTTTCCCATAAATAAATCTAAACTCAGGTAAACTACTTATAACAACATTTACACAGCAATAATATATTTAATTTACTGTATCCAGTTGTGTTGATTAACTGTTTCCCTAGAGAGAGCTCAAACTAGGTATGTACACAGTAATTTCATCAACATCTCTTAAGGCTTGGTTTAAATATAAATAGGTCTCAATAGTTTGAAAATTATCATCAACCTCCCTTAAAAATGTCAAAAATTTCATAAAAATTTAACAAAAACCTCTCGTATAAGAAAGATCTCTCACTATTCTTCAAATTATGCAAGTCCAACTGTAATTAGGTCAAACCTCAATGATGTTCAACGAAATTTACCCACAGACACAAAAGAACAATTTCAGAGAGACAAGGCATGTGTTTCACCTGTTATGCGAACCAATGTTTCTCTTCCAGACAAATCAGTTACATGCTGCATCCAAAAAATTTCATATTCAAATGATTGAAACTCAAAAACAAGAAACACAATGTAATAAAAAAAAAAGGTAGCTGATTTGTTACGATGAATGTGTCATTAAACGATGAAAAAATGTGAGCGACACCAAATATATGCTCCCCATCACGCACAGTAGGTCTAAGGGTAACATTTTCCTCCTTAGGCTCTCTGACCTTTCTTCTCGACTACAATATCCAACAACTAAAAATTATATATGAAACAGTATACTAAATCTACTCTTTAGTAAAAGAGAAAGGAAAGAGAAAGGAGCAAGGCAAAATAATTTCAAAATTGCAGTGGCAAATTACTCACGTATTCACACCATGAGCTATCCAATTATTGCCTTAACTAACAATAGATTTATAAAGCACACATCCCACATATTGGAAAAAACTTCTCAAGGTAAACAGGATTACTTTCTTTTGGTTTTCAGAAAATTCCCAAGAAAAAGAAGTGAGAGCTCGAAACCAATTTCATTCTTTTAACTACTCTATAAACAATTTGAAAACCTCATAATTATACAACTTCAGCAGCGTCATGGAAAATGAAACGGCGAGGGAAATCGAAGCGGTCAGAGGCAACAAAGCGTTGGTAATGTGCGGCGAAGGAGAGAGGGAGAGGCCGGCTACATCATGGAAAACAAAACGGCGAGGAAAACCAAAACGGCGACAGGCGAGAAGTCCGGGTGATGTGCGGCGAAGGAGAGAGAGGGAAACGCCGGAGGCGGGGTGGAACACGAAACGGCGAGCAAAGAAAACAAAACGCGAGAGGCGAGAGGGTGAGGTAATGTGCGCCGAAGGAGAGAGAGGGAGACGTCAGCGAGGGAAACGGAACGGCGAGACGGTTGCGAGAAGATGAGGGTGGGGGTGAGGGTAATGTGCGACAGTGAGAGAGGGAGGAGAAAATATGGGTTTGACTTTAGGGTTGTATTTTGATTAGGATTTTTAATTGTTTTAAAAAAATAAATTACGATTTTTTATTAATAAAATGAAATCTGGAAAAAAGATTTTGGGTTCAAATGAAATTTTACCAACCTATATATATTAGGACTAAATTATAATTTGTCAATTTCAAAATGGCTAAAAACGATTGTTTCGTTTTTTCAGGTTAAAAACAATTCTTCTCATAATTTTTTGGCTACTTATGATTTTGTCCCAATTTTTTTTTCGTGAAATCTAGTTAATGAAATCCTTTTCGTAAAATCGTTTTTGTGAAATCTTTTCAGTTAAATCTTTTTTTCAAATTATTTTTGTGAAATTTTTGTTGTGAAATATTTTTATTTGAAATCTTTTCCCTGAAATCTTTCTTGTGAAATTTTTTTTTTTTTTTTTGGTTTGAAATCATTTTTGTTGTGAAATCTGTTTTGTGGAATTTTTTATGTGAATTTTTTTTTTTTTGAGATCTTTTATGTGAAATGTTTTTCATCTATTATGACTTTGTGAAATCTGTTTATTTGAAATATGATTTGTATAATTTGTAATGTGAAACCTTTATTCCTGATTTTGTGAAATGTTATAGGAATCTTAATAGTTTGCACATTTCAGAAAATGAATACCCGCATGCTTATAGTCAACTACGATAGATATTGGGATGTGATATATTATGTTGGTAGTGAGCTTTTTGGGGCGAAGCTTTGAAGGAGTTGACATATACGGAGTTAATAGAGTTGATATATCGAAATGTTCAAATTTATAGTATAAGATTTGATAGAAAAGATTTCACAAAAAAAAAAAAAATTGACAAAAAAGATTTCACACAAAAATTTCACGAGTATTGTCTTCACTGTGACCAAAGTGTTAAATTTTTATTGGTTAATGAATTTATAACCATTTCTTGAAATTATAGCTTAAATTTCATTCACATTAAGATATAACCATCAATCAAGCATATACAAATCTAG
Organism: Xanthoceras sorbifolium; assembly: GCA_003430845.1. NCBI lineage: Eukaryota > Viridiplantae > Streptophyta > Magnoliopsida > Sapindales > Sapindaceae > Xanthoceras > Xanthoceras sorbifolium. Next base: position 22,741,239 of record CM010619.1, on the reverse strand, counting down.
ATAACATGCAAAGATCAATAGAAAAATAGTGAAAATTAATTATTTTTAAAAAAAAAAAAATGAACTACCTTTACTAGTAAAAGCACCAATCTCTCCAAGAAAAATAGAATTCTTAAGCACAAGAAAATTAAAGAATTCCATGAATAAAAAAGGGATAACAAGATTCCTTGTGTTTTCCTGCTCGAAATCAAAGGCCATGTCTCATTTCCAAATGGTTCCTTGGTTTTTCCTATAAACAAAAGGGAATTTAGCAAAATTGCCCAAGCTCCACTAACAGTTGCAACACTACCCAAGCTCCACTAATTTTTGCAACATCTACCCAAAGCCATTTTTTGGACAAAATTGCCCTTACTTTTACATTTGACCACTGCACTTTCTTCTTCTTCTTCGCACTGTCTTCTTCTTCTTCATCATCTACGCAAATTTCTTCACCTCACCCGGTTCTCTCTTCGTCTCTTCTTCTCTTCTCTTCTTCACATTTTCTTATTTTTCCTCTCTTATCTTCTCCATAAATCTCTTACCCAACCTAAGCCAAGAAATTCTGAAGTTATCTCTTGCAAATAAACCATCGATCCATCTCACACAGTCTTCTTCTCCATCAAAAATTCTAAGGTTAGTGTTAAACTTTTTTTTTTTAGTCAATGCAGACCTTTATGGGTTTTGAATCAGTTGTAGACATTTCACATTTGTTAATCCTCCATCAAAAAAATGAAGAACGAATTTTTATAAAAAAAAATTTTCATCATGCCGACCCGATGGTTTTGGCCCGATGCGTTGTTTTTTCATTGTTTTTGGCCCGATGGTTTTATCATGTCGGCCCGATGGCTGGCCTTGGCCCGATGGTTTGATCATGTCGGCCCGATGGTTTTATCATGTCGGCCCGATGGTTTTTCTTCATGTTTTTTCATTGTTTTTGGCCCGATGGTTTTATCATGGCCCGATGGCTGGCCTTGGCCCGATAGTTTGATCATGTCGGCCCGATGGTTTTATCATGTCGGCCCGATGGTTTTTCTTCATGTTTTTTCATTGTTTTTGGCCCGATGGTTTGATCATGTCGGCCCGATGGTTTTATCATGTCGGCCCGATGGTTTTATCATGTCGGCCCGATGGTTTTCTTCATGTTTTTTGGCCCGATGGTTTTATCATGTCGGCCCGATGGTTTTATCATGTCGGCCCGATGGTTTTTCTTCATGTTTTTTTCATTGTTTTTGGCCCGATGGTTTTATCATGTCGACCCGATGGCTGGCCTTGGCCCGATGGTTTCATCATGTCGGCCCGATGGTTTTTCTTCATGTTTTTTCATTGTTTTTGGCCCGATGGTTTTATCATGTCGGCCCGATGGTTTTATCATGTCGGCCCGATGGTTTTATCATGTCCACCCGATGGTTTTTCTTCATATTTTTTTCATTGTTTTTGGCCCGATGGTTTTATCATGTTTGCCCGATGGCTGGCCTTGGCCCGATGGTTCATCATGTCTGCCCGATGGTTTTTCTTCATGTTTTTTCATTGTTTTTGGCCCGATGGTTTTATCATGTCGGCCCGATGGTTTCATCATGTCGGCCCGATAGTTTCATCATGTCGGCCCGATGGTTTTTCTTCATGTTTTTTCATTGTTTTTGGCCCGATGGTTTAATACTTTAATTGAATCAATGTTTTATTTACATTTTTTATTTGAATGCAGGAAGGAGCATGGATGATGTGCAGTTGATAATCAACTGGGATGGACATTGGGTATGTGAACAAGGGGTTTATTGGTATGATGGCAAGAGATCAAAATGGGTGTTATTTCCAAGAGAAGCAACTTATGCTCAACTATTAGATAAAGTGTATGCCGTCACTGGGATTGACAGAAAGTGCTTTCGAGTCATTATAAAGACGGTTGCTCTTACCATCCGCCCAAGCATGCCTGTTGAGATAAGTGATGATGATGATGTTGTAATATTATTACGTCAAAAGAATGTTGACCCTTTAGTTTGTATAACCGTGTCTGAGATTGGCCATAGTGACCGACAATTGCAGCAGCAATGTTTTCCAGAGTCATCTAATCAACAACACCATCCCATCAATCTTCAATTTCCTTCATCGAAGGGAAGTAACTACATTCGGGAAGGCTACACACCAAATTTAAATGATGCTACGGTTGAAGAATAATTTCAAGTTGTTGATGATTTCAGTAACGAAGCCAGAGATAATGAGAAGTCCGAAGATGTTCAGGGTGCTGGAAACAGTAATGAAGGGTTGGTTCGAGCCACGTCTGTAATGTGTTCAATTAATGATGTTGAAGTAGTTTCGAGAGCCATGCCGATTCTGATTGCAAATGGGGAAGTCTTTGACAGTAAGAAAGAGTTGCACTCCCAACTAAGAAGGTACGCTGCTGCAAATCGTTTCAATTTGAAAGTGTGGAAGTCCGATACTTCACGTTTTGAGGTACGTTGTGCTGTTGGAGAATGCAAATGGCGGCTACATGCATTCAAGGTTACAAACACTGATTTTTTTCGGATTACCAGATTTGATGACAAACACAGTTGCTCAATGGAGAAAAGGTTTTCATGGAATAGAAAGGCTAGTGCACAGTTTATTGCCCAACATATCAAGGAGAAATTTCGTGATGGTCGTATCTACAGACCAAAGCAAATCATAAGAGATATCCAAAATGAATTGGGCATTACAGTAAATTACCACAAAGGATATCGGGCTAAACATATTGCTATGGAGGAGGTACACGGATCATTTGAAGTTTCTTTCAGTATGTTACCTTATTATTGTCACATGTTAGAGGAAACAAACCCAGGGACGATCACGAACATTAAGACTGATGATGAAAATAGGTTCATGTATATGTTCTTCTCCATTAAAGCGTGCATAGATGGTTTCAATGCTGCCATTAGACCGGTTATTGCAATTGATGCCACGTTTCTGAAGGGTTCATATGGGGGCATTTTGTTTGTCGCTGTATGTCAGGACGGGAACGACCAAATATTTCCTTTGGCATTTGGTGTTGCGGATTCCGAGAATGATGCTTCATGGAGTTGGTTTCTATCTCGTCTGCATGATACCATTGGAGATGTTGAAGATCTTGTTTTTGTATCTGATAGGAAAAACAGTATTGTCAAAGCTATTGCAACGGTTTTTCCAAATGCATACCACGGTGCTTGTTTCATGCATTTAGAACGAAATATGATTTCCATTTATAAGAACAAAGATCTTTCCATACCATTTCGGAAGGCAGCCAAGGCCTACAGAGTTAATGATCACTCATTTTACATGCTACAGTTGTCCAGCATTAGTGTTGGAGCTCACCAGTATGTCGTTGATGCTGGAGAAGAGAGGTGGTCCCGAGCATTTTGTCCGAGGAAAAGGTACAACATTATGACTACTAATATTGCTAAGTCGATGAATAATGCAGTGAAAGATTTTCGAGAGTTACCCATTGTTGCTATGATTGACCGTATTCGAGATATGATGCAACGTTGGTTTGTAGTGGACGGATCTTCCTGATCACCCATCTCTATATATGGGGTTGACGGATCATTTGTAGTGGCACCCGTATCGAACCCCATAAAATAGGACAACTTAAGTTCTTCCTCCGTTGGTTTCAAAGTTTGAAACGTTGAAATCTAACCAAAAAAATAAAAAAACAGCCCACGTAGTGTTATAATAACAATTTATATACCTAACATAAGTCTTTCAATGTAGTTCATACCTTTCGCCTACTGAAAATCTTATTTCTCAAAACCTCATATCCAGGACTCGTTTTCACTTCCCAGTTCAGAATACGAGGGGCTGAACGAGACACCCTGGTAGCATACTTCTTGATTGAGTAAAGCGGAATCGCTTCAATTGCCCACACCTACCAAATAAAACAAAACCATGTTTCAATAAGAGTTTTAAAGAGGTTAAGGGTAACAAAAGTTAAACAATTAAAATTACCTGAAAAGCATAGACAAATCCATACAGGTTGATCTTCTCCGCTGTATGGCTCGGATCCTTTTCAGCCTTCTCCCTAAACTTCTGATCTCGACCTTTGCAACAGGTGGAGAAAGAGTTGAATGTCCTTGAATAGATAAATGAACCCCATGGGAACCGATTGAATTCTTCTAAGTTATCAACCAACTTCATTGCCCAATATTCGACCTTAGTCCTCAGGTCCTTTCCAAGCAATGTCATCTCCAAGATCAGCAACAAAGCTACTTTAATCATGTCATCATCAGCATCATGTTCTTCCTCCATACGTTCGAACAAAGTTTGCAATTTTGTTCCAGTCACCTTTTTCACTCCCTTAAAGTATTTCTGCCAAATTCTACACATATGATCTTCCCCTACAGTAGGGACGACTGTATCCCCAAAACGTAGACCGCTGACGAGGCAAAACTCGTTTGCACTGAACCGTATTCTGTTCCCGCCAATCAAAAACCACATTTCGTTTTCAGCATTGTCCACATGGCACTCCCGCAACAAGATATGATGAAGCAATTGACCCGTGAAGGCCATTTCATTAACATCTAAGAAATGGCCAAAGCACGTTGCTCTTATTTGTTGTTGTTGACGTTCGGTGAGTTTACTCTTCAGCAGCCCGATGCAACCCCATTTAGAATATGTTGTCATCTTGGCATGGAAAAAATTTCTTTCCTTAATTTTCATCGTCCCAACCAACTTCTCACTTGCCATTGAATATTAGCCTGCATAAACAAAAAAAATTCGAATTCATCAACATACTAAACAATACAAATATATTTCATCAAATCATGTCGGCCCGATGATTTAATTTCATCGGGTCGCAGTGGCCCGATGCTTTGATTTCATCTGCTTTTGTTTCATGGTGATGCTTGCAGGCTGCCCGATGGTTTAGTCTGATCGGCCTGATGAAAGAAAACCGTCGGCCAGCCGTCCAACCGATGATTAAATGTCATCGGGCCTCAGCTGGCCGATGGTTTACTTTCGTCGGGCCACAGTGGCCCGATGAAACAAAACCGTCGGGTCGCGGTGGCCCGATGACATTTAATCATCGGGCCACGGCTGGAATATGGTTTTGTCTGATCGGCCTGATGAAACAAAACCGTCGTCAAGCCGTGGCCGGATGATTAAATGTCATCGGGCCATCGCGACCCGATGGTTTTGTTTCATCGGGCCACTGTGGCCCTACGAAAGTAAACCATCGGCCAGCTGAGACCCGATGAGTCATCGGGTCTCAGCTGGCCGATGGTTTACTTTCCTAGGACACAGTGGCCCGATGAATGTAAACCATCGGCCAGCGAAGACCCGATGAGTTTTTCATCGGGTCTCAGCTGGCCGATGGTTTACTTTCCTAGGACACAGTGGCCCGATGAATGTAAACCATCGGCCAGCGAAGACCCGATGAGTTTTTCATCGGGTCTCAGCTGGCCGATGGTTTACTTTCGTCAGTACCTCAGTGGCCCGATGAATGTAAACCATCGGCCAGCGAAGACCCGATGAGTTTTTCATCGGGTCTCAGCTGGCCGATGGTTTACTTTCGTCAGTACCTCAGTGGCCCGATGAATGTAAACCATCGGCCAGCGAAGACCCGATGAGTTTTTCATCGGGTCTCAGCTGGCCGATGGTTTACTTTTGTCAGTACCTCAGTGGCCCGATGAATGTAAACCATCGGCCAGCGAAGAGCCGATGAGTTTTTCATCGAGTCTCAGCTGGCCGATGGTTTACTTTCCTAGGACACAGTGGCCCGATGAATGTAAACCATCGGCCAGTGAAGACCCGATGAGTTTTTCATCGGGTCTCAGCTGGCCGATGGTTTACTTTCGTCAGTACCTCAGTGGCCCGATGAATGTAAACCATCGGCCAGCGAAGACCCGATGAGTTTTTCATCGGGTCAGCTGGCCGATGGTTTACTTTCGTCAGTACCTCAGTGGCCCGATGAATGTAAACCATCGGCCAGCGAAGACCCGATGAGTTTTTCATCGGGTCTCAGCTGGCCGATGGTTTACTTTCGTCAGTACCTCAGTGGCCCGATGAATGTAAACCATCGACCAGCGAAGACCCGATGAGTTTTTCATCGGGTCTCAGCTGGCCGATGGTTCACTTTCATCGGACCACTTAGACAGTGACCCGATGAAACAAAATCATCGGCCAGACGTGGCCCGATGCCCAAAACACAAATTTGTAAACAAATAATCAGAAGAAGAAATTTTTCCTTACTTTGAACAAGAACAGAAGAAGACGATTTCCTTGCTGTGCAGACCGCTTTATAACGCGACTCGCTGAACCTGCAAACACAAACGAAACGAAGAAGACAGACGAAGAAGACAAACGAAGAAGACAAACAGCAGCAGAGAACACAAATGCAGAATACGAACAGGCTACGAACAGCAGTTGAGATGAACAGCAGTAAAAACAAGCAAGTCAAAAACTGTAAAGTGAAAACGTGGAGTCTGGGTCAAATGTGAAACTAAGGGCAAATATGTCCAAACAAAGTCTTTGGGTACCGGTTGCAAAAATTAGTGGACCGTGGGTAGTTTTGCAATTATTGATTACTGTTTGGGCAATTTTGCTAAATTCCCTAAACAAAATATCAAAAACTTAGCATCCTATTGATCTCGAAATCAAACAAAATGATGACAAAAAAAAAAAGGTTTTACTTTGGAAAGCCCCAAGCTCAAGCTCCGCCTGCAATGCATTTCACACAATAAAATCAGTTTTTTTTTTTTTTTTAACAAATGAGAACCTACCTATTTAAGGTATTTCTAATTACAGAGGAAATTAACTTTTAAGTAAATTGACAGACCCCCCTATCATTAGCGTTGACCGTCAAAAAAAGCAGTTGACTGTTAAAAATATATATAATTTAGGACAAATTACAGCCCACCTACCTAAGGTATTCGTAATTACACGTGGAATCAACTTTTAGGGAAATTAACTGCATACCTCCATGATCCCTGCCCGTTAGTCAACGCCAGTTAATATTAGTCAAAGTCAACAATATTAAGAATATTTTGGTCATTTCGTCTTATTTTTAAAATATTAAAAAAAAATTAAGATCTCCACTGTACATCTCATATATTTATTTTTTTAAAAAAAATTAAGATTTATTTAAAAAAAAACATGAGATGTGTATTCAATTTAGACTTTCAAATACTTTTATGGAATTGAAAAGTTTTGGTGCATTCAATAAAGACTTTTGAAGAGTCTATAAAAGTTATGGGTATTCAATATAAACTTTTATAGACTTTAAAAAAGTATATAAAAGTAATGAGGTATTCAATCTAGACTTTTTTAGACATTAAAAAAGTCTATAAAATTCATGAGATATTCAATTTAGAATTTTAACGACTTTAAAAAAATCTATAAAAGTCCTTATGTATTCAATATTGACATTTCAAGAGTTTACAAAAGTCATGGGGTATTCAAAATATCAGTGACTTTCATAGACTTTTAAAAATGCTAGACTTTGGTAAACTTTTGTAGACAATTCCTCATAAAAATGCTTACAATTTCTCAAAAACTTTTGAAGACTTTCTAACAAATTATTATTGACAACTTTTACTACTACTTGTTATTAAGCATATTATTCGAAAAGAATAATTCAAAAAAGATTGTAACCATCAAAAGTTAACAAATATTATTAACAAGATAAAAAAAAGGGTGCTTAAAGTAAAATGAAAAAAAAATGTGGAATGATTAATTCGAAATATATGCTATATTTTTTCGTTATTCAGAACTTTAAAGTAGAATTCAAGTATTTTGTTAGCACTTAATAAAACTATAAAAAAAAATTAATTTTGATATTTTCAATATTAAAGAATAAGTCCAAAATATTTTTTTTATAAAAATTTAAAATACATTAGTAATGGATAGAGTGAAAGATTATATATAATTATTCGCCCTATAAAAAACTTAAATAATTTAATTATATCATGAGACGTATAAAATTTGAATGGGTTAATATAATGTATTTATATTTCTAAAAGTCACTTAAATTTTGTCAATGTCTTCTTTTTAAAAAAAATCTATGAAAATCTATTAATGTCTATGAAATTATTTAAAATGAAAGTCTACAAAAGTCTATGAAAGTTTTTTATAATTCTGTAAAATCTATGAAAGTTATTTGAAATGAAAGTCTATAAATGTCTATTAAAGTCATTCATAATTCTGCAAAGTCTATAAAAGTCATAGAAATTCATAATTCTATAGAAGTTATTTACTTAAAAAAAAGTCATTCAAAGTTTAAATTAAATATACCCTCCTTAAGAACTCCACTATCGACAATAGAGATTTAATAAAAGAAAAGAAAAGAAGAATGAGAGAGAGAGATATCCATGGTGGATTCACCATGGATCGTGAACTCAAGTTCGCGAACCAGGTTTAATAACAATCTCGCAAATACGAAAGCTCCAACTTCCCTCTCCCTCTTATGGCTACCGGATGGATCTCCACTAGATCCTTAATTTTTTTTAAAAAAAAATTAGATAAATCTTCTGATGAATAGTGGAAATATTATATTTAACTTTAATTAATTTTTTTTATAAAAATTTTATGGCCAAATTTGTCTTTTATATATGTTTAATGATCAACTATTTTTTTTTTACGATCAACACTAATGATAAGAATTCTGCAGTCAATTTCTCTAACAGTTGATTTCGCTTATAATTACGAATACTTCAGATAGGTGGGCTGTAATTTATCATAAATTTTATATTGTTTTAACAGTCAACTGTCGTTTTTAATGTTCAACTGTCTTTTTTTACGGTCATCGGTAACGACAAAAGGTTTTGCAGTCAATTTCTCTAAAAGTTAGTTATGCTATAATTTGGGATACATCAAGTAAGTGAGCTGTAATTTATCATTTTTTTTTTTATGGTTTGAGCTCGCAGATCATGCGTTAAACATGAGATTCGATGATTGATTGATCAATTGATTACCACGACGGCATTACAAGTTGCGCACCTGCCGTCGATCGAAGCAGTGACTAGAACACAACGAAGAAAAAAGAAATCGTGCCAACGAACTTGGCCAGTGATTACGAAGACAAAGAAGAAGAAATCCGACCCGACGGCTTAGGCACACAAAAAGTGGAAATGTTGGGTTTCTCTCTCTGGAAATATATTGTTATAAGGTTAAGATTTTGACATGTGAGAGCAAAAGAAGCGAGTGGTTGGAAAATTTAGCTAGGTATTTAATTGAGGGGTAAATAATAATTTGTCATTTCGAATATGGTTAAAAACAATCATAATTTCGTTTGTGATAATTTTAATGGGTTATTTTTGAATTTGTTCCATAATAATTTTAGGATCTAAAATTCTTATCATTCTGATTTTGATCAAATCAAAATAATGCCTGATGATGACAAAATAAAAACCTTTCAAACCCTTGTTGGGCTTTTTCCAGGCCCATAAAGGGATCATTGGGCTGGGCTTGGACAGCTTTTTTTTTTTTGTTCTAATTGTGATTCTATAAAACAACAGAAGTGGTTTTTTTTTTTTTTTTAACATCCACTTGTAATGGTGGCGACTCGAACCGGGACATTACCAAGCTGAATGAGCGCCTTTACCACCGAGCCACATTGGGCGGTTTACAAGACATAATAATAATAATAATTTCTCAAAAACTAGAAAGTACAGTACATAGTTTTTGAAAAGAATAAATAAATACAATCTCATAGAAAACTCCCCAGAGATGGTTCTAAGTTTGCATTGGAGTAATCCTGAAAGAGTTGCTAGCAATGCGTTGGTAGCTTTTTTTTTTTTTGGTGCAAACTTCACTATATGACTATCACTCAAAAAACGATATATAACATAAGATAATATCCTATTAGTTGTAAGTACGTTGTTATCTACTTTTGAGTGAACCTATGATAACAAGTCTGTTTCATCCAAGTTTAATTTTTCTCAATAAAATGATATAAGCCACAAGAAAAGTGGTTACTGTTACAATCAAATATTATAAGACATAAAACTAGAAGTATGCCTCGTGAGAATATGACTCGAAACCATAATTAACATAAATATTATTACCACGTAAACCACAAGCAAGATGTAAAAAAGATAAACACATCAGTATCAATTGGATGCATCAAAGAAGTAATTCAAAAGTACTTCTTATGATGATTTACGATATATAAATACAACAGAATTATACTAAGCATTATTGATAATGCCATATCTGGTAATAGAAACAACATTTTACCAAACTACTTCAATTTAAATGTCATAGTAATAAAATATGAACTTGTATCGGTTACTACTTGCATGATGGGTTATAGCAATGTAATTGACTGGTTCAAACCCCCTTATTGAGTACCTTCATAACCATAAGTCATAATTTTCTTTTTTTTCCAAAGATTTTAGGGTTAAAAATTCTCTCTGTTTATTAATAAAAGATTAACAAATGTAATGAACTTTGATGTAAAATATAATATTCTCATTAATACAATAAATAACTTAGAAAACAATATATTTTCCTTTGTACATTTTCCATCAAAAGCAAAACATACCAGTCTATACAAAGTTCTATTAACTCTTCTGTTACAATCAATTAAAATAAAAAAAAATAAACAGATCTACCAGACACTCTTGTTCTCTGAGAGTCCAAGCTGTTAATGAGTTCTTCTTCAATCTTCATGTTCATCATGAGTTAGTAGTGGAACTGTGGAAGCTGTGAATTAGTGGGGTGGTTTTTGTTTTTGTTTTTTGATTTTACAAAGCACAACCCAAGCCCTTAGCTTCTGATCCTTTCATGATTCTCATCCTCTTGCAGGAATTGATGAACATGTTCCATGGAACATCTCCAACCAGCATCCAATCACCATCTTTGTCTTCATATGTTGGAACATACTCTGATCCATTGTAGCCTTCTCTCTCAGAATACTCACCTGATAAAGAATTAAAAACATGTCTCAAACTCAGTTTTAGTACATGAAAAAAGTAATTTGTAGAAATTCTTTTTGAGAACTTTATAATTTTGATTGATGCTTGCTTGCTTGCTTACCAACTTTGAACTTGAACATGTCTTCCAAGGCCCTGAGAAGTTCTGGGTAGGCTTTGTAGATGTTCAGATCAATTTTTCTAAGATAAGGAGCGCCATCCATGCTCACTTTGACATATAACTCAGTTTTCTTGGCTGCCAAACAGTTTTTCCTGTAAGATCTGATTGGTGGCCACCCTACTACTTGTGACCTGTAATTTCAAAATCAAACACAAAACACAACATTAGACAACATTTTAAAACTTAAAAATCATTATATATATATATATTTACTTTTAATGTAACCCCAGAAGAAGAAAGAAAAAAGATTGGAACTTTATTACTTGGTGGGTGGTGGAGCAGATTCCTGGTTATCAACTTCTTGTTGCTGTTGCTGTTGCTGTTGTTGTTGTTGTGTAGATCCAGATTCGACGTCGTTCATGTCAAGCAATGCTCTCTTGTTGCTGCCTTTCGTTGTGGTTGTGGTGGTGGTGGTGGGTATTTGTTTTTCTGATTCTTTTGAGGTCCCTGGTAGGCCTAACCTGAGCTCTGTAGCTTCTTCCATGTTGAGATCTCTGTCAAACGCCATAGAAAAAAAAAGGTCTTGAAAAAGAAAAAGCAGGTTGATACTTTTACTTTCTCTGATACCAAACAGGCAACAGCACTCAGACTGGATTTTTCTTTTTAGTGAAGTTGTGAAAATTGTCAGAGAAAGAGAGAAGAGAGAAAATGTAATGTGTGTGGTGGAGGGAAATTGTATGGTTAGTTTTATTGAGAGAGGATGTTTAATGATATTGAAGATCAAAGCACATCTCCAGCAAACCAACACTGCCCCACCCACACCTAACAGCGCGTGCGCTGCTCACTATTATCCATTACGCCCATTATTATTAATTTGGTATTTCGACTATGATTTTGATTCAATTTCATTTTTTTTAAACCATTGAATTTCCCAGAGAGTAATTGCCAGTAGAATATGGTATTTTGTATGCTAATAATCTAAACTATTATCGACAAAAATTCTCAAATTTTAATTTTATTTATAAGAGATTTTAGTTAATAATTTTTTTTTAATGTGATTTGATAGTAAATGACACTCATTCAATCTAATAATATTATGCGTTTGGATCGTTGTAGGTGATATATAAAAAAAATTTATAGTTAATATATAAATACAAATATTATTTATATATAATTTTATTTAAAATTATGTTACGTATTTTTTATTTTTTTTAGGTTGATACTAGGTGTAAAGTTCCACCAAATATATTTTAATCAAGTACCATAATAATGAACATGATAATTAAAAAACTTCTAACGCTTGTAATTTTTTTTTTGAAATATTTACAATTATATTTTTATCACTAAAATGAGACTCAAATTTCATTCATTAAAAAAAATAACTTAAAATGTATCTCAAACGTTGAAACGTATGTATATTTTTTCTTTAAAAATGAAATTCCAAAAATTTAAATAAAAAATTTATTATTATTTTTATTTAGATGGATTCAATCAGGAATTTGTTAAACTTATATTAATAAATACATTTTTAGAGACAAATTTTTACACTTTTCTTTTGATTTGATTTGATGTGATGGGGGAGTGGGGCAGAGGTGCCCACAGAGAGCGTGGAAGGAAGCATCATTATATTTCATATATAAATTATAAAAGAGCAAAGGAATCTTGATTTCTTGAGTACAAATGAACGTGGGGATGGGTTGTGTTTTGTCACATGAACCACACCACACTTAACGATCCTGTCCTTTCTTTTTGGGGACAGCCTTGGGACCCACACACCCCTCCCATTTCCATAGCCGCTTGCTTTGATTACCCACCCCAGACTCCCCCATCCGACGGTCCACCTGCTGTCCTCCACTTTTGATGAAATTATAAAAGATCAGGACCGTTGGATCAAAGTGATTTAGCAGGTCGGGTGCATTACATGCATTCCCCATGTGAATTTGACCTACATGGGCTGTCGTTGATTGCTAAAGATTGGTGTGGCCCACGACTTTTATTATTATTCTATCAATTTTTTTAAAAAAAAAATTAACACTAAAAATAGTTAGAATTTATTAAATCCTGTAGAAATTAAATATTACATATATTATATACGGTTCCAATATCTATTCTTATAAAATTACGTGCTTATAGTAATATTTGAAATCTTCATTGTAAGCATTGATGAGAGATTATATCACTTGAGCTAACTTAATGTTTAAACAATTATTTTTCTTTATTTCTTTATATATATATATAGGAGATTGGCATGACACGGTACATTAAAAAAAAAAAAATTGAAGAGAGAGAGATTATAAAAATACATGAACATATATAGTGTACTTTATTTGATGGATTTGATTATGATATATATTTCTCTTTTGTGAAAGGACCATATATAGTGGTTGTAGTGGGCAGTGTCTGTGGGGGACATTGTTGAAGGTGGCAACTTAAATATGTTTTAAAAGAGAAATTAATGATTTATTCAATTTTGTTTAACTAATGAATCCTATAAAATTGGTTGATTGTAATCTTTTTTTTTTTTTTTGGGTAATTTTTATTTGGATCCATAATTTTTGGAAAAATTATCAGTTTTTTAAAGCAGTTATGGTTTACGGTATATTTGAACCCTAACTTTTAGAAAATGTATCAATTTGGTCTTTCTATAAGTCAACCGTTAGTCAAACTTAATATTTCCAGGGGTATTTTTGTCTTTGAACCTATTAATGGGTCAACAGTATATATTTTTAGGGAAATAACATATTTACCCCTAATTAAAAATTTAAAATAAAATAAATTAAAATTTTTAAAAATATTGAGTTGAATTTCCACCGTCTATCAAGATTGATGGACGGTGGAGATTATATTAGAATTTTTTAAAATAAAATGAAAAGTGAAAATCAATTTTTTTAATTTTTTTTTCTTTTTGCTATTTAGAAGAAAATAAAAAAAAATCAAACTATTCTTGGTGGAGATCCAATCTGGAACACAAAAAAAAAAAAAATTACACTCTTTGATCGACGAAGAACCTAGAAACTTCTAGGTTCTTCGTCAATCGAAGGTCGAAGAACCCAGAAGTTTCTGGGTTTCTTCGATCTGTTCTTCGTCTTCTGGGTTTCTTTGATCTATTCTTCGAGGGTATTCAATCTTTGTCGAGCCTTCCCCACCTCCACAAAGAACGACGAAGTTTAGGGCAGGGAAGCTCTATGGATTCCTCCATAGATTTGATGAATCCATGGAGGTGGGCGATCCATATCAAATCTGGACCCTCCATCTGATGGACGGTCCAAATTCGATCTGGATTTTTTTAATTTTTTTTTTCAATTTTTTTACTTTTTATAATAATTGGTCCATATAGGATCTAGACCGTTCATCAGATCTGATGACAGACCATATTCGATCTGGACTTTTTTAATTTTTTTACTTTTTATAATTTTTTTAGTTTTTTAATTTTTTTTAAAAATTGATCTAGATAAGATGCAGATCCATATTGGTTTATTTAAAAAAAATTCAAAAATTTTAATTTTATTTTTAAAATTTAATATAGTTTTTACTTTTATTTTTTAAAAAAATTATAATATAATATCCACCTTGCATCGAGATCCATTTAAAAAATTTTAATTTTTTTTTAAATATTAATTTGAAATGACCATATTGCCCTTCTAAATATTAATATATTTTTTTAAAATTTGAGGTTAAAATTGCAATTTTGATTCATTTAAATAGAATTAAGGGCAAATTAGTCTTTTTACTAATTCTGTGAAGTTTGACCGTTAGAAAATTAGTTAAAGGGATCAAAATGATACATTTTCAAAAAGTTAGGAATCCAAGTATACTAATAAACGAAACTGCTTTAAAAAACTGATAATTTCTCAAAAGTTAGGGACCCAAATGAAAATTACCTTCTTTTTTTTTATATATCGTTGGACAGTACGACAATCCAAACCTGTAATATTGTTAAGCTAAATGAGTACTATTTATAATTAAACCATACTGAACAATATATTATAATTTAATATGATGATTATCAGGAGTATTAAGGACTCTGCTTACAGAAACGTTGACTTGTTAAATTAAAATGATCGAGTAAACAAATTATATTGTCTACAAATAAAATTTAAAGTGAGTTCTAAAAATAAAAAAATATATATAAAAAAAAGGTAAAAACCTTTATGAGTTTTGATTGTAATTAGAAAACAACCTTACTGTTTTGCAATTAAATATCATCTCGCCTTTGGCTAAAAATATCCGAGTTATATTTTTATCAAATTTCAAAATCGGCATGATTGTTTTTGGAATTCACCCTAAAATTTGAAACTCATTGTAAATGAGCTATAGTAAAGTTAATTGATTTACACTTGCAAAGGAAATACCATCTTCAAATGAAACAAAATCACTAAAAAGATATATTAATTTTTTTTTAAAGGTATGATTACAAGATTAATAACAAGTTTGTCGGAATCTGACAAGATAAATCACTAAATGCACGTTTGAATATCTACTTCCGTAACAGAAAATATTTACTCTCACAATAAGGGGAAGAAAATTATTCATACATACTGGTAAATACGTATGGTGGGATGTGAAAGCTCTTACCACTGAGGTGGAATGAATATGCACAAACTTCTTAAACTATAAATGAATATATATATATATATATATATATAATGGTGCTTAATTAGTTAAAGAAAATATTTGTAAAATATATATATAACTAAAAGAGTATGTAAAACTGACAATTTAGATTATAACACGATAACCCAACATGTATAATTGGATTTGGGTTGGCAATTTAGTTGAAGGGTCATTCCTGTGTTATATCTTGAAATGGCCAAATATGAATGTGAAAGGTCGAAATATTTGTTTGTCTAATTTCATACATACTGAAATTTAGCAAACATAATATAAGTTTGATTTCTTCTGGTTGTTGTCTGCCATTAAAAAAGATAAATTAATTAATTAGTATAAGTGTATAACAGATTACTATCAAAATTGATATCTATCTATGAGAATGAGATCCATTGTTAATAACTTTGATTAAGTCAATAATCCAATAGTTAATTGCTCCATCTTTGTTCAACATATATAATATTAGGTTGTTGGATGTTCCATATAAATATATAATCCAAATTTTAACTATTTTAAAAGAAGGTGGTCGAGAAGATTTTATCTTCTCCTTTTTCATATTAGATATGATCTCAATTGTATATGTTTTTTTTAATACTTTTATGTGGAGATTGCAAGAAAAAAAAAAAAAATATATGATTTAATATTTCTCTTGTTGTTTTGAAATGGAAGGTGTTGGTATAAATGACCCTCAGAACAATATGACGGTGATACGTGGCTCCCAAATTGACAACGACACGTGACAAGTTCATCGAGTTGTTATCGGTAACCACCGATCCAATATGTCTTTAATCAAACAGTTCGCTTATTAAATTAAAAGTATGCAAACACACACTTACCGACTTGCATTTGATAAATATCTGGTAACCTCAGAAGCTGAGCCACAACACAACAGACAACTACATGAAAATAAGGTTGACAAAGTAAAGGGTAAGAGAATTTTTCATATATATATATATAATTAATTAAATTGGTAGCTATTGTAATACTCCCGAACTCAATCCACTCGGACCGAATTAGGAAGCGCTACTATATACTAAAATTTAACTTTTAACCATAATTTAAAATTATATTTAAAATTATACTAAAATCTCACTATCAAAACAATCTTGTTAAAGTCACCGCTACAAAGCCACGAGAGCGAAGAGAGACCATGAAGACGTCGAAGCAAGGTCCACGAGTGAACCTGATGCGAAGGATCTGGGTTCCCATAAAACTCCGTCAACCGCCAAACCTTATTCCGATGAGAAGTCACTCGCACATCAATATGAAAAAAACCGAACGGCAACAAACTAACATCAACACTCGCAGACCAAAACAAGCATAAACCACAATTCCTACCCACGCACTCAACCACCAACTTACTAGAAAAACCAAGTTTAATGGGAAGAATCTCCATAAACTGAGAATCGGACCTAGTTTCCATAAGAAAAACTATGTCTGAAGACAATTTTTGCTCGTGACGCTGCAGAACTTTGAACGTCCACGTATCTCCCAACCCCCGGACATTCCAAAAAAGGGTAATCATGGCGTCCGGAAGGCCAAATTAACTAGTCTCGCCAATATCATATCTAAAACTTTACCATCTGAAAGCTTCTTTTTAGATATTTTCTGCTGCAGCCCCTCAGCC
Organism: Xanthoceras sorbifolium; assembly: GCA_003430845.1. Lineage (NCBI taxonomy): Eukaryota > Viridiplantae > Streptophyta > Magnoliopsida > Sapindales > Sapindaceae > Xanthoceras > Xanthoceras sorbifolium. Next base: position 22,724,051 of record CM010619.1, on the reverse strand, counting down.
CTCCCATCCAAGCTACTATTTCGCTTGCCCAGCTGAAGAGAAACAGAAACCTCAGCCTCAACGACCATCTTAGTCCGAGCCAGTCTCTTCCACCCTTTTTTCCTACCACCCCCCCTCTCTCTTACAACCAGGTTGAGCTGCCTCTACTGGATGGTTTATGCTCGACAAACGTGGTGGACTACCAGCTCTCAACCAGCCCCCAAAGCGTAAGCGCTCCGAACCATTCAGCTGCATGTCCTTTAAGTCGCCATGCAATCACGTAGCGGATTCCCCCAAAAATCCACACCTAAAGCAAAACTTAGTGACTCTCTCATACTTTAGTAACATAATCGTTTCTGACCCATCCCTCAAACTATCAACACATAAAAACCTTCTTAAAGGTTTACGAATATCGATTCAAACACGCGTACACAAATAGTCTCTCCAAGGCCCAATGTCCACCTTCACTGCCTGACCAATCTGGCTTCCAAGAAAGTGATCGATCTCCTTAGTCATACAGAATAATGGTATGGAGTTGCACCTAGAATTCAGCATAGGAAAATATCATAATGGCCAAAACACCCGAACCTGTGGGGGCTTCCAGCACCAACAAGGCATTGTCGAAGCTCCATGGACCCCCCTTTAACACACGATTACGATCCATAACATCCTCAAACTGGAATACAAACGTATTCTCGCGCACAACTTTAACTTACACCCCATACCGTATTCTCCAAATCTTTGGAATAATGGCACGGAAAGCCTCAAGGTTCACCAATTTGTTAAAAATCAACTTCCCTGCGATACAAGATGCAAGCTTCTTAGACCCCACTTCCTGAAGCCGAACATTAAGTTTTGTTATAGGTTCATCTTTGTCTTCTAATGACAGTGAGAGGCATAAGTCTGCAATATCATATGCCGCCATCAAACCCAACGCCCGCAGCAACCAACAACCACAAAAGAACAAACCCCTACCAGCTATCAAACAGCCCGTACTACACAGTCCCAATAAGCCCCACTACCACACCACCCAACTACACTCACAAGGAGTGAACCTTAGATTCGAGGACTCAACGGCTACTTTCACCCTATGTTTTCAAAGAAACTCTAGGGAAAAGAATTTTGTAAAATAAATTATTAATAATTATAGCATCACTTGATATGTATATTCCTATATGAGGGATGCTAGCCACAGTCGTCTTAGGCGATTATGGCTACAGTCGCTCCATAAAGGAGCGACAAGTGTCCCTCCCTTTTATTTTTATTTTTTTTCAATTTTTATGTAACAATTTCAATTTAGTCCTTATATTTATATTTAATTTTAATAACTACTAAATTATTATAAATGTATCACTTTAGTCCATACGATAAATTTTTTTAATAATAAAACGTAAATGAAATCACAATTAATTATTGCTAAAATTTAAAAATTAAAAGCAATAAAAAATTAATAATAATTAAAATTTAAAAATTAAATAAAATATTTTAAAAATTGAACAAATTTCACATACAATCTGTTCGAAATTTGTATTTTCACGTATGTATACAATTTTATAGTCAATTGACACAAACCTCCCTTATCATTGATTGAGACCAAGTCTAATAGACAGAGACGGGGGTTAGAGACTAACTTGGGCGTTGGAGACTATTTAGCTGGCACCCTGGTGTCCCAGAGTGTTCAACCATGTTGATCTCATTTTGCAAGTTGTAGGTCTCATTTCAATCCTACCGTAGGTCCCAGATCCTACCAGTAGATCTTAACATCTACAACTTGTATATATAACTTTATAGTCAATTGACACAAACATCCCTCACCATTGATTGAGACCATGTCTAATCTCCATAGAAACGAGATCGACATAGACCAGGATTCCATAAAGTTTAATCTCTAACGATGAAGATTGTCTCTATGGAGACAATGGAGACCTCATATCCATCTGGAGACCTGATCTCCATTGATGAAGACTAAATCTGATCTTCATACTTCTGTTTTGACCAAGTTTGGTCTCCATTATGGAGCCATCGTCTCTGACAATTAGACTTGGTCTCAATCAATGATGAGGGAGGTTTATGTCAATTGACTATAAAATTGTATATATACGTGAAAATACAAATCTCGGATAGATTGTGTGTGAAATTTGTTATTTTTAAAATACTTTATTTAATTTTTAAATTTTAATTATTATTAATTTTTTATTGCTTTTAATTTTTAAATTTTAATAATAATTAATTGTGATTTTATTTACGTTTTATTATTAAAAAATTTATAGTATTTTTTATTTAAATTTAAATTTTAATTATTATTAATTTTTTATTACTTTTAATTTTTAAATTTTAGCAATAGTTAATTATGATTTTATTTACGTTTTATTATTAAAAAATTTATCGTATGAACTAAATTGATATATTTATAATAATTTAATAGTTATTAAAATTAAATATAAATATAATAACTAAATTGAAATTATTACATAAAAATTAAAAAAATAAAATAAAAAGGAAGGACACTTGTTGCTCCTTTATAAAGCAACTGTAGCTACAGTCGCCTAAGGCGAGGCTGGCATCCCTCTTCTTATATTATTTTATATTTTTTAATTTAGAATTCATTTCTCTTTCTATTAGCTGGTTCCAATTCCAGTATGATGTTAGTCAAGACTATAATATACCATGTTAAATTTCAAAAATTGTGATGTCGTCCTAGCAAGACTTCTTACCTACATTGTGACTTGTGAAAGTAGTTTTTTCAAACTGTCAATCTCGGCAAAATAGTTTTTATCCTCCTCTCCGTATTGGTGACGGAGTATCGAATTTAACCTTACTATTAGCTGAGATTTTTCCTTTACGTTATGAGTGTGATTTTCAAACTATATTTGTTTTTTTTTTTTTTTTGAGTTCAAACTATATTTGTATTGAGATAGTATTTATTTTATAAAAAAACAACAACTAGAGGGACCACAGAGCAGACAAAAAGGTCCCACAGCTCTGGGTGATTTTACTACACGACATGAAGAACTTTCTTCTGTAGTGTCTGGCTGGGGTCTCCAGTTTATGGACAGCCAATCAGCACCTACCACTCCATCAAACTTTGGTGGGACCCACCAATGAATGAGACCAATCTCCAGCTATTACAACCTTATCTTATTTCAACCTTATCAATTATTTTTTTTGTTTGTTTTAACAAAATAAATAAAAAAAGATTTTTTCCTTCCTTCACTTGTGTCCCAACAAGTTGACAAACTTTATTTTATTATTGTATTTTTGTGTCCACCAAAAACCAAAAAGAAATTCTCATTCTAAAGTAAAAAGAGGAAAAAAAAAAAAAACCAAAAAGAATATTACATTTTTAATTCCTATATTAAATTGGTTTTGCGAATCCCAAAGTGTTGTTTGGATATATTTTATAAAACTGTTTTTCAAAATATAAAAATAAAAAATTAATATAAAGTTATTTATTTACAATTTTTAAAAATAAAAATAGCATTTTTAAATTTATAGTTAAAAAATTAAAAATAATAAATTGTTTATCATTTTTGAAATAATTTTTCAAAACTAACTATAAATTTTTTCTCCAAACAATTATTTTATTCGTTTTAAAAAATAATACTAAACTCATTTACATCATTTTTAGTTTTAAAAAAAAGAGTAAATAACATTTAAAATCCTTGAAATTTACTCTTCTACAAGTGAAAATAATCTTTTAGTTTATTGGTAATACCTCCTTTACCATTAATCAAATTCCATCCAATTTAACGGTTGACCAGTTTAAATGTGAAAAAGATCAAAATATACCCAAAATATTATATAAAATTATTAAAATTTATTAAATAGAAAAAGAAAAAATAGTTAAAATCTTCATCGTCCATCTCAACTATTTTTTATTTTTTATTTAGAAAATTTTAATAATATTATAAATTATTTTGAGACACTTTGGTCTTTTTACAGTCAAACTTGGTCAACGACTAAATTGGATGGAATTTGCCTAATAACAGGAGAAGTCTTTACGAATAAACCCAAATATTATTTCCGTTTGTAGAAGAGTAAATCTCAAGTGGTCTAGGTGTTATTTACTCCTTTAAAAACTACTTTTAACAAACATTATCAAATACGTTTGTATTTTTTAAAAAATATTATTTTTAAAATATGATTCTAATTTTTAAAAATAGTTTTCAAAAACATCATTTTATAAATGATACCAAATGCACCCTTAGTTTTTCTTTTTCATGATTAACAAAGTAAATAGCATAATATCACAAGCACTCTCATTGATTTTAGCCTTTTTTATTAAAAAAAAAAGTTATTTAAAACTTATTAAGATCAATCACAAAATTTGTACTGCTTTAATAACTACTTCCACATCTATAAGATTTCTACTTCTACAATATCGGAAACCACACTCCCCCTAATATTATTTATTCTTTATTTTTATATATAAGCATAATTTTAATTAAAAAAATTAATATCATAGTTGAAAAACCTATCATTCCAATAAATTTATTGTTTAGTTCGAGTATAAAAATTATGATTAAAGTAATAATATTTGGTTCATGTAATTACTAATTATTATCCAACCCATGTTAGAACTTTTATTGTCCCCTCCAAATTTATGTCACTATATTTTAATTCTTATTCACCTACTTGAGAATCCACGTGTGATGTTAATAAAATTAAATCTCACTAATGGTATCAGGGCCTCCAACTAATATTACAGGGGCTTGGGTCGAGTCTTATTAGAAAAGTCAACTTAAAAATTAAAAATAAATAAATAAAAATAAATGTGGTCAATAAAAGTTAATCTCGTTCATATATGAGGGGAGTATTAGAGAACACACATATAAAATAGTGAGAATAAATCCTACAGTAAAACTATAAAATTCATGAGAAGGATGTCAAAATTCATAAACTATTCTTTTCGATTTTATGACTATCTACTATTATATATATATATATATATATAAACGTGTAAAATTTTCACAACTAAAGACAAATTGTACCAAATAAAATTAATTTTACAAGGACCACTTATGGAATCAAGATCCCTATAAAAACTTTGGGCAAATTCATTGAATTGTCAATGGCAACCCAACCCCACTTAGGATAGCAAAATTCAATATAGAATTTCTCTCAACAATATTATATAAAAATGGAAAAAAAAATTATCTTGAATTCATTATTGTACCACATTTTAATGTCGGTTTCCTGGTAGTATAATCTTGCTAGGGTAAGAGGGAGACAAAGCCACTCGTGCTCTCGATATTGCCACGTTTGGGTTATAGTTACCAAGTGTGATTAAAGATTTGATGGTATGATTATGACATTGTTAATTAAAGTGATTTGCTTTTGATCCATGATTAATTGTGACACAAATCTCATCATTGATTCCAAACCGTAAATTGAGGGAGTGTTGATGAATTATTGATATCAAATCAATAAATTTATAATTAATCTTTTAATTATATAATTTTTTTAAAAAAATCTAGATTAATTATTAAGGCTAATACATGTTAGTATATGGTCACAAGTTTTTTTTTTCATTTTTTTTAAAATTAATATCAATTAGGTCAGAGGTTTAACGATACCAATTAAGTAATAGATTTATCGAAGACTCGATAAAATTAAACGCAACAAGTTTAGTTCAAAATAATAACTCCTACTTCATAGAATGAATATTCACACAATTTACAATTTAATAGATAAATATAAAAATGAACTCATATTACAAAAGTAAAGGGGGAGATGTTAAACTACTTTACTATCAATGGTCTATTAATATCTAACATAACGAAATTAAACATTTTAAACTCGTCCTAAATAGTAACTCTTATAATACCGAATAAGTCTTTTTATATTTATTTATAAATACGTAAAATGAGATATTAAGAAGCGTATGTAACTTATCGTAAAATGTCCTATCCTAGACTCTAATATCCTTATCTTTGATCCATAAAAACCACAGCAAACAAAACCCCACTTCGGCTAATGTGGATTCAAATTCAATCAAGCCAAGCAACAAAACAAAGTTGGGAGGATAGTTTTTCAACCGAACAGGACGGATGACCAAAAAAGAAGGAAAAAAAAAAATCAAAATCAAACAGTGCACGCAAAAGATAAGAATTTGTTCAAAGAAAGAAAAAAAAAAAGAGCAAAAAGAAGTGTAAAAAAATTGACAGATGAGAAATTAATGGTCACACACGTGCGGTGGGTGAGGGTGTCGTCTAGGGATGTTGACATCACGTATTCGGTGTGTGTTACTGTCCTATTATGCTAATGCTATGTTAGCACACGTGTGGGGTCTAGATTAGTTGGCAGTTAGGCTTTTACTGGGAGGTTGTGGGGCCTATACCCACACGAGGACATCTATCTATGTTTTGAGTGTGGATTGGCTGTCAAAAAAGTGGGGCCTGGACATCTGTTTGGGTTTTTTGTTGTTTTTTGGAAGAGTAGAGGGGATGTCCCCATCAGTCCTTGAATTCTGTGTTTTGTTAGCTTTTAGGGGAAATTTAATTGTGATCTGGCTTCTTGTTGGTTATCATGACCATGCCCATGCCACCATCATCATCATCTCACATGTTCTTATGCGAGATTCTACAAATTTTCCATCGAGAAAAAGTAGATTTACAAAGTTATAAATATCCTCTTTTTGACCAAAAAGAAAAGAGTAATGGTTAAACACCCTTATCTTCTATATCTCAACATATTAATCTCTACTTCAATTTTATATCTCAACCCATTTATTCAAAATTTTTTGATTAAGGTATTAATGGTGTGAATAAAAAGCGATTTCTTTGGATTCTCTCTTTAGATCAAACTAATATCATATGATAATTTATATTTTATATGGTTTACTATGACTATATATTTAATTTTTTTGTTATTTTTATGTGTGGTCGAGTGTGTGATGATAATGATGTAAATGCCTGTTGTGATGGGTCATTGTTACCTAAAGTTTGAAGTCAAAATTCAATATTAGAAGCATTCTTTAAAGTAACTAGACAATATAGTCAAATGAGAGGCATGGTCCAATTTTTGACCTCATTTAATGTATAAACTAATATGGATAAGTTAGTTGTTGTCTATACATGCATATGATCCTAGACAATCTAGACCACGAAATTGCAAAAGTGTAAACAAATAAAAATACAATCTTAGATCTATTTGCTCATTGTTGCAATTTTTTTTTTTTTAAACACTCATTGATGCAATTATGCTTACACTATATACGTGGTTTCAAAGTATATTTTAGAAAGTTGTACGTTCACTCATATTTTAAGTGTTTTATATTTATAATAGAATTTTAAGTTATATATATATATAAACTCACAAGTGTGAGAAGACTTCTTTCATTTAGTGAAAATTACTTTATGTATTATGCTTGTTATGATTAATCTCGTTGAGTATTGAATTCAATCGTGTCACACTTTAAATATATATATTATAATCTAATATGGCTTTTGAATTTTGAACAATGGATATTTAGGTGCATATAGAAATAATTGTGAGATACATTAAATAATTGTGAGTTGATATATATTTTTTTCATACTTATGTTATAATTAGAATATATATATATATTATAGACAAATAACAAGGGTAGTAGAATTGACTTTCTTATTATTCTTATTATTATTATTATTATTATTTAAACAAACAAATAGGAAATAAAACAAAACTGCACCGAAAACGAATCTAACAAAATAGAACAAATCTCTTGTTTTGCCATAGAAAATCTCTTCCAAAAGAGATGGCGAAGGAAGCAAGGTTACAGGCCAAGCTATTACCCGCTCTGGGAATGGCAAGACACTTTTGAACCCTAATATCATAACAAAACAACTGAATATCCTCGACAACAAAACTAGCAACACAAGAAGAAGGCTTAACCATATTAACACTGCTAGCAATATTGACAGCATTGACTTCAATCAAACCAACCTTAAGATCCAGCAGCTTTGCAAAAAATGACACTCTCTTAGAGTAAAAAACTCACCCACAAACTTTACAATTCAAAGCTATAGAGAAATTATTATTATTATTATTAACTATTACAATATGAGGTTTTGAAATAATGCAATATGACGGGTGGGTGAGCCTAACCCATAACAAAGAAAAAATTGTGATTGGTTAAAGATATCATGCATAAAACATGGCACATGGAGTGGGTATATGTGTGTGTGTGTGTGTAATGGATGGACACATAATACTGTGGTGGGGTGAGTGGGGCACACAACTAAATGCTCTCTGTCGTCCTCCAATCAATTATCTTCACGTGCTTGGTCTCTTTTGACTTTCCTAGCTTTTTTGTGGGCTCCATTCCTCCACTTGTCTTCCCTTGATTCCTGGTATGTGCACAGCTAAACCTGCCCACCATACGTTCACAAATTATATCTTGCCACTTGTTTCCACTTTTTTTTTTGTTAGATTATATTCCTCTCGTTTGATTGGCTAAATATAATCTTAAATCTATAATAATATATGAGCATTTGCATGGAAATCTGTCGAGTTCACTTCCATTAAACAATATATTATTATTTCAAGTGTTGAATAAATAAATATCTTCTTCTTATCCATTTTTTCAATCCCTAACTTATGTTGTATAATTATAATTTTATATATTATGAATAATTTTTATATGTTTTTAATAAAATACAAAAATTAATACGAATTTATTCAAAATTTAAAATTACTAATGAACATATAAAACTACGGCTTGATTTGATATATTTTATAAAAATATTGGTATACTTGTAAATGATAGAGATCTTTTGTAATGATTTTTATCCCGATTTCAATAAATATAATGATATTTAAAATTAATGACTGAAATTTATATTTATATTTTTTACTTTTATAATTTTTAAATAATATATATTATTTTTAATTATTTGAGTTCAGGACAAATATTCAACACGATCTCAATCCATTTTCAAAACCACTTGATGAAGATACCCATTATTTTTTGGGAGAAAAAGAAAAAGCAAGTCACGTGTAATGGCCAAAGTTTTCCTAACTTTTGCTTATTCAAGTTACCAAAAGAATTTTCATGTTTAGTCTCTTATATTTTCACCCATCATGCCATGATATGATTTAACTTGGTGCTTTTTTTTTTTTTTTTTTTTTTAATGGTGACCATTCAAAGTGGAAGTAGACGTAGTGGATAACTATGTAAAAAAGATTGATAAGATTTTAATGGCAATGTTAGAGTCACAAGGGCAATGATAAGGATAGAATTCACACGTTTCATTATAAAATATAATACAATTTACTTTTTTTTTTTTTTAGATCCGACACCATACGCGTCAGAGGGTTACTGTGATTTATTAAATACCTACTAAAATATTTTAGATATCTACTTCCATAATATAAACCGTTTCGGACTACCGAGACCTACTGAGATTAAACCCCTACTAATAGGACCCGAACATCTACTTTCATAGCATAAGTCATTATGAGTTACCGGAACTTACCGAGATTAAACCTCTACTAGCACAACTCAGACATCTACTTCCATAGCGGAATTCGTCTACTCCTAATACGGGAAAGATCTACCCACACTAATTGTATTTTTATGGGTAATGGTAAGACAATATATACCAATGTTTGAATTTTAGTGGTTTGGAAAAGTTTGTGAGGCTTCAACAATCAAGACAATTAACTGTTAGAATTAACCATTTTAGTTAAAACTTTAAATTATTTTGAAACAATTAAAATAAAATTTAATGATATATATATATTATAAATTATTCAAAGAAGCAAGATCATAAATAACAAAAATTCAATCATTTACCAGCTAAATAGACTCACTTACAAAATAAGTGTACTAATATTATTTTTTAAAGTACATGTTAATTAGAGAAGATGAATGTAAATTTTTAAAATATATTTTTTGAGTGAATTGCACTAAGACACCTTAATTTTATCTATAATTACATCTATAATGTCAGTTTACAGTTTATTATAGGGTAAATTGCACTCAAGTACCCTGACTTTTATCATAATTGCACGTTTAATGCTAGTTTTGCCATAATTGCACTCTAATACCCTCTAATCCGTTGACCACCGTTAGAATAACGGTTGACCAAACGGATTCAGGCAAAATGACGAGAATGCCCCTCAAAGGAAAAAAAAAATAAAATTGAAAATCAGATCTTCGAACCCAGATGAACTGGGTTCGCGTTGGAACCCAGCTGGGTTCGATTAAGAACCCAGTTTCTGGGTTCGACCACGAACCCAGTTTCTGGGTTCGTGCTACGAACCCTGGGTTCGAGCACTAACCCAGATCTGGGTTCGTGCTCGAAGAACACGAACCCAGATTTCTGGGTTCGTGTTCTTCGAAAAAAAATTTCAAATTTTTTTTTTTTTTTGATTTGGTTTTTTAAAAAATATTTCTTAAAATTAATTAAAATATGACGTGGCATGTTCTTATTGGTTGGATGATTTTTTAAATTTTTAAAAAATAAATTTAAACGTAAAAGACCATTTTACCCCTGAATCCGTTTGGTCAACCGTTACTCTAACGGTGGTCAACGGATTACAGGGTATTAGAGTGCAATTATGGCAAAACTGACATTAAACGAGCAATTATGATAAAGTCAGGGTACTTGAGTGCAATTCACCCTTTATTATACTTAAATACCCTTGATCGCGTTGACCACCGTCAACTTAACGGTGATCTTAACGGCTCAGGGGTATTTTGGTAATTTATACTTGAAAAAGTTTAAAAAACTCAAAAAAAATTTAAAAAGCTACTAACCAATTAGGACATACCACGTCATCTATTAAAATTAATTTTTATTTAAAAATTAAAAAAATTATATTTTTTAATGAAGAAGATATGGAACCTTTAAAAATAAAAAAAAAACAAAAAGAAAAAAAATGAAGAGATCCGAGAAAAATGCAAATCTTTCTAACTCCCAAGCTCCGTCATTTGCGATGAAGCTTGCGGTTCGTCTGCTCACGACGAAAGTGCTGCTGCTGCCTGCACGCGATAGAGCTACTGCTCCTTTGTGCGATGAAGCATAATTTTTTTTTTTTGTGATTTTTTTTTTTTATGGATTTTATGTTTGATGGGTAGATTGAGAGGGATATGTATAGCTGATGATGATGAAAATGGAGGTATTTTGTTTGGGGTGTGGATAGTTTGAATGATGGGAGATGGCGAGAGGTGATGATTTAGGTTGAATGTCTGATTTTTTTTTTTGTTTGATATGTATATATTTTTTATTTTATTTTTATTATTTTAATTGAATAAATAACACTCAACCTACCTCGAGATTTGATAAATTAGGTTAGTGTTCAATTTATACAAATTTTGATTTCGAGTATAATTTATCAAGTCCTCGTGTAGGTTGAGTGTTATTTATTTTATTTTAATTTTAAATATTATTTTATTTTATTTTTTGTTGGGGGTAGTGATGTCATTTGATACAAAAATTTTAGTGCAACCGTTAGTTTTAACTTAGTCAACTAGTGTCAGAATATTTGAGTGTAATAAATGGTAAACTGACATTATGTAGTATAGTTATGGATAAAATAAGAATACCTTATTGCAATTTACTCATATTTTTTTTTAATGGACATCCTTTGAGAATTATAAAATCCCTATATATATATATTCTTTCAATTATTTTAAAATCATTAAAAATATATTTTGTAAGTTAATATATATTAATAATTATAAAGTTAACTAGACAAAGTTGAAGTAATTGTAATAACAGCCCTGTGTATATAGTCATAATTACATAAAAATATGAGAATAATTGATAATAACAATAACTTCCCTTTTGACCGGTTGACTAACCGTTGGCCACAGTTAGTCACTAACGGTAAAAGGGGTAAAATCGTCTTTTAAAAAAAAAATAAAAAAAAAATTTAAAAAATGGACCAGATGAGATCTGGTTCATTAGATGAGATAAAAATATATTCATGCAATGGACCAGATTGCCAAAAAAAAAAAAAAATTATTTTTTTTTCAAATTTTTTATTCATCACCAGATCTTCTTCTTCTTCTTCCTATTTTTTTTTCTTTTTTCAATTTATTTCTTCATCATTTTTTTTTCTCCATCTTCTTATTCTTCTTCTTCTTTTCAGATTTTTTTTATTTTTCTTTTTTTCCAATTTTTTTTATTTTTCTTCTTTCTTCTTCTTTCTCCTCCTCTTCTACTTCTTCTTCTTCTTTTTTTTCAGATTTGTTTTTTTATTTTTCTTCTTCCTCCTCCTCCTCCTCATCTTCTTCTTTTTTCAGATTTTTTTTTAATTTTTAAAAAACAATTTTACCCCTTTAACCGTTAGTGACTAACTGTGGTCAACGATTAGTCAACCGGTCAAAGGGGAGTTATTGTTATTATTAATTATTCTTAGATTTTTGTGCAATTATACTTATATATACTGCAATTTTTTTTTCCTCTTCTTCTTCTTCTTTTTCTTCTTTTTTTTTTTCAGATTTGTTTTTTTATTTTTCTTCTTTCTACTCCTCCTTCTCCTCTTCTTTTTTCAGAATTTTTTTAATTTTTTAAAAAATAATTTTATCCCTTTGATCGTAAGTGACTAACTGTGATCAACGGTTAGTCAATCGGTCAAAGATGAGTTATTATTATTATTAATTATTCTTATATTTTTATACAATTATATCTACGAGAGTTATTATAATTATCGGACAAAGTTTATAATAATTAATGTTGGTGGAGCTTAAGCAAAACACAAAAAAACAAAAAAGCTCAACTTGTTCTCTCTCCACAATCATACCATCCATTTTCATCATCCATGACATCACTTCTCTCTCTCTCTCTCTCCCGACAGAAAAATACTTTAATCAAATCGTATAATAAAATTAAAATAGATTAATTATTTAAATTAAATGAGGTACTATGAGTGAAAAGTGAGGCGTATCGAATTTTTATGTCCTTACCACAATTCGTACAAAATTCATCCAAATCTGACCCTACACGTGGCACCATCTCCGCCTTCAACCCCAAAAAAAAAAACCCTCTAAAGAATAATAATAATAATAATAACTTCCATATATTATCCCCACCACACCCCCCGCTCGTCTTCTCTCTTCTTCAACAATTTTCGATTTTCTTCAACTAACTTTTTAACTTCAATCACTCGAATTCTTATCGGTGCCGTAGAAAGTTGCAATGATCAACTTCGAAGAGACGGAGCTGCGGCTGGGGTTGCCGGGTGGTAATGGTAAAGGAGGTGGTGGTGATCATCAGAAGACAAGTCATGAAGCAGTAATGGAGAATATAGTGAAGAGTAGTGGGAAGAGAGGGTTCTCGGAGACTGTAGATTTGAAGCTCAATCTGTCGACGACTAAAGAGTCGTCGTCGTCTTCTTCTTCTTCTGGCTTGTTGGATCATGAAGTGGTGGCGGTGGAGAACATGAAGGAGATCATAAAAAGCTCTCGTGCTACCACAACATCTGATCCTACAAAGCCTCCCGCCAAGTAAGTCCTTGTTTTTTTCTTCTTTTTCTTTAGTATGTGTTGGTTTTTTCTTCTGATACACATTTTATCTTCTAATTAACTTTAAATATTTGTTTCAAAAATTTCAAAGTGAATTCTAGACGTTTAGAGTTTATTAGTAGGTGTTTTGATACAAATTTTTATCTTTTAGTAAATTTCAAATGCTCTTATACTTTAATAAAAACTAGATTATTAACGTTAAAGAATTTTACTAAAAAGTTACAAATTCATATCATGAATGTTTGAATCAGAGAATCTTTATTTCTTTTTCAAAAATTAATCAGAGAATGAGATAGAATATGATTCGATCAAACATAAAACCTTTAGTATTGTTATTTAATTATTATTTTTGTGGGAATGATTTAACGAGGAAGAAGATATTAATGGGTGTGGTGGTAGGTTTATATTTTTGGCATCATGATTGACAATTTAAGTGGACCAATATTTTTTTCATTTTTCAATGGGATTTGGTTCGTTGTCGGGAGGAAAGTGGAAAATAACAAAACATATGGAATCTTGCTTTTTTTTTCCTCAGCTACCAAACAGTTTTAGATTTGCAAAAGTTACAGCTTTTGCTATCTAATTTAGTAACAATTTTGTACCAATTATTCAATGCTGTGGTCCCACCAAGATGTTGTAGGAGTTGAGAATTATGAAACGCAAAAGTAAAACCTTCTCAAATTCTCATACCAACGTGGGGCGCCTTATGGTAATGGGTGGTAAATGAAGTCAATTAGTAATGTTTCAGTTTTGAATTACCGTAAAGTAAATAATATGTAAAAAAAAAAAAGTGAAATGATCTTAATTGATGTGCATGGTGTATCTACATTTGAGTCTCGCCAAAAATATTTATTTGGACCGATCGTGTAGTATTTAGTTTTGGTATGAAGTCTGTCCTTAATTTATGTCATATACGTAGGAGTTGACATGTAATGTATAATTTTGATACGCCAGATCATGATCAGTTTGAGTGATGATAATAAGATGATTATTGTTAAATTATTTCAGGACACAAGTTGTGGGTTGGCCACCGGTGAGATCATACCGGAAGAACATCATGGCGGTCCAAAAGAACACCGTGGAGGAGAATGACAAGGCTACCACCACCACCACCACAAACACCGCGGCCTTTGTTAAAGTCAGCATGGACGGCGCGCCATATCTACGTAAAGTGGACTTGAAGTTGTACAGGAGCTACCAAGAACTCTCCGATGCTCTTGGCAAGATGTTCAGTTCCTTCACCATTGGTAATACCTTAAGCGCCAAGTTATTCATTTATTTTAAAAACCCTAATTCGGAAACACTTCGAACGAAACATATCATGTAGTAATTATTGATTGTGTGTACCTACGTATATATGTAGGTAACTGTGGTTCACAAGGAATATTGAAGGATTTCATGAACGAGAGCAAACTGATTGATCTTTTGAACGGTTCTGATTACGTACCTACTTATGAAGACAAGGATGGTGACTGGATGCTCGTGGGTGATGTGCCATGGGAGTAAGTTTAAGTTTTTTTTTTTACAAAAAAATTCGACGTAATTAAATTACCTAATCATATCGAAGAATGTATAACTCATGATTAGGTCTTCGTTTTTGATAACTTAACAGGATGTTCGTTGATTCATGCAAGCGCCTACGAATAATGAAAGGATCCGAGGCCATTGGACTAGGTTTGTACTACTTATTATCAGATGCATTAAATTTTTTTTATTCAACAACTGATAATGACATGAGCAACCAATATTTTCTTATCAATTTTGCAGCCCCAAGAGCTGTTGAGAAGTGCAAGAACAGAAGCTGATGATCAAGAGCTTGTTTTTTTTATTAAAACCCAACACAACCGGTTAAGTTGATGATGATTCGAACCGGCTTGAGAGGGATCAAGCAGAGAGTTTGGAATCTGTCCTTTTTTCTTTTTTTTTTTAATTGTATTTTTTTTTGTTTTTTTGTTTTGGTTTTTTCACATATCAATTAATTAGTGTAGAGCTGGAATATATATATATATATATTCTGAAATTTGTTTAAGATTAAGAAGCAATAATAGAACATATTATGTTTATATATCTATATATATCAGGTCTCTCTCTTCTCATTTGTAAACACTGTGTTTTTCTTCGTGTCATTATTATTATTATCACCAATTTTTGTATAATTTTTGAATAATTTTTGTATAATTTTGTTTAGGGCATCCGTTTTAACAAAAAAAAAAAAAAATTAGTTGTTAAATTTGGTAGTCCGTCCGACGATGAATTTGAGGTTGATTCAGCTGTAAATCCTTCTTCACACTCACGATAATAAGATTGTAGAGTTGAGTTATTATATCTCCTTTTCAACTTCATTATTCGTTAATAATTCAGCGACTATCAGATGCATCTAACGTATCAGAATTTATAATGTCTTCTTAGATTTAAAATTATTTATTTATTTTTAAATAATGTTTTTATTTTTATGTGATTGGTTGAGGGGACATTCTGGACATGATCCATTAATAAAGGTGATAAGGCCATGTGCTGACTGTTGGGGATATTTATTGATCGATTTTGTGAATCCACTATTGATTTCTGTCATGTTTCTGCAACTCATCAGCTCAATAATGTAGATGCAGAGTTGTATTATTGTTATTATTATAGTGGAGCCCAAATTCACTGTAGAGAATATATATATTGAAAACAATTTTTTGGGATCATGACAGGTATTTTCTTTGTATTTTATTTTATCAGGAATATATTTTACTAATTTTGATTATATAAAGATCTAGATGGTTGCAGAATTTGTTAGCAGTTGTTTGTTTCTATAGCTCCCTGAAAAGTAAATTCATTGAATTTTTTTTTCTTGAATATTTATCAGATTTGTTATCTGAAGTTTGCATTAGAAATTGAAGTCTTTCATCAATGATCTTCTCTAAAAATGATAAGAAAATTTAAATTAATTTGTAATCTGAGTTAAAATGTCTTGAATTAATGATCTTACATGTCAGTTGGTTTTAAATCATTTACGATCACGGCTAATACTATTCAATTTCCTGATAATTTTGATTAAGACCATATAGATTTAAATAAAAATCCAGAAGTTTGCGTAATTCTGCACAGATATACAATAGAAATTTGACATCATATGGATGCTGTCTTCCTAGTTAGTTTGGCATGTATGTATGATCCGTCTCTGGTTAGTTAGGACCGTACAAATTTTTTTTAGAAAATATTTTAGGATTTTTGTTATCAGTTCTGTAATATTATAAAATTAAAAATTCAATTTTTTAACGTTATAGAATCGATTTCCGATATTATAATAAAGTTTTTAAAGTTATTTTCAGAACCATCCTACTGGATAATTATTATATAATTAATTCAGACAAAACAAATTAAAAAGAATGCAAAAAAATAAAAAAAATTGTGCAAGTTGGTTGGGTTGGAATCATTTATATATTCTGCAAGATCTCCAACAAAAGACCAGGGATTTGCTGTGTCCTAATTTGAAAGAATCTTAAAAAAACCAAGTTACTATATATTTCTGCTCTTTCCTTTTCTGGCAAGTTGTTAAATGTATTTTTATTTTTCTGCTTTCATTTTCCAACAAGAAACTGGGGATCTGTGAACTATCTTTTTTTCCCTCCTCTTCATTGACAAGTCTTCCTATTTAGCAAGTGAAAGTTTTCCTTCCTCTCTCATCATGTTTGCTTGTCAATTATTCTCTTGGATTCTCTTCATATTATTATGACAACTGTGATTAAAAAATAACAATTTAGTGTCTTTTGTTTAATCAACATGGTGGTTAATGGGTTCCTTTCCATTATCAGTAGATGTTTTAACACAACTGTATGCTAATAAAAAGTGAAGCAGGAGACATTTTTAAAACTTGAGCTTTCTTGAAAGAAATAGTAAAAAAACATATCAGTTCTTAGTTCAAACAGTATTTACCTTCATTCCATGAATACTTAGTTTATAAAAATACGTGTGAGAAGTTTTTTTTTTTTTTTTAGTGTTACGGGAATAGAGGTTTCTCGATTGTGGAAGTAAAATTCGAATTTCACATATAATGCTTAATCTGGATAGATTTTCGAACCAATTGGTGTTAGATTTTACAGGAAAAAACAAACAAAAAAGGAAGAGTACACAGAGAAAATAAATTATTCCACATCAGAAAAGAATTGTTCTTGGTCTAAATTATTCTTGGTTGCTGGAGTTAAGTGTGGTAGTATTGTGGAAGTGCTTGTCTAAGGAAGGTTCTGGCTAGGAAAGACTTGGTATTTAAGTGTGTCCATTGTGACCCACCTCTCTTTCCTGGGAACTTACCTGGAGTGCTGTTCACGGACTACGGGCACTATTTCAGTATACGGTTAGAATGTCTAAATTTTCAAGCTCCTTGAAGTTTGGTGTAGAGAAATTTGATGGAATGATTAATTTTGGCTTGTGGCAAGTGCAAGTCAAGGATGTGTTAATACAATCTGGGTTACACAAGGTATTGAAGGAGAAATCAGGCTCTGTTTTAAGTGATTCCAGCAAAGGTGAGTCTAGTATGAGCAATGAAGATTGGGAAGAAATGGATTTGAGAGCTGCAAGTGTGATTCGTCTGTGTTTGGCCAAGAATGTTCTTGCAAATGTGCATGGAATACATTCAGCCAAGGAACTCTGGGAAAAACTTGAAGGGTTGTATCAGGCAAAAGGCATCTCAAATCGGTTGTACCTGAAGGAACAGTTTCATACTCTGCGTATGGAGGAAGGTGCAAAAATCTCAGATCATCTGAGTGTTCTCAATGGTATTGTTTCTGAACTGGAGTCTATTGGAGTTGAAATTGAAGACGAAGATAAAGCATTAAGGCTTATATTGTCTCTTCCATCTTCCTATGAACATATGAAACCTATTTTGGTATATGGGAAGGAGACTCTGAATTTTGCAGAAGTTACCGGTAAACTCCTTTCTGAGGAGAGAAGGCTGAAGGGTGGAGGTCGTACTTCATCAGAAGACACAGCATTGGTAGCTAGCAATGGGAGCAATTGGAAGAAGAATAACTCCAGGAAGAAAATATTTTGCTGGGCGTGTGGGCAATCTGGGCACGTTAAGAAAAATTGTCAAAACGGTGGAGCAGGTTCGGCAGGTAGCTCCAATACTCAAGCTAATAGTGTGTCTTGTGAAGACACTGAATTTATCCTTTGAAAAGGATATGTACATCCTTATAGCATATCACTAGGTGCTATGAAAAAGGATGTGTCACTATTAGTGGGTCTATAAGTTTGCACACGGGCATTGGTTGGCGGCATTGATGCAAGGTGTGTGGTAGAATTATGTCGATGGCTGAAGAACTTCCAGGGAAAGCCAACATGGGAGTTGCACCATAAATTTCAGCAAGTTTGTTCGACATGTGCCGAGGTAGAAATCTTAGAATTGATGATTAATTCTAAGTGGTATACTTTTATGGTGGAGTATGATAGTTCTCTGGATTGAGAATTATGATTGTCGGTATAGACAATGGTTGCATGAAAGTTGCGACGGAGTATGATAGTTCTCTGAGTTGAGAATTATGATTGTCGGTATAGACAATGGTTGCATGAAAGTTGCGGCGGAAGGGCGAAGGTTTCCTGTATTTTGCCAAGGTGGAGATTTGTTGAAAAATTGGCAAAATTGTGAGAGCACCATTCATGAGAGTTGACCATTTGGTAGAAGTAATAATTTTTTTCTGTTCTCCTGTTTTCTGAAATATTTCTCCTTTTGCGTTCGATAATAAAGCAGTAAAGACATTCTCGTATCCAACAATTGTTATTTACACTGGACATGCAGGTTTTGGTAAAATCTTAAAGCGTAAATTGCAATGGAGCACCCTAATTTGATTATATTATAATAACATTATGAGTTTAGTCTTAATTATATGTTACTACACTACCGTTAGTTGACTCAGTTAAAAGTAACAATTTGACCAAAAATTTTACTTAAAATGACATAACTATCCCTCGTTAAAAAATAAAAAAATTATAAAATTATAAAAGAAATTTTAAATGGATCTCCACCGTCCATCAATTTTGATAGACAGTGGAGATCATATTGAAAAAAAATTTAAAAAAAGAAGAAAAAAGTAAAGATCCAATTTGGATTTTCATCCCACAAAGAACAAAAATTTTATTTTATTTTATTTTTCTCTTTTTTAAATTGTTCTTTATTTTTAATTTTTTTTATCAATATGATCTCTAATGTCTATCAAGATTGATGGACGGTGTAGACTCATTTAATTTTTTTTTAAAAAAATTTAAGGCAAAAATAATCATATTACCCTTTTACTATTGGCGGACCGTCATCTTTAATGGTTAACTAATTAATCAAGGGTACTAAAATATAATTAAGACTAAACTTGATATTCGGTTGTAATATAACCAAACATTATGGTACTTTATTGTAATTTGTCAAATCTCAAATAGATGACTTTAACCGTGGAATACATTTGTTCATATAAATTATTCTATGTCCACTACAAAGGTGACATGTGGCATTAAATATGATGATGGTGCGTGTCATATCAACCGAGCTATTTTTAGTTACTAAAGACCTAATAGATCGGAGATCAAACAGTGAAAACATTAAATCCAATAACGCATGCGAGTAGACACTTGTCAATTTACGTTTTGACAAGCGTCTGGTGGTCTCATAAACCAATTCGACAGACACATATAAAAAGAGGATTGACAAAGTAAAATGCAAGAATATTTCTCGTATAAAATCCACACTTAAATTAAGAACATGTCTCAGTTTATTCCATATCAAAACATTAACTTCTGCATCAAAGAGTGGTAGTAGCCAATATACAATTGGCATCCCCTTTACGAGTTTATTATTTTGTAGATAAGCAAGCCAATCTAAGTAACGAGTTCAAAGAGTTGAAAATATTCACATCCAAGCTCAGGGTACCTCCTAAAGAGCTAACTCCCGAGAGGTATTGCAACTTTGATCATCCACACCGTTAATATAAATGATCTTATTTGTTTAAATTGTTTTGTATAAAACAATAGAAAAAAGTTCTATATAATTTCATCTATAATAATGATAATAATAATATAATGGTTGAGAATTTAAGGAACAAAATTGAACAAAATCTGGATGGATGTTCATGTCTTATGATTTCCATTCATGTTGTGTCAAAGAAGCAAAAAAAATGTCAAAAGCAGTGTCTCTATAGAGCAGAGAGGTGACAAGCAAACTTGGGCTGATTTCTTTGTAGGCCAGTCTCAACTCTCAAACCTGGATCATGGAAGATCACATACAGGAGCTGATCAAACCACTGATCAGAACACACAAGACAATATTGATCCAATCCACTCTCGATCTCAAACTGTTTAACTAACTTTCTAATTGAAGAAAATTCTAACTACATTAAAAGATCCATCCTCACAGAAGTCGTATTAAACTACAGACTTTGTGTTCAACTTCACATATGCACCTTTACATTCCCATTGTATTCAAGTTTTGTCAAACTCCGAACCTACTAAGATTTTCGTACTAATAACATATTATGCATATTGGAAAGTTCTTAAAAATGTTAAACCATTGTTCGTGGCAAAAGCAATTTTTCATACTTGTAACGGGGCATTTTTGACAAAATCCACAAACTGGAATGCTTTGTTCATTCCTGAAGAAGTTTTCGGGATCGACCCTCGTCTTAATCTCCACCAACCTTTTGAAATTACGCTTGAAATACTTGATCCCATAAGCTTTTCCTTGCAAGTAGCTTGATTCTTTTCCATGGTGATTATTGATGCCCAAATCAACGTCCCTGTAGTTGAAATATGCTGCTCTTGGATTCCTGGAAACATAAGGAGTCATGTAATTGTAAAGCTTCCTGATCAAGTTTATGTGGTGTTCTTCTGCATCAACTCCTGCAACTTTCCAGGTTGCTAGATACTGAATCTTCCATAGATTTCCAGCTCTATGAGGGAATGGAGTTTCTTTCTCTGGAATCTCCCACATTTTCCCTCCATATGGGTTGAAAATCAGGTATGGTGTCTCCAATTCTATCATTTTCTTCCATATTTTTGACAGGTTTTTCTTCTGGATTGGCTTCTTCACATAGTCTGATTTCCTCTTCAGAAATGTGAGTGTTGGAGGCGTTCGACGTAGAACGAAATCTGCAGGAGTTCCTGGAGGATAATAGGATGTCCAATATAGAACGGATTCAATCCAGCTTGATTCGATACAATCTGATCGAGCTAAACCCAATTCAGGAAAATTTTCATTCATGATTGAGAGCAGTCTCTCAGAGTTTCCGAGGAACAAGGCATGGAATGAAGCTCTAATGGTTTTTTTCGTCGTCCGAGTGCCGGAATTTACAGCTTCTAGTATCAGCCTGATGAAGAGATCTTCATGTAGTTTATGAGCAATTTCCTGCCAGGCATAGACAATCTCAGTTGCGTTTTCTTCCAGGGTTTTTTCGACCCGAAAAACAGTTACAGTTTCAGGAACCTGAAACAGTTTAATCCTATAAGCAATAACAACTCCAAAACTGGCTGCTCCTCCTCCTCTGATAGCCCAAAACATAGCTTCTCCCATGGATTTTCTGTCCAGGATTCTGCCATTGACATCCACAAGCTTCGCATCGATAATGTTATCGACAGACAGCCCATGTTTTCTCATCATATTGCCGTACCCACCTCCACTGAAATGGCCTCCAACACCAACTGTTGGACAAACCCCAGCTGGGAATCCATGAATTCTGCTCTTCTCCGAGATTTTATAGAAAACTTCACCCAAAGTTGCACCTGCCTGAACCCAGGCGCTTTCACTTTGCAGGTCTACATCAATGTACCGTAGCTTGAACATGTCAAGGAGGAAAAATGGGACCTTGGACGACTTGGAGATGTAAGACAAGCCCTCGTAGTCGTGGCCGCCGCTACGGATTTTCATCTGCAGGCCATGTTTCTGAGCACAAAAAATGGCAGCCTGGACATGGGTTTCATGCAATGCTGTTAGAATGAGCAAAGGTTTCTGAGTCGAAGACGAATTGAAACGAAGATTTCTGATGTATTATTGCAACACGGAAGAGTATGAGGAGTTTTGTTGAGTGTAGATTGCTGTGGAGAGTGGGTGATCAGTGGGCTGCTGCTGAGAGTGGTTTTGGAGGCATTGGAGGAATTTTCCAGGGACATAGCCTGAAGCTGCTGATCTCCATGAAAGAGATAATATAAGAAATGAAGGAAGAGGAAACATTTCAGGCCTCAGGAAAATTTTGGGTTTGATATTGTTCAAGTTAGAAGTTTATAGGGAGATGTTGATTTCAAACAGTATACTTACGGTTCAGATATTATATGCCTATACCACCGAGAGATATTTATTCCTATAATACGGAGAAAAAAATTTATTTATACGTACTAATAAATATATATAATAAAATTTAAAACCTGCATGATAAACGTTGAACGGTGTCACTAGGGTACACCACTCAATAACGAGAGAGGATGTGGTATTTGTCAAATATTAAAATTAATAGGGTCTATTTGGATTTGATCTAATTTTTTTGAATTAGTGATTAGAATTTATCAACAAAGATGTGGTATGAAAAAAAGAGAAAGAAAAACCAAAAATTAATCGTGAACTGAATTTCGAGTGCATACCCCACAATGTTTTTTTTCTTTGGCATTGCTTTATTTGTTATAATTATATGTCACTTACAATAGTACTATGTACAACAATAATGTTTTGTTGCTATTACAACATCAACTATTTTTATGTCTCTAGCTCTTTCTTTTAAATAGGAGCCAATTTGTATCGAAGATTTTCGATTTTGAAATTTTTTTCTTTAATTTGGGGGAGGAAGATTCGAGCTGAGGACCTCAACTTCATTAAAATATATGGTTACCATTAGACTATACCTACGACCATATTTAAATGTCTTCGTTAAATGGATTTTATTAGTGTATTTTCAGAACACATATCAAAAACAACTCTTAACGTAAAAATATTCGATCTTTGTTAAATACCCCATTTTATTCTCAACATAATCTGCAAAATTTAAATGATAACAAACTATTTAGATCTCATAATACATCATTTGAGCTAAAAAAAAAAGTTAGTTTCCTCGAAAAAAAACCGTATTTCTTGTAGTTATATATCACTCTTAATTTGCCATTCAAATCTGCAAAAGGCTTTCGGACCAATATTGTTTGTCATGGTAACTTCAATTACTTTATTGAAGTCAATTTGATTCAAAAAGTTTTGGATAATATTGTTGGGTTTTGGCTCGTATTCCTGAAATGCACATTCATAATCAATTGATACAAAATTATATAAAATGGTGTCTCATTGAGGTGATTCAAAAAGCGGTGGAAAGAAGAGATCAAGACGAAGACACGGAGCAAACAAAGCCGGAATAAGAGGTTAGATGTTCCCTCACGCGCCTTCAGAAGCGGCCGGTCCTGCAGGCTTGAAACGTGGCAGTGATCGGTTGCGCCGTGACAAATTTTTACTGTTTTAAGAAGTGTTTTGTTTGGGATTTCCTAGGTTTACGAGGTCTGATTATTTTAGGAAGTATGTTGTTTCAAAACTTCCTATTCTTAGTAGGTTTCTAAGAATCTGGTTGGTTTAGAAAGTGTCTTGTTTAAGAACTTCATCTTTCTGGTATAATTCTGAGTACTTTAAGACTAAGAATACTAAGCCTATAAAAATGAGGGTTATTCTTTGTGAAATAAAATACCTTAGAGAAGCCTAAAAAAAACTAGGGAGATAGCTCAATTATGTGACTCAGGGGATATCCAGGGGAGACCAGGGGGATATTGGGGGGAGACTCGAGATTTTTAGGGGGCCAGGGGATATCTGGGAGACACTGAAGGAGTTATGAGTTTGGGCATTGGTTGTAATTGAGCTTTGAGGTTAGAGAAAGAATATTAAGCGTGTAGTTGTAACAATTTTCTACATAGTGTTATTTTTCTCTTATCATCCTGACAGCTGTGGTTTTTTTTTTTTTGGATTTCCACGTAAATCTTGTGTTTGTGTGAGTGATTGTGCTTCTTTTATCTTATTTTTTTGTTTAGATATTATTTGTTCAAGTAGTGAAAATTGGACGACACTTCTGCATTAACGTTTTTCCCCAATAATTGGTAATGGAGATTGCTTGGGGTCCAACAAATGCAGCATTATTGTTTGGGAAATTGATAATTAAAGAGCTCGTCTATACCGCACAGGGTCATTTCTGGGCATGTTTTTAGGGATATCCAGTAGAACTTACTTCATAACATTTGCTCGACGGATTTAGGGGGGGGTGTATTAATTTAAACTTTGAATGGCTTTTTTAAGTGAATGACTTTTGTAGAGTTCACGGATTTCTAATGACTTTTATAGACTTTGGAGAATTATGAATGACTTTTATAGACTTTTATAGACTTTCGTTTCAAATGACTTTTATAGACATTCATAGATTTTTTTTTTTTTTAATAAAGAAGATATGACAGACTTTTAGTGACTTTTAATTAAAAATTAAAATACACTATATCAAGCCATTCAAATTTTATATGTATCATAATATAATTAAATTATTTAAGTTGTTTATAGGACGAATAATTATATATAATGTCTGAACTAATTTTTCATCTGTCTATTACTAATGCATTTAGATTTAAATTTTTTTTACTTATTTTTTAATCTTGAAATATCAAAATTGAATTTAATTTTTGTAGTTTTGTTAAATTCTAACAAAATACTTTTAAAGTCTACTTTAAAATCTTGAATAACGAAAATATATAATATATATTCATAAATAATCCTTCCACACTTTTTTTTTTCTTTTTTCATTTTACTTTAAGTACTCTTTTTTCTATCTTACCAGTAATATTTGTTAATTTTTAAATTATTTTTCGTCCGCATAATAGGTTGCAGGGTAGTTACAATTTTTTTTAATTATTCTTTTCGAATAATATACTCAATAACAATTTTAGATGCTGGAATCTATAGGTGGGATTCGGAGATCACCGGTCGAACGATTATAGGGCCAGCAACCTGCAATAAGAGTGAACATGGTCGATCTCTTTGGGACACCAGGTTAGTGCCAGCCAAATAGACTCTGACGCTCAAGTTAGATGAAGTTAAGCAGAAATAAAGCAACGAGTAAGGTGTAACTTGATAACATATATGGTCGAGCGTAGCTGAGAGGTCAAGCGTATAGGGATAATGC
Source organism: Xanthoceras sorbifolium (assembly GCA_003430845.1). Lineage (NCBI taxonomy): Eukaryota > Viridiplantae > Streptophyta > Magnoliopsida > Sapindales > Sapindaceae > Xanthoceras > Xanthoceras sorbifolium. Next base: position 22,698,470 of record CM010619.1, on the reverse strand, counting down.
TTGCTGGTCAAGTTGAGAACTTGGACCAGGCTTCAACTACGTCAAGTGGAGGCTAGGCAACACCGTTGTCAAGTAGTAGCTAGATAACTTGAGAGCAAAGTGACAACCTTTATGTGTAATTCGCCCTCTTTTGCTTCTGAGGCTTGGGTTCATATTTATAGGATGTGAATGATGACCGTGTTGAGATTTATGCACTAAAACTTGTAATTGTAAATGTAATTAGACATAAATAAAAGTATAAGTTTTATGATTCGAATAAAAGTGTCTTTATTTGTTCATACATTTATATATTGTGCATGTAACATCCAAGATTGCAAGATGTAATATCTAAATGAGTATATGAATGTCATATACAAAAGGATTCATTTTGAGACATGCAATCTAAAGAGTCCGTATAGAGCAAGCAAAGTTGGATATTTTGTTTGTGGTTGATCTACTGCTGCGGTCTATTATGTAATGTACGGTGGTCTTATCTTAGACTGCTCATGTAGTTGACATGAGAATGAAGACACCTTATATGATGAGATCATATAGGACTGGGCCACGATTTATATGAATCTCTCACGAAGATTTGTTGGTAGATGAAATTCGTATATATCGACTAATGATGGCTATATGTAAGTGATCTTAATCTTGAGTATCTGATCGACTCCTTCAGGTTAGATCGTGGCTTTTAACATACCATGAGTGAGGTCGATGTTATATTCTCGATCAATACATCCGTATCTTAGAATTGCAGTTTGGCTTGTGGTTGAGAAAGTTTGAACACAATAGTAAAATCCACTCCTTCTTGACTGAAGTAGTCCCCTTAGAGCTCGTTTGGCAGGCAGGACTTGTAACATCCCGGATTTCGAATTATTAAATTTAAATATGTGGATATAAATTTTTGTGATTGGAAGGGGTGTAAATGTAATTAAAAGTATGTTTATTTTTATGATTTCCAGGTGGACCAGATGGAACGGTCCAGAAATGATGTATGAAAAATTGAAAACCGAGGCAGTGAGCATCGTGACCTGGTCACCGCGATCACAGATCGCGATGACCTGCTCGCGGTGAAAAATGTGATTTCTGGCAGTGAGCATCGCGACCAGTCACCGCGACCACAGATCGCGATGAACTGCTCGCGATGAAAATGTCAAATTTTGGCAGTGAGCAACGCGACCACCAGCGCGACTATGGTACCGCGAAGTGTGCTCGCAATGAAGGTGGTGGAAATGCTCCAGTGAGTACTGCGACCTGGTGGCGCGACCACAGGTCGCGACGACTGAAAAATATAAAAAAAAAATTTAGCTTCCGCGAGAAGCCACAAAACAGACAGGGAAGAGAAAAGAGAGGGTGAGGCCGAGAAAAAGAGAAAGAAGAAGAAAGAAAGAAGAGAAAGAAGAAGAAGAGGAAGAAGAAGAAGAAGAAGAAAAGAGGAAGGAAAGAGAAAAAGAAGTGTAGGAGAAAGAGAAAGGGAAAGAAAAAGAAACCTAGAACCGCGATAGTCGAAAGAAAAACGGTATTCCAGGTTGGTGTACCTTCGTTTTCGAAATCTTTACGAAAAGCATTAAGTGTTTTTAGTTTGAATCTGAGATTTATTCGAAGATTTTCATTCTTATGTGTTGATTTTATTTTCGTATCGTATTTTCATTACTTCGATTTCGTGGAAATTACTTGTTTTCGATTATTGTATAAATATTGTTGATTTTCCCATGAAAAATTTATGTTATTGAAATCGAATGTTTCCGTTGATTGTAAATATAGTGAATATTTGAAAACTAGTTTATTGAGACGGCCCTAGGATACTTAGACATAGAAATGGATATAGGAGGTTGGTATACCAGCTGGGTTCAGTGAGCAGTACTGCACCGATATTGATATGCTATTGATGACTATTATGTACCTCCTCATGGATTCGTCCAGGGGCAGGGAGACACGTACCTCCTCACGGATTCGTCCTGAGGTTGGGAGACACGTACCTTCCTAAGGGTTCGTTCCTGATGTGTATTATGATTGATATGCATGCATATACAGAGAGTTTGTAATTATGTACTGTAATTAATTATTTTACGATTTCTGTCTTTTATTTTTTTTAAAATGTTTGTAAATATTGAATTCTGAATCGTTTTATTTGATAAACTGATGTTGGAAAGTCGCACTAAACGGCAGAGTGCGCAATTGTTTGAAAATGATATTGAAGTGTTTTTGTGAATTGTTTGTGATTTGAATTTTCTTTGAAAACAGGTTTTGGGAAATCAGAAAAACAAACGGAACTCTGCCGAATTTTTGTAAAAAGTTTATTTTAATGGGCTCACTCGAAAATGGTTTTAAAATTATAAACTAGATGGTTTTCTAATAGTTTGCAAAATTGATTCGATGGGCTCACTAGAAAAGTCTTTTTGAATTATAAATTGATATGCATTTCAAGTGGTTTGAAATTATCAAATGAATTGAGAAAGTTTTGAAAACCCGAGTAGCGCTCCCTGGGTCGATCCAGCCGGGTCGGGTCAAGGGGTGTTACAGGACTAGCTTGGACTGAACTAGATCCTGGGATTAGACTGGACTGGACTGTATTGGACTGGGACTAAGTCCTGACCTATGTTTGGTATGCATCGAACTAAGAGCTGGACCATTAAAATAGTTCAGACCTGTGTTTGGTGCTGTTTCAGACTAATTTTCGAACTATTTATTTATTTTTTGAAAAAACTATTCTTTTAATTTTATAAAATTATAAATATAAAACATTATTAATAGTTTTTTTATTATTTAATTATATAACTTTCTCCTTAACTTTCAAATAATAATATAACATGCTGATAGTTCTAAAGCCTCCAAGGATAGAAACAATAATTTCAACAATTTTTAACCTCATTTTCTTTCCTATAAGTAAACCAAATAAGAATGCATAAGAGAAACAATTACAAGACAATTCAGGAATGAAACAAATGATACAGGAAGGTGATCATTCACTTTATCTTTTTCAAAATACACATTAATTATATATATAAATAATATCATATGTTTTGACACATTCAAAAAGTAGTAGAAGAACTTCTAGATTAACAAGAATGAAGCTTAACCATAACAAGTGGTTGTTTACAAAAAAGTGGGATGCAAAAGACACAAAGGTATAAAGAAAATTACTCTACATATTTTCACTTAGGAGAGAGTCGCATAACCTGTTTCATCTCACCATCAAGTGACATGAACAAAGAAATATTTTGTGGCTTCTCCAAAATGAACTTCAATGCCTTAATTTGTTCAAAAGGTGAAAGTTCCATGTCCTTCAGTTTTTTGGTAATGTCGGATCTATCTTCATTCCCTTTGCGGAAAGCTTCTGCAACTATATCCATCTATTTTGCACTAACTTCAACTAGTTCCTTCAGAACAGACACAAGAGCACCATCATCATTGGATCTCCTTTTCCTTTTACCTTGAGTTGACTTAGAGTAGTTGCTCTCCTTGTTGATTGAAATGGGAGAAGTATCCTCATTAACATCATCACCTTCATCATTGCCAATGTCTTCCATCATCTCACTTGGGACCTCAGCTCCTTTCCCATTAGCATGGTCTTTGCCAAAAATATTAGCAAGTCTATCAAATATAAGGTATGATTTGTTCCTCCATTCAGCTACACTGCTATGGTGCTGTCAAAAAAATATTGACCATATGAGTATATAAAATAAATCACATATCCTAGAACATTATCCTAAAAAACAACAACACTACAATCACATAGCATTTGCATAGACATAATTGATAGAGGTGTACCTAACAAATAAACATGAAAATTCAACAAACATGAGAGGGATAATATATATATATATATATATATATATATATATATATATATATATATATATATATAACTTTAAACATCTAAAACAAATGACAACAAAAACTATAACAATAAGTAAAAACCTGTGTAATTGATATAGTATAAATGGATTCACTTTTGGAATTGCTACCTTTAATCTAATTATTGTATGATAAGTAATGCAATTTGTAACATATCAGACAATTAAGTAGTTCAGCCTCTTTGATGTCTCCTTTCGAATTCACACAAAAGTCAAGTAGAGCATACTCTACTCCAATATTAGTTTGACACAAATCACTTACTTTGAAAGAGAGGAAGATTATATACAAACTTGAAAATTTTTAAGTCAGTTTTATATAAAATTTTAGTGAAACAGAATTAGTTCAACTGTGATGTGTTCCAAGTAACTATTGGACATTTCGTGCTTTATATACTGAGCAGGGAAAGATCCAACCAGTAAGTCAGTAACCTCAACCAAAAATTGGAGCAAAACTTCAGAATTCAAATCCATAAGACTAATGATATCACATAAAAACACAAATACTCTTCTAAAATGGAAATTCGAAGCTCTAACAATAAACCAATGAAGTAAAATCTAAATTAAGATGTTAACTTCGAACTTGAGAAAACACCAAACCCCTAGATATAAAACACGACAAAAATTTTTTCTACAGCTTCTAACCAAATGCAATGAAGACCACACATATCATCCAACTCATTTATCAAAATCCTGACCCAGTTTTAATTTACACAAACCCAACATCTTGATTAAATAAAACCATCGAATCTTAATGTAATCAAATCACAATGAAACCCCGTCAACATAAATACAGTTCTACAATATCTTGAATCATATTTTCTGTGATTGCAAAAGTAAACCCATATTCATAACCCAAAAATTTATAAAAACAAAAAGAAAAAAGTAACTAAATATAAAGATTGAAAAAGAAAAGGAAAAAAAGGAAAAAAAAAATACCTTTTGGGGAGGCTGTGGTTGCCTGCCAATTCGAACGTCGAAGAAGAAGAAGAAGAAGAGTCAGCGCTTTCGTCTGAGAGAAGATGGAGAGGACAAGAGGAGGATTGATAGGGAAAGGACTATATTAGACCTAAGTTTTTGACAGGTCAAGATAGTGAGGTTTTGGCAATTTTTTTTGTGGGCTCGGGATAATTAGTCCCACTTTTTTTTAGTATAGAGAAGCACCAAACATGAGAATAAAATTTAGTCCAGTCTAGTCCTATGTACCAAACGTGACCTTAAGGGTTGATTCGGGACTTGAACAATTATGAGCGCTTTTCTTCTTCCGTAAAGGAAGAAAGGATTTAATTATTCATTAGATAATCAACGGTGCTTAAAGGAAAAAATATAACTAGATGGGTATAACGAATATTATGACCTAACTCTAACTATGAACTACTTGTGGATGATCATACTATATGTAATAGCTACATTAATGGACACTAAGAATTCAGATTGTATAAAACGCCTATAATTCTGAGAGTTCAGTCTCGGATTTTTAGTGGAATAACTTCGAGGTTAATAATCATGAAATATTAATTAAAGAGTTTTAATTAATATTATTAAGTATTAGTGGAGTTCAAAACTGTAGGTCCATTAAATCCCCTGGTTAGCCCTTATAGTTAATGGTAACGAGGGTCACGGTAAATTAATTGGATGGTCCAATTAATTGTGTTATAAAAGTGACGATTTAATTAAAGAAAATTAATTAAATAATATGATCATTTAATTAATGATTTAATAATTAAATAAATATTAATAATTTAGAATTATTAATTATTTTAATTATTAAATAGGTGGTTGTAAGTTTGAACCTTGACTATGACAAAATGAATAAAATAATAATGATTATTTTATGTCCTAAAAGTCAAAGGTTCAAACACTAGGTATGATCAAAATAAAATAGAATTTAGAATCCTACTTTGACTTGATCAAATAAAACCCTAGAAACCAATATATATATATATATATATATATATATATATATATATATATATATATTGTGTGTGTGTGTGTGTGTGTGTGTGTGTGAGAGAGATATGATATCATGAAAATAAAACAATGAAATTAACCTAGTAAAAAGAAGTGTGTGGCAACACTAAAAAGAGAGAAGAAAAAGAAAGTTTTTTTTTTCCTGACCTTTTGTGCAGGTGCGGCTGGCTTAGGGAAGAAGGCAAGGAGTTATCTTCTCCGCTTTTCTGTAACCTTCATCTTTGCATCCGTGACGTGTCCACACACGCGTTGTCAGAACACGGGTCATAGCTCGGAAGACTTGGTGGTGAATCAATAAGTCAAAGAACAAAAAAAAAACAACAAAGGTAATTGTAGTCTAAAAATTCTATTCACGTATGTACATTAACTAGGTCTTTCTAAAAAGAGTTTTCAAAAAAAGAAAAAAAAATTTAAAACCTATTTTTGCTGCGTTTTTATTCGATAATCAAAATTTTCTCCTTCAATTAGTATCAGAGACTCGTTCTGATGTTTTTGTATATACGCGAAGAAAACGACAAATTTTTTTTTTGTGTTCTTGATTTTCTTTTCTTTTCTTGATTCACGATGTATGATATGTGTAGGCACAATCTAGGGTTGTATGATTTGATTATATGATTTTGATTGTATATATCAAAGCATTAATGGTCGTTAATTATATGGTGTCATGAGTTTTTAGGTTTCTTTTTTGTTTTGGGAAAGCCAATTGTATCGTAATGGCTGTTTTTGTATATTGTTTTCTGTTATTTCTTTTATATATTATTTTTGTATTGTGAAGAAGATCGTGACTGCGGATGATACGAAAAAAACAAAATGAACCAGCTAAGGGGCGACTGCGTGCTAGCTGCTGTCGCAGCACTTAAGGGCTGCCCATGTGGTTTTTTCGCGGACGATTTTTGCAGAAACTTTTTGAAAAATATTGTCGAATATTGTTCCAGAAAAGTGGTAGAAAATCGGAGTTAAAACCTGCGGCCAAAACTCCCATTACGCGCGCAATGCGCGGCTCCTGCGAGGGCTGTATACACCAAGTGTGCGCGCGGCTGTCGCTGCTGGCAGCCACGCCTTCGAGTGTGCTAGGGCTGTTTTGGGCCTCGTTTGGACCTCGGATACGTGTTAGGTAGAGATGGCCCCGGTTCGGTTCAAACCGGGCGGTTTGAACCGAACCGACGGTTTTGAATCGGAACCTAAGGTTTCGGTTCAAAACCGGTCACCTGAACCAGGACAACCGGTCTCGGTTCTGGTTAGCCTTAAAAAAAAAAATCAAAACCTTCGGTTAGGAATCGGCGGGTCACGGAACCGCTCTGTTTGGGCTGTTCCGGCTTGTAACCGGTTTTTTTTTTTTTTTTTTAAAAATTTAAAAAACTTTTTAAAATTGTGGCCGTTGGCCACACCTGCTGCCAGCTGCCAGACCTGGCAGCAGTCAGAACAGAATGAGACGTTCAACGGCTCATTCCTTAGAAAATTACCAAAAGGCCCCTAAAAATTACAATTTAACCCCCTAAATTTTAAAAAATATTAATTTTTCCCCAATCCAAAAAATTATATAAACCCCATCAATTCTCCAATTCATTCACACAAATTCTCTCATTCTCTCAATATTTCTCTCATCTCTAATTCTCTCAATCTTTCTCTTATTCTCTCATTCTTTCAATTTTACTATTGTTTTTCACTATTGCAATTATTTTTCATTATTTGTTTAAATACTTTATTTTTATAAATTTATAATGGCATCATCCACAAAACCATCTATTTTCAGAGGTCAAAAATCTTCTTCCAATTTCAGAAGGTCCGTTTCTAGCAGAGACGCTGAGCACAATGAGTAGGTACCAGATTTAAATGTTCAAGAAGTGCAGAGTCGCCATTTCCCAGAATATAACAACAATCAAAATTTTGCTGAATACCTGCAACAAAGAGAATATGAGGAGGTAATATTTGGTAATGAAACTCCTTTTAATTTTAATCCTCATTATTCTCATCCCTCTGGTCCAACCCTCCCAACCCCAAGTGAAACCGTACAAATGCCGCAGGCGCAGCCAAATTTGTCAAAGTACAAATCTGAACTTTTTAAAGTTCATATGAAGAGGGTGGAGAAGGATGGGTTAGTTATAGTGGTTTACAACTATTGTTCCAAAGATTTTAAATGGAACAAATTCGAAGGGTACGGGACCTATTGGAAGCATATAAACAGCAAGCATCCTAGCCGAAGTTCGCCATCAGCGAGGACAACACCAAATTGCAAGGTACACATCCCCTAACCATCATTTATTTAAATATACTGATCAAAATAATAGGGACCAATTAGCAAGAATAGTAGCGACCGAACATCTTCCCTTTAGTTTTGGGAAAAAAATTGATTTTTTAAAATATTTTCATAATGCTTTAAATCCCTCTGCATGTAGAGTACCTAGAACCACATTAAAACGTACTATGTGTGATATTTATAAAAAAGAAAAAAAAACTTTAGTAAAATATTTTCAAAATTATATGGGTCGTGTGTCTGTTTGTGCCGATATCTGGAGTAATCATTGGCAAAAATATTCATACTTAGGACTCACTTGCCATTTTGTTGACCAATTATGGGATTTGCAAAAACGAATATTGGCATTTAGAGTTTTTGATGACATCCATACTGTTGACAATATTTATAAATTAATGAAAATTATTTTTGAAGAATATTGTATTGAAAGTAAAATTTTTGCAATTGGTTTTGATAATGCTGCAAATAATACTGCCGCCGTTCCACAATTAATTCAATTGTATCAACCCTATTTTGGCGGCAGATTTTTTCATCAAAGATGTGTTTGCCATGTTTTAAATATATGTGTTCAACATGACTTGCAAACACTACAAGAGTGGATTACACCAATTAGGGATGCTCTATACTATTTGTGGAAACATTCTAGTACTATGAAACAATGGGCTAGGTATTGTAAAACTAACGGGAAATATCCAATTAGGTTTTTCCGTAATGTTCCAACTAGTTGGAACTCCACATATAAGTTGTTTTGTGAAAGCTACGAGTATAGAGAATTATTAGTTAGATTTATACAGCATAATGTTAATACCATTAATTTATATGAACATCATTGGGATGTTTGTACAAAAATTTGCATGCTTTTAAAAGTTTTTCATGATGCAACACATTCTTTATCCGATATATATTATCTAACTTCACATTTATTTTTATTTGAAGCCCTTAATATTGTAGGTGCACTTAATGAATGTGTACAAATAAATGAATTAACTCCGTGTGTTTATGCAATGCGAGATAAATGGATAAACTATTATAGGGACATTTTTGTAATTTATACTGTTGCATCAGTTTTTGACCCTAAGAATAAATTAAATAGTTTATATGAATTTTTTACACTTTATTACCAATCTCTAGGGATAACGGACATAGATATTAGTGGTTTATATAATAATGTAAGAAATTTATTTTATTCAATATATGACGAATATCATTCTGTTTACAGTCCCTCGCTGAACATTATTGTTCAGCAATCGGAACCAAGCGGAAGTGGTAGTACTGGTCATTTGCACTTTCCCTCCACATTAAGGAAGTTAGGGACAAGCGTGTTTACCAAAAAAGTAAGGACGTCGAGGAGTTTGTCTTTATCAACCTATGTTTCAGAGGTTGATGTTTACATAAACACTTCCTTTGAGTTTTTGGACACCTCAGACTTTAACGTCCTACATTGGTGGAGGGAGCACGAAACTAACTTTCCAATTTTGGCCATCTGTAACACCCCCTGACCCAAATCCACTCGGATCGAATCAGAGAGCGCTACTATATACTAAAATCTAACTTTTATTGTTAATAAGCATAATTTAAAACTATATTAAAAACATTTGAAAGTGGTCCAAATAAATTTTCGAAAATCTTGCTAGAGTTTCCTCTATTTTTCTGACTTTTCAAAACCTGTTTACAGTTAAAATTCATAAAATCAACTTCCAAATTCTTAAATTAATTTTGCGCACCCTTCCAAATATAGTGCGACTTACCAACCAATTTATCACAAGATAATATATATATATATACATATATATATATATATATATATATTCAGATAACATAAACAGATAATAAAATATTTACATAGCGAAAGCTCTTTAAATATATACAAACAGTTTCTGTATATGCATGCGGTATTAAAATATATAAACTTATTACAAACGAACTACCAAAATATATGCAGGAAAGATGTGATTCCGGACTCTGGTTCTGCAGTCTCTACTCTTCTTTATCTTTATCTCCTTTGGAACCTCTGTTACCTGCGTGCGAGAAAACTCAACACGCTAAGCATATTGCTTAGTGGATGTACACATAATTGCATATACAATATACTATATCAAATAATTCAATCCGTTTATTGAAACTATAAATAACAAATATATAAATAATATATATGGCTCATATCAAATCAAATATCCAAAATCAATCAACAGACAAATTCTTCATAATTTCTCAAAGGTTTTCATATAACAAATATGTTTTCAGATTGGGCTCCTGACATACAAAACATAAATTATCGGATTGGATTACGGGTTGTTCAGTATCAGACACACAAACGGGCTACCCGCCGAACATCAGATCAGAATGGAACGCCAACGGAATCACCTGCTGTAAATGTCCCATGACAGAATTCAGAACCCTAGGACCGGTACTTTGGGCCTGCACTATCCAAAGGGTGGTATAATCGGCATAGTACTGTTCAGACAAAAACCCAATTGACATGTCAACCTCCTATATCCATATCTATGTTCATACACATCAGAGCCAAAATGTTTTCTCAAATCCAATGTCAACATATTTCATTTCTTTCAGAATCATCGAATTCAACTTAATCAATTTCAATTCATATCGATATATATATATATATATATATATATATATATATATATATATATATATATATATATATATTTTCGAAATTCAAATTTCATCAAATATCATATAACGGAAATATACGAATATATTTCTAAATCAATAATCACATCAAATCGATCCAAAAATATATTCAAATGTATTTCATAATTTCATATCGAATCAAAATGCCCCAAAATCATTTTCCGGTACATTTCACAATTAGTATTTAACTAAAATCACTTTCAACAATATATTTCCATAACAATACTAACTTCAAAACATATTAAAATCAATTCCGAATAGTATTTATAATCAAAATTTCAGATATAATCTATATTTCGATAATTCACGATTCAAATCATTTTAGAATCAATTTCAAACTATCCACTGTAATCAATATAATCCAAATAACTCAAATAAATCAAATGAAATCAATCCGAAATATTCTGAAAAAGGAAAAAAATTCGAAAACACGTGTACACCGAACCTGAACTATAATCTATAATCAATATAATTCAAATAACTAAAATTTAATCAATTCGAAATATTCTGGAAAATGAAAAAAATTCGAAAAATACGTGTACACCGAACCTGAACACTTCCTCCTTCTCTTTTCCTTCTTCTCCTCCTCTTTCCTTCTTCTTCTTCTTCTTCTTTCTCTTCTTTCCTCTTCTATCTTCTTTCTCTCTCGTTTTCTCTGGTTTATGATGTGCTTATGTGTGTATACTGTATTTTTGGTTTCAATTTCGTTTATGAAGCCCCACCGCTTTATCACTCGGTGCTATTTTTTTTTTTCAAATTTTTGAGCCATCGTGACAGCGTACCGCGAGCGGTGGTCGCGTCGTTCGGTCGCGTTGCTCACTGGTGGAAATTTACCACTTTTACCACGAGCAGTTACCGCGAGCGCTGGTAACGATCCTGGTCGCGGTGCTCACTGGTCCAATTTCTCCATTTTCACTGCGAGCAGCTACCGCGATCCCTGGTCGCGATGCTTACTGTTTATGTTTTCACTCTTTTCTTCGTGCATTATTTTCGACTGGTCCAATTGGTACATTTAATTACACTTTCCACCCCTCAAATATTAAATATCATATTCACATACTCTAGATTAATTCAATCATACTTTTCATATTTATTCAAAATTAGGGATGTTACACCATGATTCCCAAACAAATTTTTGGAACCCCTGTCTCGATCGTCGCCGTCGAACAGGAATTTAGTGTAGGTGACAATATTCTGGATGATAGACGAGCATTGCTCAGTCCTGACTCAATATAGATCTAGGTCTGTGTTGAAGACTGGACCAAGACCTCATTCCGGCAGTAGGAATTGGATCTGGTGTCCGACGACAATGACTTCTTCGACACCAACGAGGATACAACGGCAACCGAAGGAACCAGCGACGATTGATCACATCTGAAACATAACAGGTAAAAGAACTACGTGGGCTTTGATTCATCCAAGAGGATACGTAGGCAGCTTAATTGAGGTAAAATTAAGTGCAAGCCCTAATTATTTATTTATTTATTTAATTTTATAGTTTTATAATATTATCATAATTTTATTTCAATTTTATCGTTATTTTATTGTAATCCAGTACCCACTTTATTTATATATTATTGTCGTTATTTATATATTTAAATTTTTTTATTAATTTTTAATTTTTTTAATTTTTCCGATTCCGGAACCGTTGATTCCCTCCCGGTTTCAACTGGAACCGGGACCTCCTTGGTCTCGGTTCCGGTTGGACAAAAAAAGGAACCGGAACTGAAACCGCCGGTTCAGTTCCTTTGGCCACCCCTAGTGTTAGGGTAACGCATGAGCCTTGGTTCAAAAGATGGTAGCCCATAGAAGCCATTGAGACAATCCTAAAGCATCCGAGGCTGCTGCGTGCAATTCTTGTGCATGTGCGAACTTAAAGTTTGCAAAAGGATAGTCCAATGGGCTTCATGGATAGCCATACCGTGCTGAAATTTAAGTGATGGGCTTTAAGGCTCAATCGATGAGATGAATCACTTAAATTAAATCAAGTTGGACTTAATAAGGAGCCCAATACAAGAAGATGATGGACTTGAAGACAAAAGATTTGTTTAAAACTTGTAATTAAAACTTGTAATTAGATTTATTTAAGTTAGATAACTCATGTCACTCAGTCATTCATATATGCTTTAAATTTATGTCATGTGATGATTTATTGTATTTAAAGCATGAACATACATATATATGCCATCTAAATTATGTGTGTCTACACTTGCATTATAACATGTCATACATGATTGCCATGATTTATTTGTTTAATTTTTAATGTGATTAAAATAGTAAACATCTTCATAAATGACAATCAAATAATGAGATTAGTTTTTAGGAGTAAAAACTTGGTAATTCTCATTAACGAACTAATCCTTTAATTGAAGTCTTTAATTAATTAGATTGGTTAAATCCATTAATTAATTAGGATTAATATGATTAAGATCTTAATTATAATTGGACCAAATAATGAGATTAGTTTTTAGAAGTAAAAACTTGGTAATTCTCATTAATGAACTAATATTTTAATTAAAAGGTTTAATTAATTAGATTAGTAAGGCTCAATAATTTATTAGGATTAATTTGATTAAAACCCTAATAATAATTGGACCAAATAATGTTTTTTTAGTTTTAATAGTTAAAACTTGGTAGATTCACATTTAATTTATAGTTTATTTAAATAATTTATATAAATTAGAAATCGAATAATAAATTAAATTTTTAAGAGCTAAAAATCAAATAATTTATTATATCTAGTAACTTAGATTTTAATTAGCCGTAGAATCTAAGTAAAAACTAGAAACATAGAGTTTAACAACTCGAAGTTATTAAAAAAACCCTAAACTACAAATAGTGAGTGGGAGAGGAATATATTATATTATATCCCACAGTCTCCATCATTAGTTCAACACCGTGAGATTCAAGTGGCGCCTCAAGACGGCTTTATTTTCATCCTCCTTAAGGAAGATGTCCATGAGAGTCAATATCAAGATTAACTTCCTAATGGATAGGTTTTCAGAACGTATTTTAGGATTGACCTAGTCTACCTAGACAACTCTCAAGGTAAGTTTGTGGAATCTGAAATGATGAGTTACACTCACAAGGATATAATTAAGTTGTTAATTAAATATCCTGACTGAATTAAATCGATGGTTGAATGATATATGAATAAAGAGTTAATCTGGCGTATCATTCGATTGAGAATGTTTCGATCTAACATGCAAGGATTTGACCTAGCCTACCTAGGCACTTACTTGTGGTATGTTGGATTGTTGTGGCATAATAACTATTTTTAGAGAAATTTCTAGTTCATTAAAACACGAACTTGAGGGCGATACAATCTTCTGTTCGGAGCCCGTGGTCTCCATGAAAATCACACCATTTTGTGGAGTTCCTCTTGTTTACTGGGCTCGACATCTTTCTTGGCCACTTCATTGTGTTGCCCAAGTTTTTCATTACTGCGATGACTTCGCCTGGTGTGATGTTCAAGTTGTACTCTGGGACTATGGTCTTTAGCTTGTTTGGCTGTCGAGCTTGTCTGTCGTTTAGAGCTCGATTGTCGTGCCGCATGTCATTCCTGCGACCACCTGTAGGTAGGGGTGGGCACGGTTCAAATTGGCACGGTTTTGGATAAACTTGAACCGACTCAAAATTTACACGATTTTTGAAAAACTGAAATTAAACCGAACCGAATTGAAGGTGTAAATCGAACCGAAATAATATGGTTCGATTCGATTCGGTTTAATACGATTTTGGGCCTATTAGGCCTTTTTCATATTTTCAAATTTTAATATATTTTACTACTAAAATTTAATAGGTTTTATACCTACAGTGCTTACAAAATGAAATCTTAAAAATTAAAACTGTCCAGAATTAATAACGGTCTAAATTTGCTACCCAAAAGGCCAAAACTGTCCAGAATTTTCTCAACTAAAATGTACAGAATTTTCATTCCCCAAAACTGTCCAGAATTATGGAAATTATCCAGAATTTTCACTCCCAAAAAAACTGTTCAGAATTTTCAATAAAATAGTCCAAAATTATTAAAACAATCCAGCTAAAAAAAATAAAGCAGTACAGAATTTTAAATATTCCAAATTAAATAAAAGTTAAAACAATCACCTACTTATAAAACATTTAACTTATTAAAACAATCTAGCTAAAACAAATAAAATATCCTGGAAGCTAAAACAAGTAAAACATTCCAAAATTTGCTCCTGCTCTTTTGATGTGTCTCTGTACAGTCCAGACAAATAAAACAAATAGAACATTAAGTTTTGAATAAAAACTATCACAATTGTTCTTCTTCAATAAAGAAATAAAACACAACAAAAATAATTATCATTGCTTAAATAACTGAGTTGATATTCATTCTTTATTGGGTGACAACTTGTCCAGACCTTCAATCAGTTGGGTTTGCTCTCAAATTAGACCATTCCTATATGTTTAAACATCAAACATTTGGAAAGCTGATTCTATCAAGACAAACATAGGGGCAATTGTACGTTGGGAATGGAATATTAATTGTTTTTATGGACAAAACCAAAGGTTTCTCGTACTCCATATGAAACTAAGTAAACTTGATATTCAAGTGTCAAGCACAAACTATTTCATTAGTACACTCAATACTAATGAACTAGAAAGTAGAGAATATATATGTGTGTATACATATATAAATATATATATATATATATATATGTATTACTTGGCGCTCTATGTGTCACATAACATTAAATTGCATCATGTCCAATAAATGGGTAGACAATGAAAGGCAGGGAAGCTGTTTACATGAGTTTACTTCCACGCAATAGTTAAGTGTCTGGATAAACAACAAAGTAGTATATGTGCTAATGTAAAAATTTTAACATTACTGTACATTTATACAATAATACAAAGCTTGATACTTTAATATAGCTACACTTGATCAAACTTTTGACTCGTACAGTTGTATGCAACTAAATGTAAATGAAAAATATATTTTGTTAAGTAATAAACAAAGTAAATTAGACAAAAAGGGACACACCAAATACACAGAGCACCAAGAATGAACTAAATCTACTGCATAGTAAGTGAAAAAACTTCAAAACTAGAATCAGAAAATTTAAGATAAGTGGACATGTATATGGACTATAGGTTCCTCAAATTCCATGCTTAACCAAAATCAATAGCATTTTCTGTTTCTGATGTACTAGCACCATATATCATGCCTCATTTGTCAACAAAAGACATCAATGATATAGGACATAGAGTCCAAAATCAAATAGAACATTTACAATTAAAGAACTAGTCCAACTAATGAATCTAGATAGACGGATGACACAATATATTAGCAGTGTGGATGAGAAAGCACACTCATTGCCTACAACAAGGCAGCCTTTTTCTCTCCAGCAGTGGCAAGGCCAAATTGCAACCAGAAACGTAAGTGTGGAAGAATCTTTACATAAAATAAAAGAGAAATACACCATGCAAATCACTTAACATCTACCTTTCCAGCCAAATACTACTCATCTGGCATTGTTATCAAACCAACATCCGAAAAACGCATCACCCATTTCAACACCTTCGATATCGGTCAACTACTTACTGTCATATAACTAAGGAAAATCAAATTATTCCCTACAAAAATTTCCATTGATATTAAGTACTACAAAAATGTTAACTATTATTTTTTAGTTTCAGATTCAAAATATGAACAGA
This sequence comes from Xanthoceras sorbifolium, assembly GCA_003430845.1. Taxonomy (NCBI): domain Eukaryota; kingdom Viridiplantae; phylum Streptophyta; class Magnoliopsida; order Sapindales; family Sapindaceae; genus Xanthoceras; species Xanthoceras sorbifolium. The sequence continues at coordinate 22,682,072 of CM010619.1, read as the reverse complement.
GGCAAACGTATGCACACGGCACATGTGATATATTACCAAGATTAGTCTATTGTTATCCTATCAAGTGAAATCATACCAATTAGACCAGATTTCTCGACACGCAGAAACCCCAAACAAAAACCAAACTCAAAGAAAAGGGCCAAAATGACAATAATAGCATTAATAAATCAAAAACAGATAGCATGGACATTAACATAATATATATATGTATATATATATATATATATATATATATATATAGAGAGAGAGAGAGAGAGAGAGAGAGAGAGAGAGAGAGAGGAAACTAAATAAAAAAGAAAACCTGTGAACAAACTGACGAATCTTAGGGTGCTTAGGAAACTATATGAAATCGACATAAAAAATCAGAAGAAAAAAGATTTTACCGTCATGGGTGAGGAAGAGCGACGATGTGGGGTGGCGGCATTGCTAGGTGAGGAAGAGCGACGATGTGGGGTGGCGGCATTGCTAGGTGAGGAAGAGCGGCAGAAGAGGGCTGGTGTTAAGCGAAGACAAACGTAAGAGCTACCTGCTAGGTGAACCCTCATGCGGAAGAGCAGCTGGTGCTAGGCGAACAGCAGTGGACGAGCAATGGAAGAGTGGCACTGGTGCAGTGATGCTACGCAAAGAGCGGCAAGGGGCACGGGTGCAGCAAGGCGATGAGCGGCGAGAGAGGTGAGTTCTGATGAGTGGCGAGAGAGAGAGGGGTGGGTTAAAGTTTTTTGTTTTGAAAACTGATGGGGAAATGAAAGAAAAGTTTTAGAGTTTTTTTTTCTTTATATATGGCGGGTCAACGGGTCAAACTGGTTTTGGACCCCCAAAATTGCACCGAACTGTTTTTTTACAGTTCTTTTTAAATTGAAATTGAACTGAACCGAATCCAAACCTTAAACCGACTCAAGCTATAAAATATGATTTGAATACATATTGAATACGATTTGAATCGGTTTTTGTGCCCACCCCTACCTGTAAGATATGGTTTCAGTCTTCGTTCCGTTGATCTGCGCTCAATGTAACGATTGCGTCGATCATCATTTCTACTGTGTCTGGATGGGGTGTAGTTGACTTCGTCCTCTTCCCACTTGATTTGGGCCCATGCTTTGGCTATGACATCTTTCATTGTCTTACAGGGATATTTTGTTAGCTCTTTGTAAAGGTCGAAGTCGTGCAATAGGCCTTTCTTGAAAGTAGAAATAGTTGAGGCCCGTTTTGAGTGAGGAATCAACACTTTCTCTTTTTTCAATTGGCCGACGAAGTCACGTAGCAGTTCACCTCAACATTGGCTGATCGCGTAGAGGTCATCTGACTGCTTTTCCAGCTTGCAACTGTTTGCAAACTGCTCAACAAAGGTGTCGTTGAGCTGAGCAAAGGACGTTATCAAGTTGTTAGGTAAGTTGGTGTACCACTGTAAAGTTGGTGCAACGAGACTTGACCCAAATCCTTTACACATGCATGCTTCGCGTTAATCCCTAGGTATAGCGGCCATGAACATGCGCTATCGGTATTGGACAATATGGTCGTCAGGTTCTATAATGCCATCGTAATATTTCATGTTTGGGAAGTTGAATTTGCTCGGCATTTTCACGAATGTAATGACATTAACAAACGGCGAGTCCGCGAAGCTATTAATGGCATTCTTCTTGATCGGGGCCGGTATTTTAAGGAATCTATTAAAATAAGGCCTCCATTTATGTGAACCTGTGTGCTAATTTAGGGTCAGATAAAGTAGAGGTCACGCTTACCATACTTGTCGACTGAAGAATCGGTACAGTGTATTGAGTATCCATCATGGTCAGCATCGGCTACGGAACTGCTTCCGCATTTGCTGGTTGGACTTGCGTTGGCCCATGTGGTATTGAATTTACAGCTGATGCTATGGTCGATGCCGTTGGTAGCTGCCTTACTGGATCGATCGTAGCTGGTTCTAGTGCTTGATCACCTTCAGGAATCACTAAGTTTGGATCGCTTGCGGTAAATCCAAGCTCGAAGATTGGGTGTCTAGTATTGGAAGTTAGTGTCGCAGAGGAAGCGGATGTCAGGTTGGCTTTGATTTCATATTGGACCTGTCCGAACCCTAATGGCGGTGTGGTCGACGTCGTCAGCGACTCCACTTTGGTCTACAGCTCATTGTTCTCAGCACACACAACCTTGTTTTCTGCCTCTAAGGTTTGGAGTCTCTCGGAGTTCTTGTTCATTTGGGCTACGAGCAATGTGAGCTGGTTCTGGTGCTTGATCACCTTTCGGAATCATTGGGTTCGAATCGCTTACGGTAGATCTATGCTTGAAGATTGGGTGTCGAGCACTGTAAGTTAGTGTCATCGGGGTCGCTCGTCCTGAAGCAGATGTTGAGTTGGCATTGATTTTGTAACACCCCCTGACCCGAATCGGCTCGGACCAAATCGGCTGCTCTATCGGATACAGACATAAACAAATTTCAGAACAGGAACTTTAAGTAATGATTAAATTGATGATTCTGTTCGGAATGAATTATATGATTTTCGAAAAGTGATTTGGCTTTGATATATGTAAACATAAATATGGATATAGGAGATTGACATGTCAATTGGGTTCTCTGAATAGTGCTACGCCTATATGTTATGATTGAGGTACCACCCTTTGCGGGTTGGAAAATTTGATCTGGGATACGCAGCGGGTCCTCCGTTGGTATCCAACTCTGTTCTGATATATCTGGGATACGCAGTGGGTCCTCCGTTGGTATCAATTTCTGTTTTGTATAGCCTGTAATCCAGTCCGAAAAGTATGTTTAGTATATCAGGAGCATAAAATGGAAATAGAAATGAAATATAATTTGTTATATAATTTGATTTGGTATTAAGAAGTTTGATACAATATTTTATTCCGATTTCGGAAGATGTTATTGATAATTGCTTTGATATGATATTTGTTATCGTTTTTCCAAGGGATATATATATATATATATATCTCTCTCTGAAATATTTGATTTAATTATGCCCCATATGTTGGTTTTATATGTCATTTGCGTTATTGAGATATTATATTATATTTATACAATTGGATTTTGGATACGCTCACTAAGCGTTATGCTTAGCGTGTTGAGTTTCTCACACGCAGGTAAGAGAGTTCAGGAAGAAGATAAGGCTGGAAAGAGTTGAGTCTGCAATGATTGAGTCCTGAGTCACATCGCTCCCGCATTTTTTGTAGCCCACTATATCTTTGATGTTTTTATATGTATTATATCGACATGCATGGACAAGAATGTTTTTGTAAATATTTGAAACGGTATTTAGTTTTTATGTATGTTTGTAAATATTTGTAAAATTTGAGCCCATGAAATTTAATGCTTTTGAAGTTGAATATTTATAAGTATTTTGATATAATTTTTTTTTTGGCAAGTCGCACCGGATATGGAAGGGTGCGCAATTTGATTTGAGATTATAGAAGTGTGGATTTTATGAATTGTGAAAATAGGTTTTGGAAAGTCAGAAAAACAGAGGAAAACTCTAGCGAAATTTTCAGAAAATCTTTTTGGACCATTATTTAATGTTTATATTTTAAATTTTAAGGACACGATTTTTATACAGTAAAGCAAAGTTTTCCGTACAGTGTAGCGCTCCTCGATTCAGTCCTAGCGGATTCGGGTCGAGGGGTGTTACAGATTTCATATCGAACTTGTCCTAATCCTGGTAGTGGTGTGGTTGACGTCGTCAGCAACTCGACTTTGGTCTGCAGCTCCTTGTTCTCAGTACGCACGACCTTGTTTTCTGCCTCTAAGGTTTAGAGTCGCTCAGCGTTCTCGTTCATTTGGGCTACGAGCAATGCGAGCTAAGCCTCGAGAGTTGTGTGGTTTGATTCATCTGCCATATTGCTTGAACGTCAATCGGAATTATACTATTCTGATGCTGTTGGACCCATGATGGGTGCCAAATTGTAGAAGCTGAAATCTACAGGTGGGATCCGGGGATCGCGGGTCGGATGATTGTAGGGCCAACAACCTGTAATAAGAGTGAACATGGTCAATCTCTTTGGGACACCGGGTTAGTGCCAGTCAAGTAGATTCCGACGCTAAAGTTAGATGAAGTCAAGCGAAAATAAAGCAATGAGTAAGGTATAACCTGATAACGTATATGGCCGAGCATAGCTAGGAGGTCGAGCGTATAGAGGTAACGCCTGCTGGTTAAGTTGAGAACTTGAACCTGGTTTCGACTACATCGAGTGGAGGCTAGGTAACACCGTTGTCGAGTAGTAGCTAGATAACTTGATAGCAAAATGACAGCCTTTTTGTGTAATTTGCCTTCTTTTGCTTCTAAGGCTTAGGTTCATATTTATAGGATGTGAATGATAACTGTTGAGGCTGGTCGAGAGGATCATACTCCAAGATATCAGGAATCCCTACTATCTTGAAGCTGTTTGGCTGTCCAAGTTTAACTAAGTTAGTCTTGACTTGGTCGACCAGTGTGCGACCGATGGACTTTGAAGTCCTTAAGGCCTGCTTATGGGTCGAACTTAATTTCTTTATTGGGCCAATTTATAGGCCTAAACTTTTTGGACTATTTTTTACCACTACAACAAGTGATAATAAAAGTTGTCAATAATTATTTGTGGAGTAATTACAATAACTACCAGTATATATAGGCATAATTGCACAAAAATCTGAGAATAATTAATAATAACAATAACTCCCCTTTGACCGGTTGACTAACCGTTGACCACAGTTAGTCACTAACAGTCAAAGGGGTAAAATCGTCTTTTAAAAAATTTAAAAAAAATCTGAAAAATGAAGAAGAAGAAGAAGAAGAAGAAGAAGAAGAAGAGGATGAGGAGGTGGAAAAAAAAAGAAGAGGAAGAACAAAAATAAAAAAAATCTGAAAAAAAAAAAGAAAAGAAGAAGAAGAAGCAGAATGAAATCTGGAAGAAAAAAAAAGCAAAGAAGAAGAAGAAGAAGAAGAAAGAAGAGAGAGAAACAATAAAAATAAAAAATTTGGAAAAAAAGAAAAGAAAAGGAAGAAAGAAGAGAAAAATCTGAAAAAAAAAAAAAAAAAAGAAGAAGAAGAAGAAGAAAGAAGAGGAAGAACAAAAAAAAAAATAAGAGAAGAAGAAGAATTCGAAAAAAAAAATTTGGAAGAAGAAGAATAAAAAAAAAAAGAAGATGGAGGAAAAGAGAAAAAAATGATGAAGAAAGAAATTGAAAAAAGAAAAAAAAATTGGAAGAAGAACAGATGTGATGAACAAAAAAATTTGAAAAAAAAATTGAATTTTTTTTTTTTTGGGATCTAGTCCATTTTTTAAATTTCTTTTTTTTAAAATTTTTTTTTTTTCTAAAAATACGATTTTGCCTCTTTGACTGTTAACTCCCCTTTGACCGGTTGACTAACAGTTGACCACAGTTAATCATTAACAGTGGTCAACGGTTAGTCAACTGGTCAAAGGGGAGTTATTGTTATTATCAATTATTCTCATATTTATGTGCAATTATGCCTATATATACGGGTTCTTATTACAATTACCCCATTATTTATTAGAAAATCTTTAAAAATCTTTCAGAGAAGTGGGAGAGAAACTGTGAGCGTTTTTGTGAAGGATCGTCTAAAAAAGTCTATAAAATTCTAGCATTTGTAAAAGTCTATAAAAATTATTGACATTTTAAATATCCCGTAACTTTCGTGACTCTTAAGTCTAGATTGAATATCTCATGACTTTTATTAACTTTTTTAAAGTCGTTAAAAGTGTAAATTGAATACTCCATGACTTTTATATACTTTTTTAAAGTCGTTGAAAGTTTAGATTGAATATCTCATAATTTTTATATTTTTTTTAAAGTCTATATTAAGATATCTCATTACTACTATTTTAATTATATAAAAGTCTTTAAAAGCTAAATTAAAATATGCCCCCTTAATTTCCATCTTGATATGAGTTTTATCGATTTTTTTTTTTTCCATTTATTATGTCGGCAAGTTTCTCCAAAGGGTGAATTGCACTCAAGTATCCTGACTTTTATCATAATTGCATGTTTGATGCCAGTTTTACCATAATTACACTCAAGTACCCTGTAATCCGTTGACCGCCGTTAAAGTAATGGTTGACTAACTGGGTTGAGGGGCAAATTGGTCTTTTACATTTAAATTTATTTTTTAAAAAATTTAAAAATCATCCAACCAATAAGAACATGCCACGTCATATTTTAATTAATTTTAAAAATATTTTTTTAAAAAAAGTTAATTTTTTTTTTTAAGAACACGAACCCAGATCTGGGTTCGTGCTCTTCGAACACGAACCCAGGTGCTGGGTTCGTGCTCGAACCCAGATTTCTGGGTTCGAGCACGAACCCAGAAATGGGTTCGAGCACGAACCCAGGTTGCTGGGTTCGTGTTCGAACCCATTTCTGGGTTCGAGCACGAACCCATTTCTGGGTTCGAACACGAACCCAGAAATGGGTTCCAGCACCTGGTTTGCGATCAAACCCAGCTGGGTTCGATGGCGAACCCAGATCTCTGGGTTCGCGTTCGAACCCGGCGATCTGGGTTCGATCGTGAACCCAGTTCATCTGGGTTCATCTGACTTTTTTTTTTTTCCTTTGCAGGGGCAGTTTGGTCATTTTACCTAAATCCGTTTGGTCAACCGTTACTTTAACGGTGGTCAATGGATTACAAGGTATTAGAGTGTAATTATGGTAAAACTGGCATCAAACGTGCAATTATGATAAAAGTCAGGGTACTTGAGTGCAATTCACCCTTCTCCAAATTAAAATTCGGTGTGATAACTTTTTTGAAAGGATATATTCAGTGTACAAGTATGAAGAATGAATTTTTTTATATATATTTTTATTTTTAAGGATTGAGAAGCCGAACCTCACGGGCTGACGGTCAATTCACGCAACAAATTAAAAATCAATCGGGTCAACATAATAACAATGTCTGCTCTTTCATTACCGGTTGGCCGCACTTTATTCATTTGCTTGTCTTTATGGATTCTAATTGATAACATGATTTGACTTTCATTTTATAAAAAACTATAACAGGTTCAAAGTATATCTATCTATCAAGATTAATTATTATTATTGTTTAATCTATGTTGATCAGTTATAAATCAGATAAAATTGACACTACCAATGAACTTAGAGGTTGCCAATTTATCTAATCCGGTGAAAAAGAGACGCACTGCACGTGGTATTGACTTTGAACTGAACAGATTCTATTAAAAGGTATTTTAATATTTTTACTAATTTACAAAGATGTTTTAATTTTGAATTTCTTCAAAAGGAGGAATCAAAATAAATTTCTTATTATTATTTGCAAATATTAACTATACTTACAATCCAAATATCTAATTTTTTATGTTATTTTCTTTTTTCTTTTTTCTTGAAACACCATGTATTATCTTGTTTTCAGTTGCCAAAATTGACTATGTTATATGCACAAAATTACATCATCAATGCTATATCTTTGGGATTCGGATCATTTGGCTATGATTGGTTTCAAAAAACCATGGAAAATCTACATGGGCATAATCAAGGTCAAAAGATCATATCATTGTTGGAGCTATCTCATATTGTTATCTCAAAATTTTTCCAGGGTTGTTTTGGTAATAAAACTATAGGTATAGATAGCAGCGGGTTATTTAATTTCTCTATAAATTCAAGCACCCCTTGAATCATTTTTATGCAAACAAAAAACTTGATCTGCGTACACAGCAATTCAAAATCAAAATGGGGAGGTTTACTTGCTTTTGTATGATCGTGTTGCTGTCTCTGGTGGTGTCAAGTGCTTATGCACAAAGTGCTTCCAATGTGAGAGCTACTTACCATCTTTACCATCCTGAGCAAATCGGCTGGGACCTGTTAAAAGCAAGCGCTTACTGTGCAACATGGGATGCCAACAAGCCCTTGGCATGGCGTAGAAAATATGGCTGGACCGCCTTTTGTGGACCCTGTCGGACCCCGTGGACGGGCTGCTTGTGGCAGGTGCTTAAGGGTAAGAACTAAGAAATTAATGTTATAGTTGTACTCCATCTGACCTGTTATTATAAATTTTTAGGTTTAGTGATTACTGATTATAAAAAAAAAAGAAAAAGTGCGTGCGTGTTTTCTGAAAAGAAATTTACGAAAACTGACTTGGTTATGGTGTGCACGTATGCGCAGGTGACAAACACAGGGACAGGAGCACAAACAACAGTGAGAATTGTTGATCAATGCAGCAATGGAGGATTGGATTTAGACGAAGCTGTGTTCAAGAGGTTGGACACCAATGGCAGAGGCATTGCCCAAGGCCACCTTACTGTAAACTACCAGTTTGTGGATTGCAGAGATTGATGAAAAAATAAGCACTTTTTTGTTGAGCACTTAACTACCCCTCTAGTTTTGTGGAGAGTTTTCCACACTGCTTTTATTATTATGAATAAAGTAGTTGTGTAACAAGTACTATGAATAATAAGTGCTTATCAATATTATTGTTTTTGGTTTTCATAAATTAGCTTCAATTTCAGTGAATTATACAGCGAAGTATATATGTACGATTAGATCATTTTTGTTCTTCTTAAAGCCAACACTATATGTTTGGTTTGAAAATATACTTTAATTTTATAATACAAAGAAAAATCTCACCACATGTGTTAATATAAATATGCATGTGGAGACTTATGGTCCGTTTGAAAGAATTTCTTCAAATATAATTTTTATAAGTAGATCTTTTAGAAATAGAGTTTCTACAGATAGAGCTCTTAAAAAAAAACGTTGGTCGTTTGGTTGTTAATTAAAAACTCTTTGAAATGATAGGATTATTAAAAATAATATGATTTTAAATGAAAAGTTTATTGTAAAATTAATAAAATATAATAAGATTATATTAGACATTTTAATATTTTTAATCGTTCAAAAGCTACTAAAGTGATAACTAAATAATACCAAAAAAATAATTGAAAAAGAGCTTTTTCAATTAAAAAGAAATTCTTTTAACTAATAAAAAAATTCTTTTAAACGTATAATAAACCTTCCCTGTAAACGTAAAAGAGAAAAAGAATAAGGGGTAAGAGTGGAGGTACATGAACGTGCCTCTTTCTGATACAAATGGACCTAAATTAATTTCAAAATGCACTTTTCCTTTGGTTGTTGATACATAAATTACTAGAGCAGCGAAGATGGAAATTCACCATCAGTAGTCAAAGATGTAATTCCAGTTTTTAGAATTCCAACTATGTAGTGATGGCTATATTTTCAAGGATATTCCTATTTTCTCCCTTCACGATTCAATCAGCGATAGTTTATTTCTCTCACGTTTTAAAAATAGATATTTTTCCCCCTGACTTTAACTTTCTATCCAAAAAGTTACTGTTCCGTTAATAGTGAAGGGCAAAATGGTAAAGGTAAAAATAAAATAAATAGTTAAAATAAAATTAAAAAAAAGATAAGATCTCTACCGTCCATCTGAGGTGAGATGGACGGTAAAGATTGTTTATTCTTAAAAAAAAAATTATTATAAGTTTTTTAATTTAAAAAAAATTATAAAACTTTTTTTTTTTTGAGTGGAGATTGGATCTCCACCATCCATCAAATCTGATGGACAGTGGAGATCCAATCTGGAGATTGGATCTCCACCCAAAAACAAAACAAAAAAAACAAAAAAAAAAAAACTTCAAACTTGCCGGAGATCCAATCATGGCTGGATCTCCAGCGCGACGAACCCATTTGGGTTAGTCAACGATCTAGGTTCGCCATCGACGGTGAACCCAGATCTAGGAATTGAAAAAAAAAAAAAATCAAAGAACCCAGATCTGGGTTCTTCGAAGAACCCTGATCTGGGTTCGAACGAAGAACACAGAGGGTTCTTCTCTGGGTTCAAACGAAGAACCCTTCTTTTGAACCCAGATCAGGGTTTTTCGATTTTTTTTTTTAATTCCTAGATCTGGGTTCGTCGTCGACGGCGAACCCAAATCGTTGACGAACCCAGACTTCGTCGACGAACCCATCTGGGTTCGTCGCGCTGAAGATCCAGCCATGGCTGGATCTCTAGCAAGTTTTTGTTTTTATTTTTTGTTTTTGGGTGGAGATCCAATCTCCAGATTGGATCTCCACTCAAAAAAAAAAAAAAGTTTTATAATTTTTTTTAAATTAAAAAGCTTATAATAATTTTTTTTAAGAATAAACAATCTTTACCGTCCATCTCACCTCAGATGGAAGATGGACGGTAGAGATCTAATTTTTTTTATTTTATTTTAACTATTCATTTTATTTTTACATTTACCATTTTACCCTTCACTATTAACGGAACAGTAACTTCTTGGATGGAAAGTTAACGTCAGGGGGGAAAATGTCTATTTTTGAAACGTAAGGAGTTAAACTATCGTTGATTGAATCGTAAGGGGGGGAAATAGGAATATCCCTATTCTCAATTAAATGTATAAAGAATATAAGTCCACAACAAGCGTTGTGTGAATAATTATAACACAACACAATCCGTAATTGGTTCGAGTGTTGGGCATCTTTCTTTTTATATTTTTATCAGGTCGGTTGTATATCGTATAAGTCCATCTTCAATTATATTTCCTATTTATAGTTAGGTTGATCGTATGAGTCTATTTTTCATTATATTTTGATAATAACTATTCACATCGTGGTAATAGTATTTGATCCATAACTCTGATGATTGCAAATTTCAATAAGGGATCATTGCACAAACATACTCTGACGATTGCAAATAAGGGATAAATGTTTTTATTGCATAAATATTCCCTTAAAAACGTTGACCAAACGGTTGACTAACATTAACTTTAAGGTTAAGTTATTATAATAAAGGCAAAATTATCTTTTTTCTATTAAGCCATTAAAATAATTTTAAAAAATTTTGAAAATAAAAAAATAAAAATCAAACTCCAATCTTCTTCTTCATCTTCCAGATTTTTTTTGTGTGGGTTCAGATTTTTTTTTTCCATTGGACTTCTTCTTCTAGATTTTTTTTTTCCATTTCCAGATTTTTTTTTCAATTTTTAGATTTTTTTACCATTTCTAAATTTTTTTTTCAGATTTTTTCTTCTTCTTCTTCTTCCAAACTTCCAATTTTTTTATTGATTTTTTTTCCAGAAGAAATTGAAAAAAAAAAATTGAAAAAAACCTGGAAAAGAAGAAGTCTTGAAGAAGGGTTAATGATGAAAAAAAAATTGGATTGATAATATTTAAGCGGTGGTTGGGTTGACTATGAATAAAAAAATTAGAAAAAAAATTTAGAAAATTTGGAAAAGAAGAAGGAAAAAAATTTGGAAAAAAAAAAGAATAAAAATTATTTTTATATAATTATTGAAAATATTAAATTATTAAATAAAATAAGATAGTAAAGATATTTTTGTTATTATGTAAAAAAGGTTAACTTTATGGTTAAATATTTGGTCAATTTTTTTTAAAGGTAATTTATACAATAAATAAAAAAAGTTATTAGCGATTGTGATATTTACAATTGTCAGGATATATTTATGTAATTATCCCTTTAAATAAAGATAATAATAATAAGAGTTGGTGGTGGTCTCCATCAGATCATTAATGAAGAAATTCCAGCCTCAGGACTTTTGACAATTACGAGAAGCACTGAAACGGCTCATCGCTTCGCAACAAGGAAAATGAATAAATTAATTAATTAACAAATGAATTAAACAAGACTTCATAGTTGTCACATCACATTTATTTTAATTCTCAAAATTTTATCCTTAATTAGCTTACACCGTATCATGACTTTTATTATCCAGAGTCATAGTAAATCTTTTTCATTTTACAAGTTGACGGTGGGTTCACGTTTCTATATTTATTAGTGTGTAAAGACTTGTCTATCTATTATATATGAGAAGATATTTTTAATTATAAAGAAAAAATATTCAAATTGTATATATAATAATTAATATCGTTTAAGTCTCAACAGAGCTTTAATTTGACCTATTCCATATGTTAGCTTTAATATATATATATATATATATAAAATAGGTTGAACAGCTACTGGAAAACAGAAATGTAATTGTAATATACTTGTTAATAAAAATGTATGTATCCAATTCCAAAACATGAAGTTGCCCTTGTTTTTTGGGATCAGTGACCACTAACATGAGTGTTTTTTCATGAAAACAAAAAAGTCATGAGTTGCCCATCTTGCCTCTCTCTCTCAGAAAAATTATTTTCTACCATGCACAATAATGCTAGATTGAATTTATATATTTTCAAGTTTTGTGATAAGGTAAGGTTAGATTGTTAAAAAAAAAATTATCTAAATTTATGATGAAATGATGTGATATGTGAGTTATCAACACTATATTATTTATTATATTATTTAATAATTTATATAGAATTGATATCTCACCTAAATGTCACATTATTTACGTTAAGTGAGTTGATGATATATTAGAAAATCATTTTTGCATATTTCCAAAAAACATTTAATCTGGAAAAAAAGAAAGTAATGATGCCTTTTTGTTATATCAGCTTTTCGAGAATAATTTCTATGTTTCGTTAAAATCCGGTTTTTTCAAAATCAATAACTAACTTTTGAAATTAAGGACCTTGATTTTTTTGTTATAACTTGGAAAAAATTTAAAATACTCGCCGGTTAATTACCTTATAATTTAAATGGTTAGTGTACATTCGTTCCACTTAAATAGTGAGGATTTAAGTACTATTATATAGATTTATCCTTATATATGGATAATTTTCTACTTTTATGGGGAGTAGAAATCTTATATTATACGAGTAGATATTTAGATCGTAATTTAGTAATATTTGGGAGAAATTACGTGATCACCTGGTTTGCAATTCTACATTGAAACCTTTATCAAAATGAAGCAAACCCCCTCCATTAGTTTGACGTTAAAATCTTGACTGAACATGAAAAACGAAATACCCCTGACAAGGTCAGGGTATTTTGTCTTTAATTTAATTTTTTATAAATATATTAAAAAATAAGAAAATCTTTCCATCTTAAATACGCGGAAGTTTTTAATTAAATAATATAATAAAATTAAAATAAAAAATAAATATATAATTATTTTTCAGATGAATCTAATTCCATCAGTTAGTGCGGTGGAGATCCAATCTAAAATAGTCTCAAAAAAAAAAAAAAAAAAATTTTGAAACGAAAACCAAAATCTCATCGGGTCTCGCGAACAGAACCCAGATTGGAGGGAATTAGAAAAAAAAAAAAAAAATTTGAAGAACCCAATTTCTGGGTTTCTTCGAAGAACCCAGTTGGGTTCTTCGAACGAACCCAGAAGGGTTCGAATTAGAAAAAAAAAAAAGAAATTGAAGAACCCAGTTTCTGGGTTCTTCGAAGAACCCTTCTGGGTTCGTAGAAGGGTTCGAATTAGTAAAAAAAAAAAAAAAATTAAATTTTTTTTTTTTTGAAGAACCCAGAAAATGGGTTCTTCGAAGAACCCAGAATTCGTTTTCAAATTTTTTTTTTTTTTTTTTCTTTTTGAGATCTATTTTTTAGATTGGATCTCCACCGTCCACTAATCTTGATGGACGATTGAGATTCAATCTGAAAAATAAATTTATATAATTATAATTAATTTTTTATTTTTAATTAATTTTATTATTATTATTATTTTAATTTTTTAAATAAATCTTAACCGTCCGTTATTTTAAAGATGGAGGGATGAGATTTTTGCGTCTTTTCATGTTCAAGTACTGTATTTTAACGCCTAGTAGTTCGTAATTGATTAATTTGGCAGACTCAGTCTTCATTAATCCATTCAGTAACGCCTCAAAAGAAAGAAGAAAACCCTGCACATCTGAGCACGAAATGTGCGAATATATGGAATTGTTTCCATTATTTCGTTATTTTCCCGGGTCTTTTCCCTTGTCGAACAGTCTTATTAATAATTTTATAATTTATTCTTCAAAAAAATAGTAATACTCTGAGAAAATTTTTCTGGTACCTTCGAGATTCATTTAAAAAATAAAAAAAATTGGACTTAGAAGTTTCTTGCCGTGAAAAAATTCGTCACACGTGATGACCAGTAACGTTACATGATAAAAATTAGTTGTCGAAATTATTGACTGTTACATTCATGAACGAAATTGCCCGGCAAATCCGGGAATAACCAGAAATTCATTGGAAAAGAATCAACATTCATGTCCTAGTCAACTAAAAAACATAAAATCAAGATTTTTTGCACACATTTTAATCAATTTCTCATACTTTTCAAAGGTTGCTTTGGTAATTAAAATATTCTAATTTATCCTATAAATTCATGCATTCCATAGAACCATTTTGTATGCAATCAAATTTGTACACAATATATACAAATTATACAAAACACAGAGAGAGAAATGGGGAAGTTTATTAGTGTGTGTGTGAGTTTGTTGTGTCTGTCTCTGGTACTGGTGGGAAGTGCTTTTGCTCAAAGTGCTACCAATGTGAGGGCTACATACCATCTTTACCATCCTGAACAAATCGGATGGGACTTGTTGAGAGCAAGTGCTTTCTGCGCAACCTGGGATGCCAGCAAGCCCTTGGCTTGGCGCCAAAAGTACGGCTGGACCGCTTTCTGCCACTCCGCTGCACCTAACGGACAGGCCGCTTGTGGCAAGTGCATAAGGGTGCGTATGTAAAATATCACTTATATCTCTATCTGTTAAAATACGCGGAGAATCTGATAAAATTCGTTCGAAATCATAGGATTTGACACATTAACAGCTCCTCATGACTTTATTCAAAGATTTTATACCTCTGTTTTTTTTATTATTAACTATCGAAGGATCTTTCGTGATATATATATTGCAGGTGACGAACCCAGGGACAGGAGCGCAGGCAACGGCGAGAATTGTTGATCAATGCAGCAATGGAGGGTTAGATTTGGACGAAGCTGTGTTCAAACAGTTGGACACTGACGGCACAGGCAATGCTCAAGGCCACCTTATGGTGAACTACCAGTTTGTGGATTGCCAAGATTGAAAGCACTAGTAGCAGCAGCAGCATACCAGCTGCTGGCTGTTAATTTTGTGGAGAGTAAAAATTTCCACACATATGATTATAGATATGAATAAGCTTCTGTGAGAAGTACTTATAAAATAAGTGCTTAATTATCGATTAAGCTTCAATGAACCTATCATTCTCATATTTTACTTTTCAATATTATTCTGCTTTGAAATTTGCTCTAATTTTCGTCGCCAAAACAATAGGGAACCATGTTGGATCTCGAAGAATTTTCATTTAGGATATAAATTTTGTTTTTTTAAAAAAAGTATATATTATACCGATCATATTAAAGATCCACAAAAAATAAGCACTACATCTACAGCCATAATATCTACTCTCAAATACAGATTATCCGCAACCATGATATCTATTACCGGAATACTAAAAAAAAATCTATTTACATATAATGATAAATTCATACAGTGAGACTTTATTAATAAAAAAATCAATCATAATTTAGAGACCATACCTTAAAAAATAATACAAATAATGGTTAAAAAGTGATAAATAAAAAAAATATAGTCACCAAAATGTTCAAATTAATGTAATTACACCGAAATATTAATGTTTAAATATTTATGTAAACAATGGTCTCTCAGCGTTTATTATTTTATTAGTAATACGAGACTTACAAATGCGATATCCCCTTTAGATAAGCATAAGCCACATGTTAATGACCAGAAAAGTAGTAAAGATGATGATGACACAATTCAGTTGCTCAATTTGACTCTCTCTCTAGAGTTTCTACTACAACCCATCTTCTCAAAAATGCATTTTGAGGAAGAAAAATGGTAACACAATTATCAACCTTCTTTTTCCAAGACCAAATCTACAATTCTTGGAAGTCTATGAAATCTCTAAAATGAAAAAGAAGTCATCTTCAAAGTTTATTAGGAACTACCAAAATCAATTATTAAACGTGTAGTTTAGATATCAACTTCTATAATGAAAGACATATATTAGTCCCGCAATAAAGGAAGAAAACTATCCATACATATCGGTAAATATGTATACTGAGATTTGAATCCTCACCAATCACCACTAATGTAGAAAAGATATACACTAACCACTTAATATATGAGTAGATGTGCCTCTATGAGTAGATGTGCCTCTAAATAAGGTTTTAAAAGAAATATTTGACGAATTTCAAGAGAATGTTAATTAACAAACTAAGTTTAGAATATATAGTAGAGAAGATTTTTATAAATTTAAATATGATCACTTGAATTTAAATAAAAGATTATGTTAATATATGATTAAAAAAATAATAAAAGTACTACATCTATCATCTCAGAAGTGTGTATATATATATATATATATATATTATAACAGGGAGGGTTAAACGACCCAAAACAACACAGAAAAAGAAGCTACACAGGCCTCACCCCAGGCAAATCCAGCGTGTTCTCAGCAAAGAAACACAGACATGAAGGAAGGGGGGACAAAAAATAGACAGAATCAAGCTCAATAGAGTGGCCAAGAAAAGCTAGAGAATATGCAAGCCTATTCCCTTCTCTCAACACATAAACAATAGAACACTCCCACTTCCTCTGGATCACTTCACGGCAGCTAGAAACAATACTCAACAGAGGGTGAAGCACACTGACATTGTTCACTAGAAACTACACAGTAATTGTGGAATCAGACTCCACAATAATTTTCTTGTATCCAGATCTCCAAGCTAACAGAAGCCCCTAGTACACACCTCAAAGTTCAACCTCAACCACACTTTCTGCACATCTGTTCGTAGCAAAACCAACCACCCAAACAATGTCTTCATTTCTGATAACCCCACCAGCCGCAATTCTGCCAAATCACCTAATCTACTTCCATCAACATTTCAACTTGACAATAAAAATCTGGTATATTTGGAAATCTGCAGCCTTTGGTAAATGGTAACTACTCTAAGGCTGTTTGGTTTGCTATCACTCTCCGGTATATTTGGAACTGGCGATGCAAAAAAATCTTTGATCCCAATTTTATTGCCCCCCCTTACCCTCGCATCCCCATTCTGAATTTTGTGAATGATTGGACCAATGCTTGTAATTCCTCTCCTTTTGCTGAGAAGAATTCTATTATGGTGTGCTGGTCCCCTCCGCCTTGTGATTGGGTGAAGGTGAATGTGGATGGTAGCCGAATGTGTGATACAGGTGTTATTTCAGCTGGTGGTGTTATTCGTAACTCGGAGAAGGTTTGGTTGTCTGGTTTTGCTGTGAAAAAGGGTGTTGGTTCAGTGCTTTGTGCTGAGTTTTGGGGCATTCTGGAAGCTCTGACATTGGCTTGGAATTTGGGTTACCGCAAAGTGATTGTTGAGTCGGATTCGAGGGATGGGCCAACGTATGGAGGAAAACTTTAGTTTATTTTCTTCTCCTCCTACTGCTGTTCTGAAAGCTGTGCAGGATGATTTGTGTGGTGCTGTTGTGGAGAGAGTTAGCAGCTAGGTGCTGCTGTTTTTTGCTTGTTCTGGGCTTCTAGCCCCCTGTTTCACCAAAAAAAAAACATTTCAACTTGACCCAACCACAAAGAGGAGAGGACAAATACACTAGTTTAGAGACCAAATCAGATTTCCCCACACACAAGCCACCAGCATCCCTCTATTGATACAAAATTTTGCTGATAATCAAGTGAGGCCAAATAGAAGATAAAAAGTTTTCATCAAAAACCTTATTGCATCTCCATTTCCATATAAACCAAAGAGTCATAACAAACCTCAAGCACCCAGGAACCTTCCAACCAGCTTTTTATTATTCAAATTCTCAAAGAGCTAAACCTCTTAGTCACTTCTAAAGCAAGGTAAGGAGCTGATGCCTTTACTGCAGTCTTCTCACACATCAACAGCTCTTTGACAGCCCTTAAAAATATGGTTGAGGTCTTCACAATCACCATCACATGAAGGACTAGAGGGATCAGCAGAAAACCCTCTAATAAACCTCTGCTCAGTAGACAAAATTTTCCCATGGACAAGAGTCTACAAAAAACATTTAAGTTTAGGAGGCAGCCCCAACTTCCATAAAAAGTTATATTTCCGGTTCACACCATTCTCCAAGTTCAGATTAGTAGTATAAGCTGATCGCACATAAAAATCCCCACTATTCGACAGCCCCCAAATGCATCTATCAACGCCACTCGACCTCTTACCCGCATGAATACCCGCAATCCTATGGACAATGTCCTAGGTAAGGATAGCTGCAAGTTCGCTTAAATTTCAATCCTCATTGTCCAATAAATCAGACACCTTGTCCAAAGGATTAATAACAACATAGCTACATAAAGCAGCCCCGCTTAAATGTCCACACCAGGGACCCAAGAATCAGTCCAAAAACTAATTTTATCACCTCTACCACCCTCCATTTCAGCCCTTTAGAAAGAAGGTTCACACCATGGGAAATCCCTCTCTACATACTAAAACACCTAACAGCCTTACTACGACACACATCCACCAGGTTCTTGCTACCAACATACTTAGCATGCAGCATATTACTCCAGAGGCTGCCATCCTTAAGAATGAGTCTCCAGCCAGCCTTAGTTAGTAAAGCTTGATTCCATAATCTCATACTTTTTACACCAAGGCCACCAGCCTCTTTGGGACAGTAAACAATCTTCCATTTCACCAAGTGGACAGTCATCATATCTTGACTATGGCCCCACAAGAAATTTTTGTTGAGACCATCCAATTTATCACAAGTCTCAAGAGGTAATTTGATGGATTGCATAACGTACACAGGGAGGGTTGTAGCAACAATAAGCCTACCCGCAAGAGATAAATTGGCACTCTTCCAAGCAGCCAACTTGCCTTGGACTTTACTCACAATATCCTTATAAATAGTCTTAGAGATCCTACCATGGATAAGCGGAACCCCAAGATAATTACCCAAGTCTTTATTAATTAATACAAGAGCCACAAATAGAAGCAATTTCCCTAGCCAAGGTATCCTTAACATTAGAATAATCAAAGACCCTAGACTTAGGGAAGCTCACTTGTTGACCCGAGCACTCACAAAAGGAGTCAATATAATTCTTCATGATAGTAACTTGCTTGAGAGTAGTTTGCCCAAAAAGAATCAAACCATCTGCAAAAAACAAATGGGAGATAGGAGGCCCCCCCTAGAGACTTTAATAGGCTTCCAACCACTTTCACTCAACTTATACGAGATGAGGTGGGAGAGTTTCTCTATGTAAAGAACGAAGAGATAGGGGGATATAGGATCTTCTTGTCGTCCACACCCCGAAGTGAAACTATTAGTGGCCTCCCCATTCAACACAACCTTATAATTCAGACTCAAAACGCAGCTCATAATCAAATTTTTTAAGTTACCATTCACACCAACCTCATCCAAAACCTTACTAATAAAGTCCTATTGCATCCGATCGTAAGCCTTCGCTAAATCAATTTTCCAAGCAAAGAATCTCTTATGACGCCTAGCCATTTTCATCTTAAAGAGAACATCTTGAGCAATAACAATATTATCTTGAATCTGTCTACCTAGAACAAAGGCAACTTGATTCGGGCTAACAAGATTCGAGAGCAAAGGTTTCAACCGTTGAACAATGATTTTGCTAATGACCTTATATATAGTGTTACACAAACTAATCGATTTTAAATGGAACATGTCTAAGGGGCCAGGAATTTTAAGAACAAGAGTAATCAAGGTTTCATTCAGCCAATTAGGGACAGCCCCCTTAATAAAGCTGTTAACCACAATTTGCACCACATCTTGCTTACAAAGGTCCCAATTCTTTTGAAAAAACACAGCCGGGAAACCATCAGGCCCAAGAGACTTCAAACCACCTATGCCAAAGATATTATTAGCCTTAACTTCATCTTCACAAACCCCTTTCTTCAAAGCAGCTTTGTCCTCACTAGATAACTGAGAGAATAAGGCAGGTAACGTAAAATAATCCCCATCACATGCTTAGAAAATAAGTTCACAAAGTAGTCCACATCAATCTTCTCCATGCCCTCTTTACTACCAAACCAAGCACCATTAGCATCATTAATACCCTCCAATTTATTGTGTCTTCTTCTAACTAAAGTAGAAAGGTGAAAGAATTTAGTATTTCTATCACCTTCCTTTAACCATCTATTCCGAGATTTCTGCACCCAGAATATCTCCTCTTGATTAATGATAATATTGTACTCTTCCCTGAGTATAGATATTATTTTTAATACATGTTAATAAATGTAACAACAGACTTTCTCCCTATATATTCAACAATTGATCTTCAACAACATTTTGCAACCAAAAATCACGCACAACAAAATGGGGTAATTTGAGTCTATATATATGCACAGTGTTGTTACTTTCTCTACCGGCTGCTGCTGCCACTGCCACCGCCCAATAGTGCGGCCGACAAGCAGATGGCCGGCCATGTCCCGACAACCTATATATGCTGCAGGCAGTTTGGTTTCTGTGCCACAACCATTGAATATTGTTCACCTTCCAACCAATGTCAAATATCCTGTGGTGGTGAATGGTGATGCATCAGTTGAACAAACTATCACAAAATGTGCATCTTGAATAACAGAAACTGTTGTTGATTATAAACTCAATCTCAATTGAACCTAATAAAACTTTTTTACATGCGACGATCCAAACCCGACACCACCAGGACAGCGGTAATAAAAGGGTTTCATTAAATCAGTGGGAAGATTTAATTTCTCTTGACCCTCTCAATTGTATTATGTGAGCAAGCACACACACATATATAATTATTTTTTTGTTAAATTTCAATTCTAAGAATGGAAAAATTATTAAAAGAATTTTGATTTCATTGAATTCAACTAATTTTCAAAGAGACAAGCCAGAATCCTCATCCTCATCAAGGTCTGCAGTGTAAATAAAATAAAGAGACCAAATCAAACCAAACACACCAAGAAGAATCCACCCAAGAAGGTTGTTGCTTAGACCAAAGGGAAGTCCAGTTCCTTCTGTGCTCATCCTCTCATCCACCAACGCCATGGCCGGGCCTGTGGTGGTCGCTAAGGCAGCTGCGGCTGCCGCCATCAACGATGCACCGCCACCAACCATCATGTTCGTGCTTAGGACTGCCGCTGCAGCTGGCAGATGGCGGCTTGATCTCCTCTAGAGTACTGCACCTCACACTCACACGTGCCCTTACTGTTGCCATTATTGGCCGTAGTCCTATACCTTGTCAAATCCTAATAAAATTTAGAATTGTGCCACCGCGTGCTCTAAATAATAATAATTAAAAAAAAACATTTGTAAATACAACATGAACATACCTTCCACTACTGGTAAGGAGTGAACACCAGAAATTGAAATTCTAGGAATAATAGCAAAGTTGGCGGTTGTAATAGTGACCATTTTTTTTTTCTCAGGAGCCAAACAGATGATCAAAGAAGCAGAAATATTCAATGTAACAGAAGGATATTGAGATTCAAATGGTATGGTAATGGTATAGACTATAGAGTTTGTCTGATTGTGATTGAGTGCAACCACATAATGTGGATAGCCAAACATTTCAATATATCCTTTACATGTCTACAACCACCCAATGCCCTCCACGTGTTCCTCTCTCTCTCTCTTACTCTAAATTATATACGGGATTATTCATAAAATTTAATTTAATTTAGTATTTTTTGTATTTGCTTAAAAGTTCTTATAGTTTCAATGGCCATTACAATCTCTCCGTCTACGTTAGTAGTGGTTGTTCAAGTCTTACCATGTACATTTATCAATACGTAACGAATTTTTTTCAATGTATCCTGATTATAAGAGTAGATGTCCAAGTTACGTGTGTGGTAATTGATCTTAATAAATCCCAACAAACTTATAACTAATCTTGAATCTTTTTTACAATCTGTTTTTTACAAGTGAAATGTCATGCGAAGAAACTAGAAATTTAAATTTACCCTTATGACGAGAGAAATTGTTCTTTGATACGAACATTTTCACCTTATTTTCGTACAAACTTAAATTTTTTGTATGAAGAATTTACAAATAAATAAATAACTAAATGTTTGTTCGTGTTAAAAACAAGTAATGCTAAATTGTTTAAATTTTTTATCTAAATTCATAATTAAATAATGTATCACATATTTTGTAACTAATACATCAACCACCACATAATCACATAATCAATATAATAATTAGAATTTATAACTCACATTATTTTAATATGAATTTATCTAAAATAAAATAAAATTTTGGACAATCTAACGATTCTAGTTATAAATACAGATAATTAGCATCCGATAAAATTTAACTAGATCAAAAGGCCCAATTCCAAGTCTAAGTAGACCAAAACCCAAATCCAGAAAGTTTGGGCCAACCCAATCTAATGACAAAGAAAAGGTGGGATTTTAGTTGGCCAGCCCCACCTGCCCCATGATTCAACTCTGAAACTACATTACATTAATTACAATATGACTCATGATTCATGCCACATCATGTCAAGAAAATTAAATTATTACAAAAATAGTCATTTTTTTTATAGAAATAAAATCTACCAAGTGTAAGACTAATCATCTAAATAATTTAACGCAAAAATGTCCTCTCCTTCATGAATCATGCTTCTCTTACAATTGTAGAAAATGGCAGGCAGTGTCTACCCTTCATTGGATTGCGAAAAGAATTTAATTCACACGTTGGTATTCATATAAAAGATACAATTATCAGGTACAACATCCATATTTTTATTCATCGATACGAGATTTATAATTTTAATCAGTAAAGATTAAATTTGTATCTATATAAATTAATAATCTCATAAAAAAAATACAAAATTCTGTATCCCATAATTTATTATATATATAAGATAATTCTCTAGTCATGATGATCTTAAAATTTTATTATAAAAAGTTCACTATCGTATGAAGTCAATATCCTTTATTTATTTATATCTTAATTCAATAAAAATAACTTTTATATATTATTTAATTTAAGATTTTATTACATTAAAGTGCACATGATATGATATACGGCATCCATAATAGTAACAGTTATCTCGAACGAGTTCAGATTCCGTGGTCTAATTTTTTTGTTGAATTTTTCCTAATAAAATGATACCTAAGTATAAAAAATATCACGTGGTCATAATTTTATACGTTTTCTTTTTTTATGTAGACAAATGTATCGTTCAAATACTGAGATGTACTATAAAGTTAAAAGCAATTTCATGATAATGCTCATACCTTAATTTTTTGGTGTTACAAGATCAAAACAAAAAGTGTAATTAGAACTGTTTGATGTTGCTAAAAATGTTTTTTCATTCTTTTATATTCTATTCATTAAAAAGATTATGTAGGAATTTCTCAAAAAAAAAAAAAAAATTGAGGCAACAACAAAACACATTTTTGTGGATATATGTACCTAATGCAAGATTTTTTTTTTTAAAAAGGGGTACAATTACAATATTAATAACTGTCTAAAAGCTGCCGATATCAATCACTAAATATGCAGTGCAGATATCTACTTCCATAACGAGAGACATCTACTTCCACTAATAAGGAGAGAAAACTACTTACACATGCTGGATAAATGTGTATAGTGAAAATTGAACTCTCACCAAAAAACTAATTTATATCTACTAAAAAAATTAATTAAGCTCCTTTTAGCGTTTTTTAAAAGAAATAAATTGTCTCGATACACTTAATATACGTTACAAATATTAGAATATACATTTTGATTACCAAACTGTAAAATTTCTCAAACGAACTAATTACACTCAACATCCCTAAGGTTTGGCCAATTATACTCAGAATCAAAGTTTGCATTAATTAACACTGAGCTTCCCTCACGTTAACTTTGACCGTTGGAATAAACGTTGACTTTTGCTAAATTTATTAAATGACCAAAATACCCCTGTTAATTAATATTATCAATTTTTTTAGCTGCATTAAAAAAAATTGATGGTGGAATCCAGATTGAATCTCCACCAAGAACAAAAAAAAAAAAAAAAATTTGAAACTTGACTTTGAACCCTTATGGGTTCGAAGTCGAACCCTTATGGATTCGAGATCGAACCCACAAAGGGTTCGAAGTCTGGGTTCGAACGAACCCAGACATTCAACTTTCACATTTTTTTTTTTTTTTTGTTCTTGGTGGAGATCCAGATTTCACATTTTTTTTTGTTCTTGGTGGAGATCCACCATAATTTTTTTTTTATGCAGAGAAAAAAAAATTGATAATATTAATTAACAGGGGTATTTTGGTCATTTAATAAATTTGGTAAAAGTCAACGTTTATTCTAACGGTCAAAGTTAATGTGAGGAGAGGTCGGTGTTAATTAATGCAAACTTTGATTCCGAATGTAATTGGCCAAACCTCAGGGAGGTTGAGTGTAATTAGTTCTTTCTCAAACACCTAATCTTTTTATAATTTTATTACCTTAAAAAAATTTCTATTGATATGTTACCAAATTATCTATCAACTTAAAAAATACATCCATAAAAAATTAAAAATTCTTTATTAAACGTTATATTTGTGAAAAAAGTTCTGTCACGTTGAGAGTAGATATCCTAATATTATATATAATGATTAAGCTCATTAGATCTTATATTAAAATATCTTTAACCTAATCGCTATCAGAGGAAAAAAAAAAAATCCGTTTATACACCCTTAAATGTATTCCAGAAACAGATATTGAAAAAAGGGTATATACAAGACAATTTCCCGAAACGATTATCAAAAAACTCCAAAAAAAAAAAAAAAAAATTTACCTTGAAATAGTAAAAGCAGTAAACATCGAAGCTGGACCTGCAAAAAAAAAAAAAAAAAAACCACAACAAGACCTCTCTTGTGTTTTGTTGAAGCCAAAGCCAAGCCAAGCGTATGTGTTTGTGTCGTGTTTCACGCTACACACGCATTCATAGACATACAAAACCAAAACCTTCTTGTCTTCATTTCTTCTCTCTTCTCTCTCTCTCTCTCTCACTGTGGTGGTGCGGCTTTTATTTCATGTTATTTCGTCGAAACGCAAAACACAAATAGAAACAGAAAACCCACAAACCCACAAGCTTTTTTTTTGGTTTTCCCAAGAAAATCCAACCAACCCCACGTAATTATCTGCCTTGTAATCCAAACCCATCTTCGATTTTCGCCTTAAACCGCCACTCCGTTTCACATCTTTAGATCCATCCACTTTGTTCGCTTCTCATGATTACTTGATTAATCCATCAAGATTCTTTTCTTCTTTTGCTAAGTTAATGCGCTTTATGTAGATTTTGTTTAATGATATGCATGTATGTATATATTTTTAGAGAGAAATAGAGACTGTTTTTAGCGTGAGAGATGGCGGGGCAGGTTGTGAAAGTGAAGAGAGAGACATTACAGGCATGCATGACATGTCCTCTCTGTGACAAACTCTTGAGAGAAGCTACCACTATATCTTTGTGTCTCCATACATGTGAATTTCTTTCTCTGCTCTCTCTCTCTCTCTCTCTCTCTCTATCTCTCTCCTTTTGTTTGTGTTTTGGGGGTTACTTGTTTGTTGTTGTTTGTTGATGATTTTGATCTTGTTTTGCATGTTGTGGTCTCAATTACCTGTGATTATCGGTTTCCTGATATGGGGTTTTGATTGTTTGGCAAATTTGTTGATCAATTTATCTTTTTTAACATATAGGTGGTCTCAATTTTTTATTGTTTATATTTGATTGTTGGTTATAATTTCTGTTTACTTGGAGATTGGTGAAATTATATATCTTTGTAAATTCCTACTAGCCTGGTAGAATTTATGATACTTGAATTTGTTGATATGCATCAATATGGTGTTCATTTAGGCTTCTGGTGGTACAATTGATGTAGTCCATTTTATCCCCGAAAACAGATATGCATAAATTATTATGTTAGTGAAATTTATCTTTTTGTGTCATTCTCTAAAAAGATGGACTTTTATTTCTGTCCATGTAGTACTGTATCTTGTTGCAGTTTTTGTAGAAAAATATATATAACACACCTGATTAGTGGCTTACCTCCTCTTAAGAAATTTTGGATTCTCTTCTCAAATTGTTCTTGATACTTTGAATTTTGAAACGCAAACCAGTTTGCAGGAGGTGCATCTATGAGAAGCTCTCAGATGAGGAGGTGGATTGCTGTCCTGTATGCAATATTGACCTGGGTTGTCTTCCTGTTGAGAAACTCAGGTTAGCACTTGTGTCTAATCTTCAAAGATGCTCTCTTTTGCATTTTTTTTTTGGGTTAAAGATTTTATCGGTAATGGTGTTTTAATATAACATATAGAAAATAATTTTCAGTGCATTCATAGAGTTGTTGGTTCTAAGTATCAATTGAGTTGGTAAGAGCTGAATATTTAAGGTTATTGTGGCGTATGATAGTTTATCCATTAGTATAAGTAGATTAATAGCTTATTATCATAGTTTAGAAGTTTGTAAATTTATGTTTGAATCCTGATATATTTATCAAATAGGCGTAGATTGGTTACTGAGTGAAAAGAACCTTGTAGTAGCACAGTTCAAATGTTTTGGTTGGAGACTGCTTGTTCTGCTTGTGTGAAACACATTGCAATTAAAGGTTTGTTATTCCCTTTTCATAGATTTTAGTTAAATAAACTTGGCCTAATGTCTCAAGTACTGTTTGCCGGGACCTTTTTTTTTTTTTTCTCTTTTTTTTTTTCGCTGCTCTTGCTTCTCTAGGCATGTTAACGTAGGTTTGGATGTGCTTCCTAGGAGAGGTGTTACACTTATCCATTCTTCTGTAATTTGGGTCTAGTCCATGTGCCAAGCTCGTCATTCTGACACATGAGAGTATGTGTTAGAGTACTTAAATACTATTATTGAACCCTTTCCTATCAGTTTAAGCGTTTGGGTATAGTGGTTACTAACACATTTGGTTTTTTTTATGGATTACTCCTCTTATTTCTTACCTTACGGTTTATAGCTGTTGTATGTTAAATATTTGCTTCCTTCAATTCTATACATTGCTTGCTAATATAACCCGTGCGAGGCTCTTGTTTTTGTACTTTCAAGGTTTTTTCAATCCATTATATGGGAATTTTTTCTATTTGTTACGTCAGAAACCAGGGTGAGACCTTTGCTTTGCCATTTCTGTCATCAGATGAGATGTTGCAAGAGAAAATGCATTTATATATATTTTGGTTACTTTCCTCAAGATGAATGTATATCCCACAAATTGTGTGTTGGATACTGTATCTGTCTAACTGATTTTTTGTTGTTGCAGTAGAATATGTGCCATGCATTCCAATCTTGCTCTAAGTCCTTCAATAAACTCGCCTCTGGAAAGATTTTTGACATTTTTGTCAATAACCATTCCAAAGGGAGGTAGATTGATCTGAAATCTGCTCATGCTGTTTTTCAGGAAGGACTTTCCTATTGAATATTCATTTCAATCGAAGTGAACAAACTGTTTTATTGATCTATTATAGAGCTGTATCTTTTTCCATATAAGAGTAAAAACTGATGTGGGTGCTTTGTCAAATAAGAGTACAAACCTAATTCTATAGTATCTTAATGGAATTCAAGTGTGCTTGGATATTGTTTCCACAAACATAAGTTGCTTCACAGACACCATTCATTTGGTACTACACATGTAATCAAACCAAACCAATTTAAAGATGAAAACTCCTCAATAATTGCATATGCCTCAATCAGTTTTTCATTTAAACTCACTTCCTTTATCTTCTTGTCCTTTGGTGGAGCCTGAACTATCTGAATTCAAATACTATTGTTTTATGGTGGTTTTATGTCTATGTGCTTATGTTATATTGTGCCTACCAAATACATGCAGGCCAGACCACAATATGCAAGATATAAGGGCCAAAATTTTCCCCTTTAAACGTAGAAAGATTCAGGCTCCTGAAGTTATGCCTTCCATTTCTCTGCCAGTGAAAAGAAAGGAAAGATCACTGTCATCATTGGTGGTTAGCACTCCCAAAGTGTCAATGCAGACTGGGTTGACTGGAAAGAGGACAAAGGTAAATGCAAGGAAGGCTGCTGCTTTACGAGTATGTGGTTTCTCTGTTGAGGATAAGAAAGAAGATTCTGCTGAAGATCGTCCAGTGAGCTCAAGCTCACCTGATTCTTTAAACAAAATTACTTCAAATAAAAGGCAGGTAAAGGAAGCTGAACATTCGTTCTTTCTGTTTTTATGATTATAATACAAATCTGATTATGGTGCAGGATTTATCGGATTTTTTCAGTTACTCAGCCTTTCTAAATTGATGCAGGATTCTTCAAAGGATGAGAGTTCTAATGGCCAAAGGCCTAATGACGAAGATATGGAGAACGATGTTGAAATCATGGAAGGGAAAGCTGATCTCTGGACACCCTTAAACTGTCTCGTTGAAGCGGCCAACAGAACCAAGTCCTCCAAATTAAATTTGCAAGGGCCGTCGTTTGCCAAATCAGATCCGCACAATACTGCTGATTCTGAATTATATATGCCTGCAACCAAATCGAAAGCAGAACTGCAAAATGCTCCTGGCACTGATGGATATTTGCCTAAAACAAAAATGAAAGAGCATGGACAGAATGCCAAATTCCAAGATGACAAGAATGGGCACAGGTTTACTTCCAGGACCTGTGAAGCGTAGAAGGTTGCGGGTGGCAGCTAAAAAACGGGAAGCCGGATCACAGGAGTTGTGTGCTGCAGCACAAGTAATGCTAGACGCATCAGGAGCTAAGCACAAAAGAAAGAGTAGTCCAATTTGGTTCTCATTAATTGCTTCTGACGATCTGTAAGATGCTACTTAGAACTTATATATCATTATATGGTTCACAAGTATTTAATTTATTAACTTTTTCACGTATCTAGTCTGTTCGGAGCCTGATTGTATTTTGCTTTATTACGAGTCTCTGATTTAATGGTAAATTGCTTCAGGAATGGAGGTGCTTCCTTGCCACAGATCTCAGCATGTTACTTGAGGATAAAGTGAGTATATTTAAGTTCATTACCTGCTCAGAGATTTTCTGTTCTGCTTGTTCTTTTCAGCTTGTGGTTTAAATCAACATTTTAATTATTTTCAGATATTTGTGGCTGTTTGCTAGCTTATATTAAATTGTAGAACTTTTTTTTCAATTACTATTGATTTTCTCATGGTAAGTTAAATGAGAGTCTTCAGCCAGTAATCAGGTTTAACGCTGGAAGCAAAGGATTAGAGTGGTTAGAAAGTGTTGCTATTCTGATATCCCCCATAAGAACACTGAGCTCGATGATGAGTTATGTATTTATCACATGCCCTCTAATGAATTTCTAGCCCTGTGTTGAATATTGTATCTGTCACATTCTTCTGATGTACCTCGTAAAAATTTGATGATTGATTGACTGCAGTTGCTTGCTTATCAGCATATCTTACTTGTATTTGACTTTCTTATATGTTTGGTCACAGGGATGGTAAAATGCCCGTCTCCTTTATTCAGAAGTACCTCGTAAAGAAACTGGATCTTACCAGCGAAGCTGAGGTGAGTTCTTTTTTTCCGTCCTGGGAAACTGAGAATGACCAGATTGTGTCAATATAAGGAAATATCTTGCTGCCTTTTTTATTGATGTATTGCTTGCTATTGAAGCGTTCGTCATTTTTTTGTTTTCTGATAATATGAAAACTGAAAACAAAATCGAAAAGCATGAGTGACAACCAACTGTATAATCAGGTTGTATATAACACCGGCTGTAACCTAAAATGAAACTTGAATCATTCTTATATATGTATGTTGTGTTAGAATGCCACTTTGGCCAGAATGTTTGTTATTTGCTACTCTAAACAACTATTTAGCCACTTTAGGTTCCAATAAAAAAAAAAAAAATTGTACAACATACTATTCTTTTACTAACTGTTGTCTGTAAAATTGGATCGTATTTATAGGAAGCTAGATAGGCATGAAAGATCATTTCTTGTCAGTTTTTCTGTTGATCGACATTGTTCTAGATCCTATACAGCTCAGGACTTGGTGTTTATTTTATTGCCTTTTATTCTTCTTGTCTTAAAAAATTCGGCTGAGCTCTACAAAATTTTAATTACGTACGTTGATCAAACACGTCAATCTTCATTTGCCATTATCCTCTTTCTAGAAGCATTTTTTCCACCAAGTCATTTATGACTATCATTGCTTCTTGATCTGCTTAATTCAGTCTTCGTCTTATTATTTTACCAGGTGGAAATTTTGTGCCGGGGCCAGCCGGTGCTTCCAACATTGCAGCTTCATAACTTGGTAGGACTTGTGGTTTCGGACAGGATCAACGGCGAAAAAAGTACCAGCATCTGTTGGCTCTTCAGCCAAGGACTTTGTGATGGTCTTATCGTATAGTCGAAAAGTTAAAGCCCCTTGAAGGAAGTCAAAAATTTTCCTGTTTCTCACCAGTTTTTAGTTTCAACTATACCTAATATTCTTATAGAATCACCAACATATCTGTATCTGACTTTACACCACCATCAGATTCATCATGTGTGTTTGTACCGTGCTTGCAGCAGTCCTACATTACATGTATGAATTTATTGAAAATTTTTATGTTATTTCATTGGTTGAAAAAAATACATAATCATGTTCAGTGTGCACTTCATTGTCTTCCATTGATGATGATCTTAATATCAAATTGCAGAAAATTGCAGAGATTTCAATTGAAAATGGTTTGCATCCCACTTTGGTATACTTTGAGTTGATGTAACTTTTAAATTCTATATGGAGGATGAATATTCTGTAAGTTATTGATTAGAAACCTTTTTTGGAAATTAAATTCATTGAAAGTCTCCTTTTCATCATGTATTTTGAAAAACTAATTGAATTCGTCACAGATTAAATTCAGGTCACGATACTATACAAGATCGCATAGTTGATTCGGGTGATGTAATTATGTATTTTATAATTATTTTACCATGACCAACTAAAAACAAATGAAACAGTTTTTTAAGATTAAAAAAAAAAAAACACTTAAAATAGATTTTATGAAAAAGGTAATAAATAAATATTTTTTTAAAGGGATACAAGTACAATATTAATAACTGTCGGGATCTATTGAGATTAATTATTAAACACATACTGATATGTGTATGGTGAGAATTGAACCCCTCACCACTGAAGTGGGAGGATATGTGCCTTCAAAATATGCCTAAAAAGTAGTATTAGCTCCAGTAATTTCCTTTGAGCTTTCTAATAAAGTATGAAATAAATGGTTTAATGTTTATTATAATAATCTAAAATAAATAAACCTAATAGATTTTAAGATTAAAAA
Source organism: Xanthoceras sorbifolium (assembly GCA_003430845.1). NCBI lineage: Eukaryota > Viridiplantae > Streptophyta > Magnoliopsida > Sapindales > Sapindaceae > Xanthoceras > Xanthoceras sorbifolium. The sequence continues at coordinate 22,650,985 of CM010619.1, read as the reverse complement.
AAATGCTTAAAATATATTTTCAATAAAAATAATAAATATATTTGTCTGATTTTTACAGATTCTCCTGTATGTAAATAACTTTCTTTTCCCTTTTTTTTTTATTTTAAAGTTTTTATTTACTTATCAAAATATAAATTTCCAAAGAAAGAAAAAAGAGAGGGTTAAAACAGTAATTTTACAGAATAAGCAGACTTCGTTTATTTATTTTTTTATTTTTTTATTTTAAAGTTAAAAACACTTCGAGTGTTTCTCTACCTCGAACTCTTCTGTTTCGGTTTCTCGAATCAAACATGCAACACGAACAGGTAATGAAAAAAAACCCTTGTTAAAAACCTATTATTCTGTTGTTCTATTAGCGAAATTAATGCTTTTGAAAAAGATGCGTATGTCGTCTTATATATGTTTTTATGTGAAAAAAAGGGTGGAAAATCTGATACGGAGGTGACCTGGGAAGATCAACAGAACATTAACAAATTTGGGAGATTAAACAACAGATTACATGAGCTTGAAGATGAAATCAAGATTGCCAAGGTGTGTGTGTATCCTGCTCTGTTAATCTCATCTGGGTTTGATTTATTTTTGGTAAATTAATGATTTTTTTTATTTATTGTAATGGTGTTAGACTTCGTAGTTTCATTTAAGATAAATCTTGAAAATAAGAGGAAACCCGTTTGTGGTTTTTACTTTTGTTGCAAGATATGAGATGTGCTTTAAAAAAAAAAATACAGAAAACCCAGCTAGTTTAGATTACCTTGATAGGTAAAAGCATTGACTCATGTATGTGTGCGCCTGGGTGCACGCGTGTGATATATTCAAAAGTTTCGGAGAGTTCGGAAAATTGAAGCATTCGATATGTTAAGGGTGTTTTTGAGTTTCTCGATATCTCAAGGAATGAGGCTGATTGTAAGTTAGTTTGTGTTGGGAAAACATTAGCTTCAAATAGAAGCTGAGTCGAGGCAAGTGAGATGTTTAAGTGCAGTTTAGTTTCAAAACTTTAGTGGAATTGGTGTGACCTAAGTTTGAGCTTGACTGGGGTATCTCACTAATAACCTAAAATGATAAGTTTGGCGAGTGGAAACACTAATGGACCAATGAAATTGAGTATACATGGTCTCTCTTTCTGCCTCTAAGTGGTTCTAGAAATCGTTGAGACAGGAGTGTATTTGTATTTTACAGACATTGGAAGAAATATTCTTATACTGCTACTGCACCCTTGATTCTATATCTGGGCCTTCCATTGTGCATTGTGTGAACAATTTGGCAGTTTTTAGGGATGTTTGGAAAAGGGATAGTTAATAAGCTCATAGGTCAGTGGCATAAAATGATGACACAGAGGTATCAAGTACATAGCACAATGGTTGTGTTCGGGACTTTTCCATAGACATCTGAAGTTTATTCTTGCATGTTGAAGAATTATACGAAATTGCATTTACAGGCGAAATAAGGGACTGTCTGACTTTGAGTTTTAACTTGTCGTAAGTGTCTTGACATATATATCAATTTTGAATTTAAACCTATCAACATTTGATATGGCATCTGCTTAAGTAAGTATGCACCTCTCTCACCGACTTCTCCTTGTTTATAACTTTATTTAAGACCTCTGGCTCAGCCTTGATTTATGAGAAAATGATTTGACTTAAGTTTCAATTTAAAAGAAATGGTAACTTTTGACACTAACATCAACTTGCATTGCTTAAACATAATCAATATTACGTATAATGTCGATATAGTGCCCGGTATAGCATTCAAGCTTTTGAAGTTTGTTTGTGGTGATGAATTTTACGTTAGCCTTTACCGTCATAGACTTCAACATGTTGAGAAACATTTTCAGGACCGTAGTCAATTTCAACAAAGCCTATTCAGGATTTGGCTGTTCCAATTCTTTATCCATTCCGTTCTCTATTCTCTTATGCTTATAGTGATGTACACTGTTGGGGAATAGAAGCTCTCATTATCTGTTGCAAAGCCTCTTTCATTTTGGTCCTTCCCCATATGCTTGTAGCACGTTTTACTTGGAGCATATGATTCCTTTGTGTTAGATTTATGTTGTACATGACCTTAGGGCTGAGGATTGCTACGTTTCTCGAGTTTGCAATTTTGGCGAATTTTCCATCATAGCTTAACTGCAGTTATATCTTCCCAGCAAGACTTGGGTGTAATTTTGTTAATGCTCTTTTACTGTTATTTTCTTTGTAATCGTGCTTTTTTTCCATTTACATTTGTTTGGTTCTTTCTGGCTTCCTGCTGATTTTTGTTCCCTTGCTAACTTACTGATGCGTTTTCTCAAATCTTCAGGAAACAAATGACAATCTGGAGGATGCAAGCAATGAATTGATACTCACTGATGAGGAGGTGGTTCGGTTCCAAATCGGAGAAGTCTTTGCTCATGTGCCAAAGGATGAGGTGGAGAACCGGATAGAAGAGATGAAAGAGGCAACTGACAAGAATTTAGAAAAACTCGAGGAGGAGAAGGAAACGATACTGACCCAAATGGCCGAGTTGAAGAAAATTCTGTATGGAAAGTTCAAGGACTCTATCAACCTAGAGGAGGATTAATAGGTCGTCATTTGTTTCGTCACTTCCCTGAATTCTCGTTGACTCCCGCTTCAATTTTTGTACAATTTTCCTTGTTGCCCATGTTTTGCTGAAGAATTTGCTCACTATTATTCTAGTACAAGGAGGCAATTGTCTTTTGATCATTTGCTTGGATATCATGTTTGTAGACATTTTGACAGTTGAATTGACGATTCTATGCCAGCCCTAGTGTGTTATCTATTATGAGTTAAATTCGTCAGTTTTAGGATCAAAAATTTGTCTATTGCACATTGTTTCTCTTGTTTAATCAATTAGCTCATAAATGCCAGCAGCTAAGTCCTGAACTCCTGTAGATTCGAAAATGTTCGAAAATCTAATATAGATTTGAAAATGTTTGAAATTTTGTATCTCGAAAGAAACGTTTCAAGTGATGGGGAGGCTGCATTGCTGATCCCATAACCTGGGGTTTCAAGTGATGGGGAGGCTGCATTGCTGATCCCATAACCTGGGTTGGAAATACCAAGCTAATTGCTTACTGTCTGTTAGACTCTTACCTTTCACGCATGCAGCCCCTTCCTAACAAGTATGCATATCATCACTTTACATCATAAACTGGCCATTTTGATCATCATGATGAGGGTTATATATAAAAAAAAAAAGTTAGAAATAAACACAGCAACATATGTACATTGTTCTTTCAAATGCATGCTGCAAATTCACATTGAATGAGTAAGCATATCAGCAGATATCATTTATCAGAGCACAGTTTTGAATTCTCTAATCGGATATAAATTAGATAATAACTGCAGAAAATGGTGTACGCTTGGAACAGTTTAATAGAGCCAGTGGACGAAAACCATACCCCTTATCTAAGCCGCTGCTCATGAACACAATGTATCTCCACCAACTTAGAAATAGCATTCTTAGAGATGTCTCATTCAAGCCACAAGGATGAGCATATATATGATATTTTGTTTCCAGTCTATAAAAGAACGTAATGATCCCTTGAGCATCGGAACAAACAAAACACGACTGCACCACCCCTTAGAAAGACCTGATTCGAGATCATCTACAACTGCATCACCAAAAAAAGATGCCCCTGAGAAATTTAAAGCGCGTTGCACTGTCACCGAAGCTATATACTCTCTGCTCTCTAACCCTAAGAATGCCTCACCCATCAACACTTCAACATGATTACTAGATAACCTTTTACACTATAAAGGTAGTAATCTACAAATCACAATAATCTGATTCTGCCCAACGTATCACTTATATATCATTAGAGACCAAAGTATTAATTGTGCTGGATCACAGTTAAAGTTGCTTATTTCACAAGTTTGCACAACGAGATTCATAAAATTATGGTGAAGAAAAAACATTTATAAATACAATATATCATGAAGTTTCTATATTGCCATTAATCAAGTTCACGCTCCAGCGTGATGACCCAATTGTTAAAACCACAGTCCTAGGCTAATTTATCATTTGAACATGAGCTGTGATTTTTATTGAGTGATAAATCGCCATCAAGGTCCAATTTTCTTTCATTTTCATGTCAGCAAACAAATGGCTGATGCAAAGAAAATAACCACAACAACCAATCACATTCAACTTGTAATTGCCAGAGACGAATAGAGATACAAACAGCATGGGAAAGAGAAATTTTGTAACTGGTTTATCATTTCAAATGATTCCAATTCTGTTAAACAAAAGAAACTTTTGTACTATCCAAATTTAACATACAACAGAAAACCGAAAAATTAGTATCAGATTTGAATGATTAGAACAAAGATATTCCAAATTAGCAACACCACAAATATCACCTTCTCTTGATGCCACGATTGAACCAAGACAGGTGCCGTTCCAGTCTCCAAAACTGCAATCATGTCCACCTTGCAGAACCGTGTTAGTTTCACCCCTACCAACAATGTACAAGTTTAAAAACAACAACACTGAAATGGCCCCAACCAAATCCAAGTCACAAGCTTCACTCAAGAACAACATATTAGTAAACAAACCCCGCCAATTCTCGCAAGCTTCCCTCAGAAAAATCTTAACCTAACCAATTAGGGAGAAATCCTATCTCCTCAACCATGAAAACGTATCAACACAACAGAAACATAAAACACACCCTGAAAACCAATTATCACTACAAAAATACTACTTGATCCCAACAAGAAAACAAGAGACAAAACCAGCCCCCAAGAAACCCAATTAGCACCAATAAAATTTCCCATCATCTTCTATACTTCTTTCGCGGGGAAAATGAATCTAAACAAGCTCCAAAAACCCAAAAAAAAAAAAAAAACAAACGACACAAAAAATACCCACTTCAAAGTTCAAAACAGCCACCAATGAATCCACAAAAAGCCCTTCAAATTCGGGTGTAACTGGTGAAGCTCACCGGGTGACTCCCCACAACTGAAATCAATCCACCCCCAGCAGCACCCTCCATATCCAAAAACAAATCGTCCGTACGCCTGAAACTGGCGTGAAAACCCACCACGATCACCCCAACAACCAGCGCAACCAGCACATTCAAGCCGACATGAGTGAAGACCAGAGCCAGAACCGTGACCAGAGCCAAAACACCAAGGACGAGCCTGTCGTCCAACGCCTGGTTGAAAACCACAACTGGGTCGTCGCGAGCGAAGTAGAAGAACAACCAGGCGACGAATACGACGATGAATACGATCATGGCGACTGGCTGCCAGAGCAGGCTCGCGAAGAGAATAAAAAGCATTACCATAGCGTAGTTGACACGGAAGTAGCTCGCGTTCTGTCTGATCCGCGACATCGCGTCGCTGTAGCTGACCGGGCACGAGAAGTTGGGGAAGTCGAAGAGTTCTCTCCAGGGGCGGCGCGTCGCAGTGAGAGTCTCTGCGCGTGTGAAGAATGAGAGAGATGTTGTGGGCTCGGCGGCGGTTACTGTTGTGGTGGTGGTGCCGTAACCGGCGGACGGCTTCAGCGACATGGTCGGATCTGCAGATTGATACGTTTACAAGTTTTTATTTTATTTTTTGTCGTGGGTCTGGTTCCGGTCTGAGGAAATGAAAATGAAATTGAAAATGTGTTGTTTTTGTTTTTCAGTTTTTCATAGTCGTTTTTGAAAACTGAAAAACGATTTTCATTGGAATAGACTTGAATTGCTTTTATTATTTTTTGAATAAGTTTCTTTATTCGTTTCTCTGAGTTGTTATTTGTTAAATTATTGCATAAGAATCTAAAATCACCATAGGCAACATTAAAAAAACCATTACTAGTTGTTCGGACTGCTAGTCCCGATAATTTTTATCTCCTGTTATTAAGAATAATTGTCCGACCATACTTATATAATTTAATCTCAATTGATACAATATAAAAGAGAAATCTAAGATCTACATACACTTTGATATTTGGTATTGGAAGTCACTGAACCATAAATTAATTTGCATTAAAAATGCTTAACTCAGTAATTGATAATTTTATATTGAGAACTTATTTGATCTTTTATTGAAATCATACTAAGAAGATGTTTATTATAGTCTTTTTAGCAGAACAAATATCCGATTTTAACACTAATTTGAACCTAAATTTTCAGCTGTCTAAAATGATGACACAATTTTGAAAGGAAAAAGCTCTCATGAGATGGAAACCAACCTGGTAAAACTTTGATATATCATAATGTTGAAAATTGAAAACACAAAGAAGAATAATTCAAAGAAATAGAACATGGCTACAAGTCATGAAAGCTCTCTACCAAAATCACTAACAAAAACTTGGGATGAAAACAGCTATTAAATATCATCTTAAAATACGGTTTCTATGTACACCCCCATCGAATTCATTTCTTGGGGTTTGACATAAGACTTATAAGGAAAGAAGCTCACAGTCGCTCAGAAACACCGTTAAAATCATCTTTGGGATTAGAAGAGCCGGGGAGAATATTCATGCGCATGGTTTTCTGGTCCCTACTCTCTATCTTGGCACATGCTATTGCTTCGCCTTATCTGTCCCATGAAACTTCTTCCCAGCTTCAACAGCTTCCCTGCAGAGATGGTAGATTAGGTGGTTAATGACACTATATGGCAGTTCATGAAAATGAATATCTGACAATGATTACAAAGCGGGGGCAAGTTGTTCTTTAATCAGGTAAGATAGTTTAGAAATATTTTTCCGTGGTAACCAACTAGCTCAGTTGGTAAGATCTCTTATATGAGTTCTGAGATCGAACTTCTCTTACAAAAGTTACACTAAGGTATACATATGGTTTCATTTGTATTTAAATTGTGTTTTGATATAAAGGAAAGGCAATATTTTGTGTAAATATTTTATTTAAATTATATATTAGCCCCACCCTAAGTTCTATTCTTTGGCATAATGCCCCCGAAACTCCTAACGGAAGAGAAAAAACAAGTTGGAGTCTAGCTCCACTCCTGAATCCAATAGATGTTGCAGAACCTTCTCTCTTAAGTATACTTTTCTACCCTGAAACAATCTACCCGTTGATTCATAAACTCTACAAGTTGAATAGCAAAAATACTCAATTAGCACAATAATCATAGACGATTAGAAGTAAACATAAAAAATCAGAAAAAGACAGAATGGTGAAGAGTGTGCAATCACAAACCTAAAAGCATCTACAATCTCCTTATTCTCAGGGTCAAGCTCCACACCCTCATAAAATGCATTGGCTGCTTCATCAAATTTCTGGAAAAAGAGCAATTGAAAAGTGTCAAATAATGTAAAACGGATATCAGTCTTAGAATTCAAAACTTAGAAGAGTATATGGTCACATGCCTGCAATAAACGCAATGCTGCACCCTCCCGATAGCAAGCTTTCGGCCAGTCTGGTCTTAATGCTCTGCATGCCTTTGCATCAGCTAGGGCTTGCTCAGCTTGTCCAAGACGTATCCAACAAAGGCTTCTGTTGGAGAGTAGTGTGGCATCATAAGGGTCCAGATCAATAGCCTGCAAGTGCACCATCATCCAAGAAATTTAATCAAAATTCAGAAAGCTCTCCAATTGACCAGTGTAACACCTAATAATTGTTTGCTATGGTGAGGAAATATAGAAACTGTCTCAACAAGAATTCCCTTCTCTAGTTCAGAAGGGGAAAATAAGACAACATTCAAAAAAATGGATCTCCATTCAAGGCAACAGGACATGAAGAACTTACTATCGTTAAGATAAAGGTTATTGATCCATATAGCGCTGAACCAAACTAACTCATCTACTCAACCCAATCAATTGGAACCTTCATCTAGTTAAGCAGTCAAAAGGTGGGCTTATTCCATATGTAAGTACAGGAGACCATAATAAGCACATAAATTGACCAACTTACTCATTAGAGTGTAACATACAGAAGAATACATACAGTACAATCATTTGTGCAATAAATAAAAAAATGAAAGCCAAGAATGTTATATACAAGGTTGCATTCTCCAACATCCAACCAGTCAAAAACCCCAAAAACAACTCCTACATTTTTAACAGAGTAAGAATGAATATTCCATCCACATAGCAGAGCCGTAGTGAATAACTTACTTGCGTATAAGCATCTATAGCTGTATGATAATCCTTTCTTTTAAAAGCCTCATCTCCTCTTGATTTTGCTTCTGCGGCTTTCTTCTTTATTTCAGGTGCCACCTGAATAAGTTGTATAACAATTAAACAAGTGAGCACAAGATCATATACATCTTTACCATATTTTTTGACCTTATCGGAGAGGTATCAATCAAGGTACAATCAGACCATTCCACTCTAAATTGAGTCATGATAGTATATAACAACGAGCTGGAAGTTATATATAGGAAGAACTTATGAAGTATTCATAAATATCTAATCAGTAAAAAAGATCAACTTAATTTAAGAAACAACGGAACTTAATGAAATGATCTGAGAAGGTAACATATTGTTGTGACACGATCTGTCCCCACTGGAGGGGCGTGTCACATCTTAAGGTATTGTCCCCACTGGAGGGGTTTTGGTCCCCACTGGAGGGGACGCCTCCCCCACCCCTCGAACCCTTGACCTTATAGGTTATTTGGTTGGGGGGTATAAGGTCAAGGGTTCGAGGGGTGAGGGAGGCGTCCCCTCCAGTGGGGGGACAATACCTTAAGATGTGACACGCCCCTCCAGTGGGGGACAGATCGTGTCACAACACACATAATCGACATGAAAAGTAAAATTGCAGAGTAAAAACAGGCACCTTAGGCAGATCATCCTTGGATGTGATGTCCTTTGGTACATTATCTTCCTTTAGGTTTCTCATTTCTTCCTGCAAAATTTCATCCTCGAAAGTAAAAATCAACTCCATATATATTGTTAAGCATAATAGAAACTAACATTGGTCAAGTAAGTTTGCAACTTACTCAAGCTTAAAACCGGTAGAATTTTTATTTTGATTTTTCACAGAAACACATGTGAGAGCATTTATCATGGAGCAGATTGAAGACCTAGGTAGTGTTATGGTGACATTATTCTGCATGGTCATGTTAACTTGATTGACAGAGTTTTTGATCTCACACGCTCACAATAATTAATTCTGTTCCTTATTAGAAACATTAGCAACTAAGGCTCACTTCCAAAGGGAACAACAGAGCCTTATATGAGTGAACTGTCTCGTGTTTTGGCATTATGATCTAGTACTATGCTTAGCATGAGAGGCTCAAACGAAAGCAAGAGAAAAGCACTCAGCCACCTCACAAAGTCGTGTTTAGTAAATGTTCAAGACCAATATATACAAACCATGTTAAATTTGAGGAGGTATAATCTTATGAGTTATAAAAACATTACACAAGTTCACACCAACAAAACAAGAAAAAAAGGAGAAAGTGTTAGATCATTTATGATATTAACATAAAAATTTGGAGAGCTTCTCAGTCTCCTATGATTGAAAACTGAATATAGAGATTACCTGCTGTTTGCTAGTTTCAGATTGCATATATTCAAGAATTCCATCAATTGTCCATTCTGGGATGGTTTGAACTTTTGACGTCAAGGGAAAAAGGATCTCAACAACTTCACGATTGCCTCTTGCAGCTGCAACCAGTATGGGCTTCTGGCCATCCTGTGATGTAGAGAGAACACAAAAAGTTATTCCAAATGATGGATCTGGGTCAACTAATACTACTGCGAAACAGACCACCAACATGGCATCTTTCTCATAAAATTGTACTTGCCATTAAGTTGAACAACTTGAACACAAGACCTCATAAAGCGACTTAGACAACAATGGAATTGGGGAAACTTTACATATGTGATAATGTTGAGGCCCTAGTTCAAAATCCAACAACAAACCTAACTTCTCTAACAATCAATAACTCAATTTCACCCTAACTCCAATTTAGCCCCAAATTACAAACATCTATGAACCCTAATTTCCCCAATCAACACAGTAACACACCCAATCTTCAATTAATCCCGAAATCAATACAAAGCCACAACCCTAACTTCACTAATGACCAAATAAACAAAACCCAACACAAATTACAATAATATAGATAGATTGTGAGCTTAGTTACCTTTTTAGGGAATCCCTTGCTCTCTAGTTCTTAGGTTATTAGCCCAAACCCTAGCCCAAGTTGATCTCACAAGCGAAATTGCAAGAAGAACCGATTTGTTCTTGGTGATGATCCAAGAGAATGAGAGAAGTGCTCTCAATTTGTAATTTTGATTGATGATGATAATGAATAGTTTACAACCCTAGACTAGTTGTTCTATTTATACAAAATCAGAAAATATAGAGAAAAGACTAAAATGCCCCTAACTAAACAATTTAAAAATGTGTAGGAAAATTCAAGTTTTTACCGACCAGTGAGCATCGCGACCTGGGTTGGTCGCGACCTAGGTCGCGAAGCTCACTGCCTCAATTTTCTCTCCCTCGCGCTAATTCACCATTTCTCTCCAGGTCGCGACCTGGGCTGGTCGCGATCTCAGTCGCGGTGGGTTCTAACCTTGTGCTCCAATGAGCACCGCGACCACGGTCGTGAGGCAGTTGGTCGCGACCGTGGTCGCGGTACTCACTGCCTGATTTTCTCACTTTTTCTTCTTCTATCCTCTTCACTTCTCCTTTCCTCCTCCTAGTTCTAGTACTTCTTCTAGGTGAGTTCTCATCAGATAACAATAGAGTCAACTTACAAAAAATACAATGCCAAGACTTCTGCTTTGAACTCCTAGCTAACATTAACACAATACAATAAAATACCTCATAGAGAGACATCTATTTATAGCCAACTTAAAAGAAAGGGATAGCAAGGTCATTTGGTAAGACCTTGCGAGTGAATGTTAGAGGTTGACCAAAAAGAGCAAGGTCACTAGGAAGATGGCATGCTTGCATATTCAGTATGACAAAATGGCAAATGCCCGTGCTCTGTGGAAGGTCACTTGGTCACTACTTGCAATTTTCATTCTTTTAAGTTGAAACTTGGCAGGCCTTTGTACACCTTGCAACTTGCAAGGTATGGGCTCTGCCTTTATTTTAGTAACAACGTAAATCCTGATTTAGAAAACATAATGATATAGCTTATAGCTAAAAAATAAATCCCTTAATTTATGATACTAAACAAGGAAACCATTTGTCGGGACTGGTAACAAAAGCCTCACTAAACCTTAGAGAAAAGAAAAATATAAATGCTCAGCACAATGGTATACAAGGGCTTAAAAGAACTTGCAAAGTCAACGCCTGCAATCGAACAACCAACAGAAGCAAAGAAAAAAAGGTGACAGTATTATGAGTAAATGAATGCAGCAAATGCCTAACCTCGTCAGCGATGTTAGGATCAGCTCCAACTTTCAATAAGCAGTTTATCATTTCTGTGCTCCCAATATCAGCAGCAATATGCAATGGGGTTGCACCACCAGCAGTAATATTCACCTTAGCATCTGCCTGCATAATGTGAAAATGTTGTAGGTAAAAAAGAGGGCACAAACTAGCAAATATTAAATATAATTTCATGTATATGCGCACAATAAACATAAACAGAGGCTGAAATACAGATGAATCCAGAGTTTACAATATCAGAGCCAACTTCTTTTTCCTGCACAACATTTATAGGCAAACACGAAATTTACTTCCTAGTTTGCATGAAATGCCAGCTAAAACAAGCACACAATACATAGAAAGTTAACAATTCACAACAAAATGTTTGATTATCTTACAACATTGTTTCTAATAAAATGGGAAATGAAAACAACCACGTTATTAACCTAAAGAGCAAGGTTAAACTATGATCTTGATTTAACACCATAGACAATATGCATCAGGGGAACTAATCAATCACCTGCCAGTAGAAAAAAAATCACCTCCTGACTTTAGGAGAATCCTTAAACAGTAATGAAAGATAATAAGATCTTCATTAGACTTTATAGTTTTCAATTCCCGGTATATCTCTTTAGAACGTTAAACATGACATTACTAAATTCAAAACAATATCAAACATATTAGAGGAGTAATGAAAACTAAACCTGAACTAGCAAGTCCAAGCATGCCAGTGAACCAGCTGCTACAGCTGACAACAGAGGGGTGATGTTATCTTCAGTTTCAGCATTTGGCTGCCAGATGATACCAACGATAAAAATATAAGTAAGACAATAGAATATAACTCACTGCGCATTTTAATATAAACTCAGCATGAAGCTTCCAATAGAAGAGGTATAAATGAAGTCCCATTTATGCACTTTCCTGTTTCTCTCTCCCTCTCTCAAGCACTTTGAGAAAACAGAAGGAATGCAGACGACGGAAAATTTTGCATTCTTTAGATTGTACAAGATAACATTAAAAGTTAACAATAATGAAGAAAAAATTACATTAGCATTGTACTCTAACAAAACTTTCACAGCTTCAGGTTGGCCATGACCTGCTGCCCAAATTAAAGGGGTGCCAGAATCACTCTGTGAATCAACCTCAGCACCTTTGGAAAGTAAATACGTCAGCAGCTCAATATTGCCTGCAAGCAAGGATGAATTGAATTACTAGTAAGAATTTAGATCAAATAACTTAAAGAGGCTCAGACAAACCTATCAACTAAATTCAAAACTAGAAGCATGAAACAACTGGAAAGCTGAAATGCATATAAAAACTCGACTTTACATAACATAATGAGACTAGAAACTATAATCTTGACTTCAACTGAGCATATCACTTCCTGACATAACTCCTTTGAAGTTAACAACACTGGATTAAGTTTTGCTTCGATAATGACCAAGCAATGAAAATCCAACCATCTAAATGAGACAACAAGCAACCAACAAAATGTATCAGCCTGTACAACCATCAAAAGACTGGACCAATTTACAACTTTGGTTGCTTTTACTAACTCCTAAAATCTGACATTGCAAATATTAAGTATTAATTTTCTTATTGTCTCTTCAATAATGAGAAGAAGAAATATCAAATATGTTAGTAACAAAAAGAAGATCAAACGATCCCCTAGATCTAAAACCAGACTAACTCCTCAATGTGAAATTTGTATTTAAATACAGAAGAGTAGAGATACACTGATTTGACCAACTCTTGCTTTCAAAGACTTCATATAAGATTTGTCACTTCCATACATACCAGCGACCTTTACCATATTCTTATCCTGTCCAGCCACTCCCATTATTCGGTGAGAAAAGTGGTTTGGTTTATTTTCATAATTCCACACAGCCATCCATATTATCACAGAAACACGCAACTGATAAGAAATAACATACCTATTCCTGCAGAATGATGCAGAGCTGTGGCGCCTAAGTTACTGGGTATGGCAGGATTGGCACCATGCTCAAAGAGGTATTTGGCAGTTTCAGTATGTCCTTGACGGGCAGCATGAAGAATAGGAGTCTCACCTGCATATTTTAAAATCCCAAAAGATAAGGTGAAAGAGCTTCATATAAGTAATTGCAACTCCTTAACCAAAAGAAAATACAAGCCTTCTAAGCTCTCTATATAATCATGAAGACATGCAAACTTAAAATCCATTAGGCTTAACTATCTGTTTAAGCTAATTATGCAATCACCAGCTTCCCACTTCTTTCTGTTGCTGCGTGAATAATGTTAAGAATATACACAAAGCTGGCACAAGTTTGATTTAAAAATATTTATGAAAAGAGACGAAGCTATTTAAAAAGGAAAAAAAGAAAAATAGGAAGAACGATTAGAAGGGAAAAACGAAATTAATCAATCAATCAACTTTGGCTTTTCAAGCATTAGTTCAACAGAAAGTACCATTAACTCAACAAAAGTCAACTATAAATGGGATATAAGGCCTGCAGAATTTAGCATCCCCATTCCTAAGGGCATCACTAGCTAATTTTCCCAATTCTCAACTAAATCTAAAAAATAGTAGGTACAAGGAACGAAGAAAACAACATGAAGACCAAAAACAAAAACATCAAATGCATACCATCTTCATCTTTTGTATCCACGTCAAGCTTCAATTCCTCCAATAAAAACTTGCACACCTCAGTTTTGCCCTCTCTAGCCGCAAAATGCAGCGCACCCCGTTTATTTGCATCCTTAATATCCGCTACAGTTAATGGCAACCCTTTCCCTTCATCGAGTTGCTTCGCTATCTCTATAAATACAAATAAGGTACCCGAAAGTAATTCAGTTAAAACAAACACAACTGTAAATCAAACATATACATGAGTACCCAATTCACCATTAATCTACATATTGAACTTACTCTTGAGAAGGTCAAGATTCCCAGAACAAGCAGCATTTAGAAACTGTTGAACTTTTTCCCTCACTACATTCAAAAGATAAGCAAAAATTTAGAACATTACACCACAAGTGACAGACAGAGAGAGAGAGAACAAAGGCATTAAAAAAGATAACTTCTGAAATTTTTATCCACTTGTAAATTTATACATGCATGTATATATAAACATATAAAAGCATTGTAACGAACAGAACTTTTATGCTTTAAAATCAACTAAAATTTGTGCCTCGGATTGATCTAGACATAACCCATATCGTCAAAAACTTTTAAAAACTAAAAAAGAACAAAAATTGTAAGACTATGCACACAAATAAGAGTAAAGCACATAGAAAGTGAGATGGGGGAGACCTGCAAGAGCATGAGAAGCATCAGGGGCCATAGTGAAACCCTAATGAGTAAAAAGCTCTGAATCTTTGAAGATTGTTTTTGTGTGAGAGAGAGAGAGAGAGAAGAGAAGACAGAAGACAGAATCTAAAAACCGGGGAGTTGGTATAGTTGCTGTCTAGCAGCAATATCTTTGTGTCTTGACACCGAAAACTCAAAACAAGTTTCTGGAGGTTTATACTTTATAGAATGAAGAAACAAACTGAGGTTTAATTGACTCAAATGAGTTGACCCGAAACACGATCAAAGACTCGGTTTTTTTTATTAATATTATTTTTAAAACAAATTACGCGTAAAAAACTTTACCTTATCACTTTTATATATAACTTTAGAATTAATTAATAAGTTAATTACACTCGATCTAACTGAGGTTTGACTAATTATACTCAAAATTAAAGTTTGTATTAATTGACACTGACCTCCCCTCATGTTAACTTTGACCGTTAGAATAAACGTTGATTTTTGTTAAATTTATTAAATAACCAAAATACCCCTATTAATTAATATTATCAATTTTTTTTCTTTATTAAAAAAAATTAATGGTGGAATTCATATTAGATCTCCACCGTCCATCAACAATGAAAATCCAATAAAAAAAAATGAAAATCTCGAACCCAGAAGGGTTCGTTTTCGAACCCAGGAAGATCTCCACTGTCCATCAACAAAGAAAATCTAATCAAAACAAAACAAAAATGAAAATCCTGAACTCAGAAGGGTTCTTCTTCGAACCCAGGAGGGTTCTTTTTCGAACCCAGAAGGGTTCGATCTTCGAACCCATAAGGGTTTGAGATTTTCATTTTTTTTTTGTTCTTGATTGGATTTTCAATTTTTTTTTTCTTGGTGGAGATCCAGATTGGATCTCTACCGTTCATCATTGTTGATAATAAATTTTTTGGTCACCATTAATTTTTTTTTTAATAAAGAAAAAAATTGATAATATTAATTAACAGTGGTATTTTGATTATTTAATAAATTTAACAAAAGTTAACGTTTATTCTAACGGTCAACGTTAACGTGAGGGAAGGTCAGTGTCAATTAATGTTCGGATTGAGTGTAATTAACTCATCAATTAATATAAAAAGGATTAATTGCACAAATATCCCGTATTGAATGGTGTTATTGCACTCGCTGGCAGATTTTTTCATTTATTGCACAAACATCCCCTCATTTTCGTTGACCAAACTAGTTGACCGATGGATCAAATTAACAGTATTTTACGGTAACAAGGAAACCATTAAAATAATTAAAAAATAAAAATAATTCCAAATTTTTTTCCTCATTCCAGATTTTTATTTTCAAATTTTTTCTAGATTTCTCATTAACCAAACAAAAAATAAAACCTTATATTTTTTCCAGATTTTTTTTTCCCAATTTGTTAATATTTTCTCTTGAATGTCTCATAAACCAAAAAAAAAAAGTTTCCTTTATGTTCTTCATTTTTGACAGCAACCAAACAAAAACAAAAAATTTACATGTTCAAATTTCGTGTCCATTTTCTTTAATTTTCTCAACAACCAAAATATTTTATTATTTTTAATATATGAAAAATAATTTTTTTAAAGAAAAGGACACTGTTCATCGTCTTCTTTAAATAGATTCTCATTAACAACCAAACCCAAAAATTTTTTTTACCCAAACATTTTTGAAATTTTTTTTTTTTTTACCCAAACATCTAATTAGAATTTTGAATTTTGGGTTTGTTAAAAAGGATTTGTTTGAAAAACAAAAAATTCAAATTTTTTGATATTTAGGTTTGTATTTTTGGGTAGAAGAAGAAGAATGAGGTTTAAAGAAGGATTTATATTTTTGGGTTTGGTTTTTGTTTGGAAAAAAAAATTTAGGAAAGAAGAAGAAGAAAAAGGAAAAAGAAATATGAAGTTTGATTTTTTTTTTTTTAATTGTTTTTTTTTTTTTTTTGGGAGATGAAGATGAAAGGAGCCATAGGAAATGGAGATGGCTTTTTAGAATAAAAATGAAGAGAAGAAGAATCTGTGGAACCAAAAGAAGAAAAAAAATGAAGAACAAGGAAGAAGAAGATTCTGAAAAAATGAAGAAAAATGAAGAAGAAGGAAAGAAGAACAAGGAAGAAGAAGATTCTAGAAAAAGGTTGAAATTTTTTTTATATATTAAAATATTATATAATTATTAAGAATAAAAAATTAATAAATAGAAATAGAAATAAAATAAGATAGTAAGGGTATTTTGGTCATTGTGTTAAAACAGTTAATTTAACCGTCGATCAATGGTTTGATCAACGAAATTGAGGGGATGTTTGTGCAATAAATGGAAAACCTACCAGTGAGTGTAATAACGTCATTCAATACGAGATGTTTGTGCAATTAACCCATATAAAAATCGTTCTCCGTTAGTTAACTCTAGTTAATTTTAACGGTTAACTTTTAAAATTATATGTAAAGTTCAAAATACCCCTCAATAGTATCAAATATATGTAATTACGATTTTATTTTAAAAAAAAGTAGACAGTAAAGATCAAAACAATTTAAAAAGTTGGTGGAAGTATCTCTACCAATCTCGTGGAGCATGAAGATTTGGTCTCTATGGAGAGCAGACTTGATCTCCATTGATAGGGATGAAGTTTTCAGATAAAGACAAGATCGTTGGAGATATAGTGTCAATCGACCATCGATGGAGATTGTAGTCCTCAAAAATCGCTCGGGGACACGGGGCACTACAACCTGCAAAGACAGAACGCACGTGACCCGCAAGACGTCTAGGACACCGGGGTGGTGCCGGCCAAAGTCACTCCGACGGTCAAGTTAGCGAGTGCTAGTAAAAGTATAATGTTTGTAAATGGAGATGAGTAAGGAATACTTCCTGCTATCTTCACAGTTGGGGGTTTTTTTTATCAAAGGAGGTGTAGGATCGGAGGGTGATCGGAGAAGTTCAACAATGGCCGTAGGGTGTGGCTTTTTCTTAGTAATCTTTTTTTCTCAGTTTTTTGCCCCCCCCCCCCCCCCCCCCCCCCCCCCCCCCCCCCTCCTCTTATGAGGGATTCTCTTCCTCTTTATAGGAGACTGATGCTTCTTCTTTTTGAGGGATCTCATCATTCTCTCTTCTCTGTCTTCCACCAAGAAAGCATCTGGGTGCTTCTTTTGATCGGACTGCCATCAAGTGTCATTATGACTTTGTAGGACCCGTTTCAAAGTAAATCACAATCTGGTCTCCCTCGGAGCGACGGAGATGCTATGTCGTACGACATGTAGGTTTCTTTGTCAATCTGGACCAAGATTGGGTGATGTAGCACGGTCGCACTACATAAGGGTACATGTCGTGCGACAAGGTCTTCAAACTGGTACGTCGTCGTACTACACGAGTGTTTCATGTCGTGCGACATAGTCTTCTAACTGGTACGTCGTCGTACTACACGAGTGTTTCATGTCGTCCGACATAGTCTTCCAACTAGTACATCGTCGTACTACACGAGTGTTTTATGTCGTGCGACATAGTCTTCCAACTGGTACGTCGTCGTACTACACGAGTGTTTTATGTCGTGCGACATAGTCTTCCAACTGGTACGTCGATATGAGGATGCTCCATGTCATGCGACTTGGTCTTCACGCTAAGCCATTTGTCGTACTACATGAGAGTGTACCCTTCTTTTAGCTATGGGCTTTGTCTTTGGGCCATACATATTTTGGCTACTACAGTTTGCCCCCAAACGTATTGGTTTTAGAAGAGCCAATGGGTTTGCGTCGTACGACATGTAGACGTAAAATATGTATGTGTGAACTCTAACGTTGGTTCGATATTGTCGCACGATTCTGTCCTTCTAAGAGAGTGTATCAGTGTTGGTGAGCAGATGATAGTGCGTAATTTTTGCCATTTGTCGTGCGATAATGTCACTTTAGAGAAGGAATGGTTGGTTTTTGAATGACTCATCGATATCTATGCCAAAATAAATGCAGTCATTATGAGTAGTGCGCATGCATGGCTAATGATAGGTTATGGGAGTGTGTGTCCAATGAGAAGTTGACACGTCAGCATAGGCATCTTTTTAGTTGTCGCCCTTTCTCTTTCTCTTTCATTTTCAATTTTCAATTTTCTTTGCTTTTCTCTATCTCGTTTTCTCTCTAAAAAACCAGTCAACTGTGCGAGTTTTCTCCGGAGTTTTTGCTCCCGTTTTTTGTCTTTTCTGCGTTTATTCCGGCGAGGCAGAGGTCGTTTTGCTCTTTTTGGTAAGTTTTCCCGATTCCTTCGCTACTTTGATTTCTTGTTTTCATGTTTTGGTTTCTGGGTATTTTTTTTGTTTTCTTCGAATAGTTTTTGAGAAGAACTTGAAAAAGGTGTTTTAGATCGAAAAATTAGACTTAGGTTTATATGTAACTTGTTTGTAGAGTCTAAGTCGCACGACAGTAGCCAAGACGTATAGGTCGCACGACCTTCTTAACAGTCTTGGGAGCTGATATTAGGTCGTGCCAAGTCTTTGATCTAGGTTATAAATACTAACCATTGGCTATTGTCGTTCGACCTGTAGGTCTGATGTCGAGTCGAGGCGATGAGAGTCCTCCCAGTACCTCTGGGCGCGGATACGACGATCCAATAGATCTGTCGTACGAATTATGGGGAGAGTCAGAGGCAGCGAGTGCTGAAGTGACAGTGGCATCGTACGACACTATGACTGTTTCTTTCGCGGGTACGTCGCGCGTGACGGAGGACATTCCTATGGGGATTCCCCTAGTCGATCTACCGGGCGACGCGGCGGGTCCATGCCCGATGGGACCTAGTAGGCCGCTAGGCTTGCTGTTGAATAATCCAGCAAGCGTGCTAACGGAGGACGACATCATGCGCCTCCGGTTTAGTTATGGGATACCCGATGGTGTCGCACTGAGGGCGCCGTATAAGGAGGAGAGGCCAGATTGGGAAGTCCCAGGATGGACCTGCTTATACGAGTTCCCGTTTCAGCGGGTAGGATTCAGGTTGCCCATAGTCGGTCTGCTGAGGAAAGTGCTCGATCACTTCGAGCTTGCCCCAGGGCAGCTGATGCCCAACAGTTGGAGGATCCTGCTGGCGCTGGACCTGTTGTGTACGAGGGAAGGGATAGTCTTCGAGCTACCCGACTTGTTCTACTCGTACACCGTGCGAGAGCACGACACAGAAAAGGGGCGCTATAATTTGAACCTCCGGCCCAACAGAGCACACCTGATCACGGAGCTGACGACAAATGACAGGTTGTGGAAAGACAGGTATTTCTTTGCGAGGGGCCTGCTTGTCGATTGGCCTCTCGGGGATACCGTCGTTCGTGCGACCTGGTCAAAGGCTGGTGGGTCTTTATTTCAGTAGCGTCGTACGACTGTATTTGCTATTGTTTTCGCTAACTCTTTTTATTTGTCTTTGTAGTGAACACAGGAGCGCATCAAGCTGTTGTTGGGTTGACATGCGTGACGCGTACAGAGAAAGTGCTGTCGTACGACGTCAAGGAGAGGAGTTGGAGGAGTATACTAGCGGAGGAAAACTTGCGGCCGAGTCACCTCTGGAAGTTTAGCGTGATAAACGAGCCAGGTGCCCCCTACCCTGCCTTCAAAAATTTAGTGGAGTTTGTCAGGGTCAGGCATTGTGTCGAGCGACTGTACGGCACAAGATTCCTGACTCCCATCTCATACGTCGAGCGACGATTTGCAGTTGACATCATGGCTGGAGAAATTGCCGCGCCTGCTGCTGATGATGCCATGAGGAGGCTGAGGGAGAAGAGGAAGGGGAAGAAAAAGGCTGAGTCGAGCGACCAAGCGGCCTCTACTCCTCCACCTCTTCCATCTAGTCGAGCCAAGGTCTCCCAAGATGTTTCTTCTGCTGGGAAGAAAAGGATGAGGGAGGATTCGACATCGGGTGTCGATGCGTCGGTAACTTGGTCTTCCCGCAGGATGCCTCTGCGTATTCTGATGTTGGGTCGATCCTTCCACAGGTCGAGCGGCTGCTGCTGCCTGAGGATAAGAGTCGCCTCAGGGAGATGGGTATTTCCCAAGCTGCCGATTGGGGCCTAGGCCACCTCTTCCAGGTATGGTCGTACGACTGATGGTTTTTTTATTTTTGCATGTTTTAGAATTTGTTCTGACTTGTTTTATTTATTTTTTGTAGGCTCTCCAGTCGCACGTGCATTTGAAGGAAGAACTTGGCTCTGCCCTTAAGAAGGTAAGAGAGTTGAAATCGAGCAACCAGAGTTTGAAGCAGGAGAATGACAACTTGAAAGCTTCAAACTTGGAGGCAAAAAAGACAGCTCTTGAGGCGTCGGGTCGTGCAGTTGAGGCCACACTTGAGCTGAACAAACTAAAGTCGACTGTCGACTTACTTTAAGCTAAGCTGAAGGCCAAGGAGGCTGACTACGACGCTTTGTACGACAAGGCGGAGGACAATGTTCTTAATGCTGTCATCAAGACCCGTGCAGACCTGATGAGGGAGTATCGAGACGGTCGTGCAACGGAATGGAAGGTTGAGAACTGGATCACCGATCACGAGGAGCTGACGCGTTCTGATGATGAAGCTGACGTGAAAGATGCGGGAGATACAGCTGTCCTTCCTCCTCCAGAAGGCTTGGCAGTCGTGGCTTTGGCTGCTCAGCCTGCTGGAGAGTCTGATGGTTTTGCCCCATAAGGGGTTGTAACTTTTGTACTTTTAATTTTTATATTTTGTTAAATGATTTCGTTTTAATATATATTTTAATTTTGGAATTTGTCTTCGTGTATGACTATATTCTTTTAGAATTATACGATGGTAGTGTGACTATATTTTGCCTTTGCGTCCACGTCCTTGAGTGTTGGTCGTACGGCCATGGGAGATGGTGACCTTTTTGAGAGTAGGTCATGGTTCGTGACCTTGAATGTGGGTCGTGTGACCGTTTTACAGATGGAGAGTCCATGACCTTGAATGCGGGTCATGTGATCGTGTGGAGATGGAGAGTCCATGACCTTGAATACGGGTCATGTGATCGTGTGGAGATGGAGAGTTCATGACCTTGAATGCGGGTCATGTGATCGTGTGGAGATGGAGAGTTCATGACCTTGAATGCGGGTCATGTGATCGTGTGGAGATGGAGAGTCCATGACCTTGAATGCGGGTCATGTGGAGATGGAGAGTCCATGACCTTTAATGCGGGTCATGTGATCGTGTGGAGATGGAGACCGTGAATGTAGGTCGCGGTCCATGACCTTGAATACGGGTCGTGGTCGAGTCTTGTCGTAGACTTTGTTGTTTATGGTATTGAATTGCCCCAGTTGGAGTGTGTAACTGCTCAGTTACACACTACAACTTTTGATTTAAGATAGACTGCGCAATGCTGACCTGCGTAAAAATATTGTAGAGTGACAAAATTCGAAATATATAGATAGATATAGATATATATATTTCTAAAACTGATATTGTTTTAGGTGGCACGCGTTCCAGCTATTGTCGATTTCCATGCCATCTGTACATTGTAGTTTATAGGCTCCATGTCCAAATGCACTGGTGATTTGATATGGTCCCTCCCATGTAGGGCCGAGTTTGCCTGCTCCTTTTTCTTTCGTATTTTGGAAGACGCGGCGAAGGACCCAATCTCCAATACGGAATGACTTAAGTCGAATGTTTCTGTTATAATGGCGGGCGACTCTTTGTTGGTATACGACCAATCTGATTGCGGCCTTGTCGCGACGCTCGTCAATTGTGTCAAGTTCGCTCAGCAACTCTCTGTCGTTTGCTTCTTCTGCCGCGTGTCGTATCCTATAAGAAGGGTAGTCAACCTCTGTTGCTATGACGGCCTCTGAGCCGTAAGATAGAGAGAATGGCGTTTCGCCTGTTGACGTCCTGACCGTCGTACGGTAAGACCACAGCACACCTTGTAATTCATCGGCCCATTTCCCTTTATATTGGTCGAGTCGCTTCTTGAGGGTGGACATTATTGTCTTGTTGGTGGATTCCGCTTGTCCGTTAGCTTGAGGGTATCTTGGGCTTGAATAACTTAGTTTGATGTTCCATTTGTCGCAGAAGTCTTGGAAATCGTATGAAATGAATTGTGAGCCATTGTCGGTGACTATTTCCTTTGGAACTCCGTAGCGGCATATGACATTCTTCCAAATGAAGCTTTTGACCTCAGAGTCTTTGATTCTCACGTATGACTCGGCTTCGACCCACTTTGTAAAGTAGTCGGTCACGGCTAGCATGTAGACCTTGTCTCCGGTAGCGATGGGCAACTTCCCTACTATGTCCATGCCCCACTTCATGAAGGGCCATGGTGCTGAAATGGGGTGGAGTCTTTCCGGGTGTTGATGTGAAACGTGGGCGAAGCGTTGGCACGGGTCGCACCTTTTGACGAGGTCGTGCGACTCGGACCGCATTGTGGGCCAGTAGTACCCGGCTGTGATTGCTCTATTGGCCAGGCTTCTTCCGGCCAAGTGATTTCCGCATTGCCCCTCGTGTAAGTCCTTGAGTACTTGCTGAGCTTCGACTGGGTTGATACATTTAAGGTAGGGCCCGGAGTAGGATCGTTTGTAAAGTTGACCCTCTATTATAGAAAATCGGGCGGCCTTGATCTTAATTCTTCGTGCTTCTACTTTGTCAAATGGGAGGGCGTCGTCCCTCAAGTAGTCGTAAATCGGGGTGACCCAAGTTGGCTCGTCCGAAATCGGTTTGATTTCGAGCTTTGTTGGCTTCCATACAGCTGGCCATTGGACAAACACCATGGGGATGGTTCGTTCAATCGCGGTATCTAGTGCGGACCCAAGATTGGCGAGTGCATCAGCATGTGCGTTTTCGGATCTTGGTATTTGCTCGATGTCGAATGACTCGAATGAAGCTAGTAGCTCTTTTGCCAAGATTAAGTAGGCCGACATTTTCAAGTCCCGAGCTTGATAGGACCCTTGCAATTGTTTCATAATTAATTGGGAGTCACTGCGTACCTTTATTCGCTCGACGCGTAAGTCTTTTGCCAAGGTGAGCCCGGCTATGAGGGCTTCGTACTCGGCTTCGTTGTTGGTGGTCTTGAATCCACATCTGATGGACCTCTCGACGATGTGCCCCGCAGGGGAGGCAAGTACTATTCCTAACCCGCTGCCTCTAGCGTTACTTGATCCGTCAACTGCTAAACTCCACTCCTCCCTTGGTGTGTCGTGCGACATGGTGCAAAGTTCTTCCTCCGCTCGTTGTAGAATCCCGGGCGTGAAATCTGCAATGGTGTGTCGTGCAAAGTTCTTCCTCCCTTGGTGTGTCGTGCGACATGGTGCAAAGTACTTGCGACTTGATCGCCGTGCGAGGTTGGTAGTTGACGTCGTACTCGCTCAGCTCCACGGCCCATTTCACTAGACGGCCAGATAGTTCGGGTTTATGTAGGACACTCTTCAAAGGGAATGCAGTGAGTACACTAATAGTGTGGCATTGGAAGTACGGCCTTAATTTCCTTGCGGCTGTGACTAGTGCGAGGGCTAATTTCTCAAGTTGGGTGTACCTTGTCTCTGCGTTGAGTAGGGTCTTGCTGATGTAGTATACGGGGAGTTGTTTGCCATCTTCCTCCCTTATTAGTACCGCGCTAACGGCCGTTTCGGATACAGCGAGGTAGAGCAGGAGGGTCTCTCCTTCTTTAGGTTTGGATAGGAGAGGCGGGTTTGCTAGATACCTTTTTATATTTTGGAAGGCGTCCTCGCTTGTTTGATTCCAATCAAATGACTTGCTCTTTCTTAGAGCATCGAAGAATGGCTTACATTTTTCGGACGACTTTGAAATGAATCGGTTGAGGGCCGCGAGCCGTCCGGTTAGCTTTTGTACGTCTTTGATGCTTTTGGGGGACCTTAGATCCATGATGGATCGGAGTTGATCCGGGTTGGCCTCGACGCCCCTATTGGTTACTAAATAGCCAAGGAACTTTCCTGATGAAACCCCGAAGGAGCATTTGGTTGGATTAAGCTTCATCCCATATTTGTCGATGATGTCGAACGACTGCCGGAGGTGGTCAAGGTGTTGATCTGCTGTAGCACCCCCTGACCCGACCCGGCCGGACCGACCCGGGGAGCGCTACCAGTTTTCAGAACTTTTCAAAATCAGTTTTATACGTTTCAAGAAGCATTGTGAGCCCCTAAAAATAATTAATTAAACTTTTCACGAAAATTCGGCAGAGTACCGTTTATTTTTCGGACTTTCAAAACCTGTTTTTACACAATCAATTCAATATCAATTTCAATAACACTTCAATAACAATTTCAAACAATTGCGCACTCTGCCGTTTAGTGCGACTTATCAAAATCTTTCATCACAATTTATAAAATAAAACAAATCAGACTTTACTATGTACATTTAAATAATAAAAAAAAACAAAACAGAAGTCATAAAATGCTTAATTACAAAACGTTTTACAAAACATATTTACAAATTCCCTGTACATGCATGCTTTCAGTTTATATATACACATAACAAAATATAGCTACCCAACTGTACAATCCTGTGACTCGGTCTGCAATTCTTCCAGTTCTTCAGTCTTTAGCTTCCTCTGGATTCCTGGTACCTACGCGTTAGAAACAAACTAACGCGCTAAGCATAAAGCTTAGTGGGTGTACTAAAATCTCAATATGGAAACATATATATAACTTTTAATAATAAACAAATCACAATATATATATATATATATATATATGTCAATTCAAATCATGTTCAAAACAATTAAATTTCAGAATCAAAGTATATAATAATTTCAAGCACTTGAACTTCAATAATGAGGTCAATATATAAGTTTCGATCAATAAAAGCATTCAATACACTTCCAATTCCAATCAATTCTGGCCCGCTAGAATACTAAACATTCTAGGACTGGAATATGGGTCAATGTGACATCCGGGGTTGCCCCGCAACAACAGTCACTGATATCACGTGATTGTCCGAGATTGCCCCGCAACAACAATCACTAATATCATCGCGATTGTCCGAGATTGCCCCGCAACAACAATCGCTAGTATCATTGTGATCGTCCGAGATTGCCCCGCAACAACGATCACTAATTCGGTGTGATTGTCCGAGATTGCCCCGCAACAACAATCACACAATAATAACGGCGCAGTACTGCTCAGTAAAACCCAGCTGGTATACCAACCTCCTATATCCATTTCTATGTCTAAGTATCCTAGGGCCGTTACAATAAACAATTTTTCGCAATCAGTGCTCAATGAATATATATTTTGCACAATATTTTTTTCATGAATATCAACAATAAGCAAACAAAAATATAAATCATGTATTTTTAACAAAATCGACACAATCGAAATACGATCAATACACGATCTAACATAAAACCAGTTCCAAATCAACAATAGATGCATCAATCTTCAATTTTTTTCATATAAAGCAAACACTTTTCATACAAAAATCGAAATCGAAATCCTCCAACGAAATCAAAAACGGAAACGGAAACAAAAACGAAAACGAAAACAAACGTACACCTACATGCAATCCGTGTTTTTCGTTCGAGAATCCGCGGTTCCACGATTTCTTTCCCTCCTCTTTTTCCTTTCTCCTTCTTCCTCTTCTTCCTCTTTTTCGTTTCTTTTCTTTTCTTTTCTTTCTTCTTCTTCTTCTTCTTTCTCTTCTCTCTTTTCTCTCCTTTTCTCTCTTTTTCTCGGTTCTTTCTCTCTCTTTCTTTTCTGCTCTGTTTTCTCGCTTCTGCGAGAAGTTTCTTCTTTTTTTTATATTTTTTTCGCTACCGCGACCGCCGTCGCGACCTGTGGTCGCGGCACCAGGTCGCGATGCTCACTGGAATGCGCGCACCGCCTTCCTCGCGAGCGCGCCTTGGTCGCGCGAGGGGTCGCGCTGCTCTCTGCCCGTTTTTGACATTTTCATCGCGAGCAAGCCATCGCGACCTGTGGTCGCGGTGGCTGGCCGCGGTACTCACTGCCAGATTTTGCGTTTTTCACCGCTAGCGAGCCATCGCGACCTGTGGTCGCGGTGACCAGGTCGCGATGCTCTCTGGTCCAGTTTTTCAATTTTCCATTTTTTCATATTTTTCACTATTTAATCCGGTCTACTGGAAATAGTAAAAATTTATTTTCACATATTTCACATATATCAAAATTTCATTACCCGAAATCCGGGATGTTACAATTCTCCCCCACTTAAGAAATTTCGTCCTCGAAATTTACCTCAATGAAACAGTTGGGGATATTGCTGTCGCATCGTTTCTTCACTCTCCCAGGTAGCCTCTTCAACTTTATGGTTCCTCCAGAGGACTTTCACCAGTGGCACTCTTTTATTTCTAAGTTCCTTGATCTCCCGATCAAGAATCTGTACTGGTTCCTCCTCATATGTCAGGTCTGGTCGGATTTCAATACTTTCGGCCGGAATTCTGTGGGAAGGATCAGATCTGTATCTCCTCAGTATCGATACATGGAACACATTATGGATCTTTTCTAATTCTGGAGGTAAAGCTAGTCTGTAGGCTACTGGTCCCACACGTTCAATGATTTCGTATGGCCCAATAAACCTAGGACTCAACTTACCTTTTCTGCCAAATCGAAGCACTTTCTTCCACGGAGATACTTTCAGAAACACTTTCTCACCGACTTCATATTCTATCTCTTTTCGTTTCAAATCTGCATATGATTTCTGTCGGTCAGAAGCAACTTTCAATCTGTCTCTGATAATCTTCACCTTCTCCTCAGTCTGTCTAATCAAGTCTGGGCCTACTAACCTGTCCTCTCCTAACTCTGTCCAGCACACTGGAGTCCTGCATTTCCTTCCATACAGTGCCTCATACGGTGCCATAGCTATGCTCGACTGGTAACTGTTGTTGTAGGCGAATTCAATCAATGGGAGATGATCCGCCCAACTTCCTTCAAACTCAATTACACAACTCCTGAGCATATCTTCAAGCACCTGAATCACTCTTTCTGATTGGCCGTCTGTCTGCGGATGGAAGGCTGTACTAAAGCTCAGTCGAGTACCCAAGGCTTCTTGAAATTTCTTCCAGAATCTGGATGTAAACCTCGGATCTCTATCTGATATAATGGATACAGGTACTCCATGTAATCTGACTATCTCTCTGATATACAATTCAGCCAGTCGATCCAGAGAGTAGTCAGTTCTGACAGGTAGAAAATGTGCCGACTTCGTCAATCGATCCACTATAACCCATACTGCATCGTGTTTACTCCGGGTGAGTGGCAATCCAGTGACAAAGTCCATTGTGATGCGATCCCATTTCCATTCAGGTATTGCTATTGGTTGTAACAATCCCGATGGAACCTGGTGTTCAGCTTTCACCTGTTGACAAGTCAAGCATCTATTCACAAATTCTATCACATCCTTTTTCATACCAGACCACCAGTACTGCATTTTCAAGTCTCTGTACATTTTCGTGCTACCTGGGTGCATTGCATATGAACTGCTGTGTGCCTTTGTCAGGATCATTTTTCTCAATTCTTCATTTTCTGGAATGCAAATCCTGTCTCTGAAACACACAATACCATCAGTTCTGACTGAATAATCCGGATGCTTCCCTTCTGGGATTTGTTCACATATCATCAGAATTCGAGCATCCCGCTTCTGTTTCTCTGCAATCTGCTGAATCAGACTGGGTCTGCATATCAATTCAGCTACCACTGCACTATCTGGATTCAGCTGCAAATGCACATTCATAGCTTTCAGAGCAAACAATGCTTTCCTGCTCAATGCATCTGCAACTACATTCGCCTTTCCTGGATGGTAGTCGATTACACAGTCATAGTCTTTAATCAACTCCATCCATCGTCTCTGTCTCAGATTGAGCTCTCTCTGGGTAGGCAGATATTTCAGACTCTTGTGATCCGTGTAGATATAACATTTCTCACCATATAAGTAATGCCTCCATATTTTCAGTGCGAAGACTATGGCTGCAAGTTCCAGATCATGAATCGGATAGTTCAGCTCATGATTTTTCAGTTGTCTGGACGCATATGCAACCACCTTGCCTTCCTGCATCAATACACATCCCAAACTATGGTGTGAGGCATCACTATAAATCACATAGTCTTTACCTGAAACAGGCTGAATCAGGACTGGAGCCTCTACAAGCATTGCCTTCAATCGGTCAAAAGCTGCTTGGCATCTGTCAGTCCACTCAAATCTGACATTCTTGTGCAGTAGCTTGGTCAACGGACTTGCTATGGAGGAAAACCCCTTCACAAACCGTCGATAATAACCTGCCAAGCCTAGAAAGCTTCTGACTTCTGTCACATTTCTGGGAGGCTTCCATTCCACTATCGCTTCAAATAGTAAAAATTTATTTTCACATATTTCACATATATCAAAATTTCATTACCCGAAATCCGGGATGTTACATCTGCTACTAATGATTTTACTAGCATGTCATCGATATAGACCTCCATAGTCTGTCCGAGCATGGTTGCGAACATTTTGTTGACTAATCTTTGGTAGGTTGCCCCAGCGTTCTTGAGGCCGAACGGCATCACTTTGTAGCAAAAAATGTCGCGCTCCGTGATGAAGGAAGTCTTCTCTTGGTCATCCGGATGCATAAGGATTTGGTTGTAACCGGAGAATGCATCCATGAAGCTCAATAGTTCGTGGCCTGCCGTAGCGTCCACCATCATGTCGATGTGTGGGAGAGGAAAGGAATCCTTCGGACAAGCCTTGTTGAGGTCTGTGAAGTCGATGCAAACTCGCCACTTCCCATTCTTTTTCTTCACTACCACTACGTTTGCGAGCCAGTCTGGGTAATTTACTTCTCTCACCGAGCCAATGTCAATTAGCTTTTGGATTTCTTCATTTATAACCTTGTTGCGCTCGGGCGCGAACTTCCTTATTTTTTGCTTCACATATGGATGATCCGGGTCGACTTGCAACCTATGTACTAGGACTTCTGGGCTAATTCCGATCATGTCTGCGTGCGACCATGCGAAGCTGTCGTGCCGCGCTGTCAAGAAGCTGAGTAGCTCTGCCCGGATATTTTGCGGAAGGCGGGATCCGATACTAACTTTGTGGTCTGGGAAATTTGGATGTATGGACACTTCGTCGAGTTCATCCATATCTGGTCCGTCTTTGTTGGTGGGGGTACTCTCGCTCTGTAATTGCTATAAGTGGGACGACCGGTTTTTTAGAGTGTTCTGGTAGCAGTCGCGCGAGATCTTTTGCTGCCCTCGGATCTCGTGGATTCCCCACCTGGTAGGGAAACGGATGACCTGATGATATGTTGAGGGGACTGCCCTTATATCATGAATCCACGGGCGACCCATGATTATGTTGTAGGACGACGGACAGTCCAAGATGAGGAAACGAGTGTTCAAGTTGACATCTTCCGCGTAAACGGGAAGGGTGATCTCTCCCAGAGTGTTCTTGTGTTCTCCACTAAATCCTACAAGGATTGTGGAGCGACGCACGATGTTACACTCATCGATGTGCATCTCTTTTAGTGCGCCGAGGAAGAGTACATTGGTTGAGCTTCCATTGTCCACTAGGATCCGTCTAATTAAACAATTGGCCACCGTCAGTGAGATGACTTGTGCGTCGTGGTGGGGATTGAATAAGTCCATATGTTCATCGCTGCTGAAACTGATTGGGTAGTTACACGTGGGATCCGCCGTACGAGTTCGTTGGACTTCCGTACGACAGGCTTGTCGCGAGTGGCGCTTTGCCTCTGAGTAGGTTACTCCATTCACTTCAGACCCGCCAGAGATGACGTTCACAGTTCTCTCGTGTTTGGGAGGTTCTGGTGGTGGGATTGAGACAATGTCGCGCGACCTATCTTTATTCATAAAAGTTTGCTTGCCTTTATCAGTCAGGAACTCTTTAAGGTGACCCTTCTTGAGTAGTTCGGCCACTTCCAATCGTAGTGCCACACAATGTTCAGTTCGATGGCCGTGGTTGCCGTGAAACTCGCACCATTTGGAGTTGTCTCTTTGATCCGGCGGGCTCATCATCTTGTCTGGCCATCGGACTGATCTACCCATTCCTTTGAGTATGGCAACTACCTCTGCCGGCCTGATGTTCAAATTATATTCTGGCGTTATATTCTTTGGCCGGATGAATGGCCTTGGTGGTCTGTCGTCGTGCCGTCGCTCGTACCTCATATGGCCGTCCCTTCGGGGTATTGTTGGGTATGGCCCGTTACGTCGGTTGATGATTCGTGGTTCGACCATTCTCTCCGACTTATCTTCCTTGTAGTTCGCTCTACTAGGTTTGTAGTTTACTTCGTCTTCTTCCCATTTTATCTGTGCCCATGCCTTGGCTAGGACGTCTTCCATAGTTTTACAAGGGTACTTGGTGAGCTCCTTGTATAGGTCAGAATCATAGAGCAGACCCTTGCGGAAGGCTGATATGGCTGTCGCCTGGTTGCAATGAGGGATGGACACTTTTTCATGGTTGAAACGGCCAACAAAGTCACGTAGGCGTTCATTCCTCCTTTGGCTGATTGCATAAAGGTCATCGGATTGTTTTTCTAACTTCCGACTACTAGCGAACTGCTCTACGAAGGTGTCAGTGAGTTGAGCAAAAGAGTTGATGGAAACATTGAGAAGGTTAGTGTACCATTGTAGGGCAGGTCCTACGAGGCTTGAACCGAAACCTTTGCACATACATGCTTCCCTAAGGTCACGCGGGATGGCGGCTGTGAACATCCGTTGTCGATATTGCGCAATGTGGTCGTCGGGATCCGTCGTACCGTCGTACTGCTTCATACCTGGAAAGTTGAACTTCATTGGCATCTCCACCAATGCTATTGTATCGACGAAGGGAGAGTCGGCAAAACTATTGGCTGCACTTTTCTTTATAGGAGTGGGCATTCCCGGAATGCGTTGGATGAGTGCTTCCATCTCTGTGAACCTTCGTGCCAAGTCTCGGTTGGCCAAAGTCGGCTCGGTACTCACTTGGTTCGGGTTTGACGGCGCTGAATGGGAAGGGCCGGATGGCGTTCCTTGTAGCGGGATGGTTGGTTGGGTTGAGCCGACGTTGCCATTGGGGGTGGATATAGGCGGCGCTCCTTGTGTAGCTCTAGCCATGTCGTCTGATCGATGTCCTCCTATCCCATTTGGTATGTTCTCTGCCGTATGTCGTGCGACGATATGAGGTCCATTCGTAACTCGAATGTTGGGCTCTGAGCCTATGTGGGTTGGATCGAGGTCTCTCGCGGTAGTACCTTGTTCGTCCGGGCGGACTGGCGCGTAATAAGTAGCGTGA
Organism: Xanthoceras sorbifolium; assembly: GCA_003430845.1. Lineage (NCBI taxonomy): Eukaryota > Viridiplantae > Streptophyta > Magnoliopsida > Sapindales > Sapindaceae > Xanthoceras > Xanthoceras sorbifolium. The sequence goes on along the minus strand of CM010619.1, from coordinate 22,619,252 downwards.
TCGGCTTGCTCGAATGGCAAGGGTTGGGACGTTGAAGCGTCTCCAAATGGTCGTACGACAGTGAGCGAATTGATCCTATTTTGCAATTCTTGGTTCTCTGCCAACACTCGTTGATTCTCTTGTTCGAGTGCTTGGAGCCTTTGGGTATTCTCTAGCATCTGGGATATGAGGAGTTGTACCCTAACCTCCATCGCGTCGTGATGAAAATCGTCAGATGACATAGTCGGAGTTGTCGCGTTCTACCTTTGCTTGCTTAGAGATTGTCGGGCCCCACGGTGGGCGCCAAATTGTAGTCCTCAAAAATCGCTCGGGGACACGGGGCACTACAACCTGCAAAGACAGAACGCACGTGACCCGCAAGACGTCTGGGACACCGGGGTGGTGCCGGCCAAAGTCACTCCGACGGTCAAGTTAGCGAGTGCTAGTAAAAGTATAATGTTTGTAAATGGAGATGAGTAAGGAATACTTCCTGCTATCTTCACAGTTGGGGGTTTTTTTATCAAAGGAGGTGTAGGATCGGAGGGTGATCGGAGAAGTTCAACAATGGCCGTAGGGTGTGGCTTTTTCTTAGTAATCTTTTTATCTCAGTTTTTTGGCCCCCCCTCTTATGAGGGATTCTCTTCCTCTTTATAGGAGACTGATGCTTCTTCTTTTTGAGGGATCTCATCATTCTCTCTTCTCTGTCTTCCACCAAGAAAGCATCTGGGTGCTTCTTTTGATCGGGCTGCCATCAAGTGTCATTATGACTTTGTAGGACCCGTTTCAAAGTAGATCACAATCTGGTCTCCCTCGGAGCGACGGAGATGCTATGTCGTACGACATGTAGGTTTCTTTGTCAATCTGGACCAAGATTGGGTGATGTAGCACGGTCGCACTACATAAGGGTACATGTCGTGCGACAAGGTCTTCAAACTGGTACGTTGTCGTACTACACGAGTGTTTCATGTCGTGCGACATAGTCTTCTAACTGGTACGTCGTCGTACTACACGAGTGTTTTATGTCGTGCAACATAGTCTTCCAACTGGTACGTCGTCGTACTACACGAGTGTTTTATGTCGTGCGACATAGTCTTCCAACTGGTACGTCGTCGTACTACACGAGTGTTTTATGTCGTGCGACATAGTCTTCCAACTGGTATGTCGATATGAGGATGCTCCATGTCATGCGACTTGGTCTTCACGCTAAGCCATTTGTCGTACTACATGAGAGTGTACCCTTCTTTTAGCTATGGGCTTTGTCTTTGGGCCATACATATTTTGGCTACTACAGAGATCAATGTAGAGATCTTGGCCTTTTTATTTTCTTTTTTAAACTTTTTTATGTTTTAAAAAAAATTATATATCAAGGGTGGAGATCCAAAATTATATTTTTTATTTTAAAATTATTTTTAATATATTTTTTAAAATAAAAAATAGAGTGAAAAGACTAAAATATTCTTTTAACAGTTAAAACTATTTGAAGTGGACTAAAGGCGATTAGATTTTGTGTCAATGACCATAAAACTGTATATAGAAGTGAAAAGCAAACATCGGGTAGGTTGTGTGTACTTTATTCTTTTTTTTTTTTTTTTTTTTACGTACCATGTAACACCCCCTGACCTAATCCACTCGGACCGAATCAGGGAGCGCTACTATATACTAAAATCTAACTTTTACTTTTATATAATTATAATTTAAAATTATATTAAAAACTATAAAAAGTGGTCCAAATAAATTTTCGAAAATCTAGTCAGAGTTTCCTCTGTTTTTCTGACTTTCCAAAATCTGTTTACAATTAAAATTCATAAAATCAACACTTCTAAATTTCAAATCACTTTTGCGCACATTTTCAAATATAGTGCGACTTACCCAATCAATTTATCACAATGTAATTTATAAATAGTCAAATAACATAAACATATAATAAAATATTTACACAGCGGAAGTTCTTCTAAATATGTACAAATATTTTCTGTATATGCATGCTGTATAAAAACATATATACTTATTACAAAAGGACTACCAAAATATATTTAGGACCGATGTGACTCCGGACTCTCCTTCTGCAGTCTCTACTCTTCTTTGTCTTTGTCTCTCTTGGAACTTCTGTTACCTACTTGTGAGAAAACTCAACACACTAAGTATATTGCTTAGTGGGTGTACACAAAATTGTATATCTAAATATACTATATCAAATATTTTTATCAATTTATCGAACATATAAATAACATATATCAATACAGCATATATGGGGCTCATGTCAAATCAAATCATATACTCAACAAATACAGTATTCAAAATCAATCAACAGACAAAATCTTTATAATTTCTCAAATGCTTTCATATACCAAATCAATTTTCATACTAGGCTCCTGGCATACAAAACATAAGTTATTGGACTGTATTACGGGTTATTCGACATTGGACGCAAATGGGCGACCCGCTGAACATCAGATCAGAATGGAACACCAACGGAATCACCCGCTGTAAATGTCCAATGACAGAATTCAGAACCCTATGACCGGCACATGAGGCCTGTATATCCAAAAGGTGGCACAAACAGAGTAAATCGGCACAGTACTATTCAGACATAAACCCAATTGACATGTCAACCTCCTATATCCATATCTATGTTTATACACATCAGAGTCATTTCACAAAACGTTTTCTCAAATCCAATGTCAACATTTTTCATTTCTTTCAGAATCATCGAATTCAACTTTCAATGAATTCAATTTCGATTCATATCGATATATCAATATTTTTTAAATTCAAATTTCATCAAATATCATATAACGGAAAAATACGAATATATTTATAAATCAATAATCACATCAAATCAATCCAAAAATATATTCAAACGTATTTCATAATTCCATTTCGAATCAAAATGCCCCAAAATCATTTTCCGATACATTTCACAAATCGTATATAATTAAAATCACTTTCAACAATATATTTTCATAACAATCTTAGCATCAAAATGTATTAAAATCAATTCCGAATATTATTCACAATCAAAATTTCGGATATAAACTATATTTCAAGAATTCGCAATTCACATCAATTCGAAATCGGTTTCAAACTATCAATTTTACTCAATAGAATTCAAATAATTCAAAAGTTATAAAATTCGATAGTTCAGAAAATTTCTAAAAAATTAGAAATTCGAAAACGAATGTACACCGAACCTGAACTATAATCTATAATCAATATAATTCAAATAACTCAAAATTAATCAAATTCAATCAATTCGAAATATTCTGGAAAACGGAAAAAATTTGAAAACGAGTGTACACCGAACCTGGATACCCTTCCTTCCTCCTTTCCTTCTTCTCCTTCTCTTTTCTTCTTCCTTTTCTTCTTCTTCTTCTTCTTCTTCTTCTTCTTCTTTCTTTTCTCTCTCTTCTTTCTCTCTCCTCTTTTCTCTCTTCTTTCTCTGCCGTTTGCTATGTTCTATTTTGCTTTATTTGAAAGCTTTGCTCACTTTCAATTTCTATTTTATGAAACTCCACCGCTTCAAATCGTTCGGTGCTATATTTTTTTTAAAAAATTTTTGAGCCATCGCGAGCGGTGGTAGCGATGCTCACTGGTGGAAATTTGCCACCTTCAGCGCGAGCGGCTATCGCGAGCGCTGGTCGCGATCTCTAATCGCGATGCTCACTGGTCCAATTTCTCCATTTTCATCACGAGCAGCTACCGCGACCCCTGGTCGCTAGCTGGGTCGCGGTACACTCTGCCAAAAATTTTTCTTTTTCTTCGTGCACCGTTTTCGACCGTTCAAATTGGTCCATTTGAAAACCTAAAAATATACATACATTTAATTATATTTTTCACCCCTCCAAATCATAAATAACATATTCACATACTCAATATTAATTCAACTACACTTTTCATATTTATTCGAAATTAGGAATGTTACATACCACCAGCAGTGTTGACAATTTTAACTTGAAACATTATCAAATTAAATGAACGTCCTTATCACTGAGCCACATTGGTCGATGATTATATTATTTTATTATTAATATTTCTTTGGTGTGTTTTTTATTTTTGAAATCTTCCTTTATTTTATTTTATTATTGTATTATTTCTTCTTTTTTACATATAAAAAATAGATATTTATTGGGGTTGGGGTCTAACGAAATAGATCAAACATTACATGTGTGAGGCCTCAGAGATATGCGCAGCCCAAGAGATTTGAGATCAAACACTACATATATTGAACCTGCAGAGATCAAGCACTACGTGCGCGACCCGAGAAATTTAGGGATCAAACACTACATACAAGGGATATGCAGAGATCAAACACTACATATATAGGTCGAGAGATTATGAGATCAAACACTACACAGACGGTCCGAAAAACCGAAATTGTATTTTACTCCTCTCCATCAACATTAGGGAGAAATAGGGAATTTAGCAAAATTGCCCAAACAGTAGTCAATAATTGCAAAACTACCCAGGGTCCACTAATTTTTGCAACCGCTACCCAAAGATTTTGTTTGGACAAATTTGCTCTTACTTTCACATTTGACCCAGACTCCAGACTCCACGTTTTCACTTTACAGTTTTTGACATGCTTGTTTTTTCTGCTGTTCATCTCAACTGCTGTTCATCGACAGTGCTGTTCGTCTTCTTCGTTTGTGTTCTCTGCTGCTGTTTGTCTTCTTCGTTTGTCTTCTTCGTTTCGTTTGTGTTTGCAGGTTCAGCTAGAGTCGCGTTGTTCTTCGAGCACAACAAGGAAATCGTCTTCTTCTGTTCTTGTTCAAAGTAAGGAAAAATTTCTTCTTGTGATTATTTGTTTACAAATTTGTGTTTTGGGCATCGGGCCACGTCTGGCCAATGATTTTGTTTCATCGGGTCACTGTGTCTAAGTGGTCCGATGAAACAAAACCATCGGCCAGCTAAGACCCGATGATTTGTTCATCGGGTCACAGCAACGAAATCGTCTCCTTCTTCCGTGGTAACATTCCACACCGATTGAAATCGTCTCCTCCTTCTGATTTTTTGTGTAGAGGTTTGTGTTTTGGGCATCGGGCCACGGGTGGCCAATGGTTTTGCTTCGTCGGGCCAGTACCTCAGTGGCCCGATGAAAGTAAACTATCGGCCAGCTAAGACCCGATGAGTTTTTCATCGGGTCTCCACTGGCCGATGGTTTTGTTTCGTAGGACACAGTGGCCCGATGAAACTAAACCATCGGCCAGCTAAGACCAGATGAGTTTTTCATCGGGTCTTCACTGGCCGATGGTTTTGTTTCGTAGGACAGTGGCCCGAGAAAACTAAACCATCAGCCATCTGTGACCCGATGAAAAGCTCATCGGGTCACAGTGGCCCGATGAAACAAAACCGTCGGCCAGCCGTGGCCCGATGATTAAATGTCATCGGGCCACCGCGACCCGACGGTTTTGTTTCATGATGGCACCGTGGCCCGATGAAACAAAACCGTCGGGTCGCGGTGGCCCGATGACATTTAATCATCGGGCGATAGCTGGCCGATGGTTTTGTTTCATCGGCCAGATGAAACAAAACCATCGGCCAGCCGTGGCCCGATGATTAAATGTCATCGGGCCACCGCGACCCGACGGTTTTGTTTCATCGGGCCACGGTGCCATCATGAAACAAAACCGTCGGGTCGCGGTGGCCCGATGACATTTAATCATCGGCCAGCTGTCGCCCGATGATTAAATGTCATCGGGCCACGGCGACCCGACGGTTTTGTTTCATGGTGGCACCGTGGCCCGATGAATCAAAACCGTCGGGTCGCGGTGGCCCGATGACATTTAATCATCGGGCCACGGCTGGCCGACGGTTTTGTTTCATCGGGCCGATCAGACTAAACCATCGGCTAGCCTGCAAGCATCACTATGAAACAAAACCAGATGAAATCAAAGCATCGGGCCACTGCGACCCGATGAAATTAAATCATCGGGCCAACATGATTTGATGAAATAAAATTTATATTTGTATTGTTTAGTATGTTGATGAGTTCGATTTTTTTTTTTTTTATGCAGGCTAATATTCAATGGCAAGTGACAAGTTGCTTGACACGATGAAAATTAAGGAAAAAAAATTTTTCCATGCCAAAATGACAACGTATTCTAAATGGGGTTGCATCGGGCTGCTTAAGAGTAAACTCACGGAACGTCAACAACAAAAAATAAGTGGAACGTGCTTTGGGCATTTCTTAGATGTTAATGAAATATACTTCACGGGTCAATTTTGTCATCACATCTTGTTGTGGGAGTGCCATGTGGACAATGCTGAAAATGAAATGTGGTTTGTGATTGGTGGGAATAGAATACGGTTCAGTGCAAACGAGTTTTGCCTCGTCAGCGGTCTACGTCTTGGGGATACAGTCGTCCCTACTGTACAGGAAGATGATATGTGTAGAATTTGGCAGAAATATTTTAAGGGAGCGAAAAAGGTGACTGGAACCAAATTGCAAAGTTTGTTCGAACGTATGGAGGAAGAACATGATGATGATGATGACATGATTAAACTAGCTTTGTTGCTGATCTTAGAGATGACATTGCTTGGAAAGGACCTGAGGACTAAGGTCGAATATTGGGCAATGAAGTTGGTTGATAATTTAGAAGAATTCAATCGGTTCCCATGGGATACAGTCGTCCCTACTGTACAGGAAGATGATATGTGTAGAATTTGGCAGAAATATTTTAAGGGAGCGAAAAAGATAACTGGAACCAAATTGCAAAGTTTGTTCGAACGTATGGAGGAAGAACATGATGATGATGATGACATGATTAAACTAGCTTTGTTGCTGATCTTAGAGATGACATTGCTTGGAAAGGACCTGAGGACTAAGGTCGAATATTGGGCAATGAAGTTGGTTGATAATTTAGAAGAATTCAATTGGTTCCCATGGAGTTCATTTGTCTATTTAAGGACATTCAACTCTTTATCGACCTGTTGCAAAGGTCGAGATCAGAAGTTTATGGAGAAGGCTCAAAAGGATCCGAGCCATACAGCAGAGAAGATCAACTTGTATGGATTTGTCTATGCTTTTCAGGTAATTTTAAGTGTTTAACTTTTTTTACCCTTAACTTCTTTAAAACTCTTATTGAAACATGGTTTTGTTTTATTTGGTAGGTGTGGGCAATTGAAGCGATTCCGCTGTACTCAAAGAAGAAATTTGCTACCAGGGTGTCTCGTACAGCCCCTCGTATTCTGAACTGGGAAGTGAAAACCAATCCTGGATATGAGGCTTTGAGAACTCACATTTTCAGTAGGCGAACGGTATGAACTACATTCAAAGACTTCTGTTAGGTATATAAATTTTTATTATAACACTATGTAGGCTGTTTTTTTTTTTTTTTTTGGTTAGATTTCAACGTTTCAAACTTTGAAACCAACGGAGGAAGAATTGAAGTTATCCTATTTTACGGGGTTGGAGACGGCTGCCATCTCAAATAATCCGTCTGCCCCATTTATAGAGATTGGTGATCAGGAAGATGACGAGTATTGTCATGAGACTCATAGTGATGATGTTGCTAAAGAAGAGCAACCACAACCGAAAGATAAGCAAGCTGAAATACAAGAAGAGCGGCCTATTGGACGGAGGCCATCGGTATGTTGCCAATATTGTCCCTTAATTGTATTGTTCATTAAATATTATATAAATGTTAATTTAACTTTTTCTTGGACATTATGCTAGGACTCACAAGATTTGCATAGAAAATTGGATGGCATCCACACAGAAGTAGCCTGTCTAAAGACTTCTATGACCGCACTGAATGATAAAGTTGACAAAGGGTTTGCAACCCTACAAATAGAACTTGATGAGATGCGGAAAGGAGTTCAGAAATTGATTGAAGTTGTCTGCAAGACAGAAGGCAGTGATGAAAAATTTGCAGTTAGAACTGAGGTGCCACAGGTAATTTATTTTTTATTTAATCACGTCGACATTTGTCATTTCCTTTTTGACATTGTATTAACCGTATACTGTTCTATTAACTGCATCAGAGTGACGACATCTTTGATACAACCTACAATGTGGACGATACAACTGATCTTAGAAATGATGAAGCAAATGAGGAGGGTCTTAAACCCGATCAATGCCTGCAGCTTACTATTTATCGTCCTCCCTCTCCCTTGCCGAATATCGTGAGTGCCACAGGTAATCAGAGTGTCGAACCTCTTGAAAAAAAAAAGCATTCGGCGTAAGATATGGTATGAGGACGCGAAAGCGTTCTGCATTCGTATCTAGCCCGTACATTGACCCGACTAGGCCAAAGAAGCAAAAGACACGGTCCTCAAATCCAATTAAGTTCGAGCCGTTAAAACCGGTTCATAAGGAAGTAAAGTCGGAGTACGAGGCTTTCAAAAAAAATAAGAAAGTTAGGTAAGCATACATAATTTAAGTGCATAACCTATTTTCAGACTTCTTTTTTTGTTGTGATGTTTAATGTATATTCCTCTGAATATTATACCGTATATGCAAGTGCTACGTTGGGGCACCAATAGATGCGACCCCTGAATTTTTCAAGACGTTTGAGAGTGCGACCGACTGGTTGGACAGCTGGGTTAGTAAATAAATTAAAATTATTTTGTTACTTTCATGCTAATGTCAGTAACTTGCACTGTTCCTTATGATGAGTTTTCAATGACAATTTTTTTTTCATGATCTAACCACAAAACAGTACATTGAGGCTTATTTGTCAGTACTACGAAGGCCCCAGCTTTCGCATCCGACCATTTTTTCCCAAAATTACAACTTGATTGACCCAACATTCTTTGTAAGTTGTAATTGAAATATAAATTATTTAATTGTTTTCCATGACTTAATTATAAAGAACATACTAATATTTTAAATTTTTGTAGACAACCCTTCAACACATTTGGAAAAAACTTCCGAAGGACGAGGATGGAACCATACCGCATGAGGCATACGATCTCCTTAACTTTCCATGGCAGGATTTTTACATTGGCTATGTTCGCGGAGAACGACCCGAAAGGTCTCGTCCATAGTGGGAGATCGATAATGTAAGTGTAGTCATGCATCTATTTTACAGTACAATATCTTTATAAGTTAAATGCAATTATGTGTTCAATGTAGTTGTTGATGCCTGTGAATGTGGATGGTTATCATTGGGTGTTGGCGGCTGTCAATCTTGTTGAAAGAAAAGTACGGATCTATGATTCTTTATGTAAGGAAACTGATCCGTCTTTTCGGGAGCAATATGTCGCCCCGCTAGCACTTCTTCTGCCGTCCCTTATGTATAGCGGAGGCTATTTTCAACACAAGGGGAGACAAGTACAGGTCACTCCATTTGCATGCAAAAGACTAGGTCCCGATACTGTTCCACAACAACGGGGGGCGTAAGTGAAATTGAACTCAATATTTTTAAATTGATTGTTATTATAATTGATTCAATAATTGACAGTGCTATTATATTGAAATTATTGCAGTGGTCACTGTGGTGCATTTACCCTTATGTTTGTTGAATACATTGTTACACACAGACAGAAGTTTGATTTCAATGCAAAGAAAATCGAAGCCCTGAGGAAGAAAATGTTCATTGACATATTTGCAAACTCTACAAGGCTAGAAGATTCAGATGAAGAATGACATGTACATTTTTTGAAATTTTCATTTATCTGAATATTATTGGTTTTTGGGAATGATTGTAAATTTTGGTTATTGAAATATTATTGGTTATTGGGAAATTATTGGTTGTAGGTATATCATTGGTTATTAATAAAATTATGGTAAATTTTTTAAACGTTAATTTTTACGCTTTGATAAAATGATTGGAAAAGTCGCATCGAACGGAAGGATGCGCAAATGATTGAACATTGTGCTATGAAGTGTATAATTGAGGTAAATGCATTGATTTCGTAAATCAGGTTTTGGGTTGTTAGAAAAACAGAGGAAACTCTGGCAAAAATTTCATAAGTTATTTGATTACAAACTCTTCAAAAAACCAAAATAAAACTGTTAATTGCATACAACAAAACAGCTAACTGAAATTGTACAATAATAAAACTTTTGAAATGCATACATACAACAAAACATTGATTTCAAAATAGTACAATAATGTGTTCCAAATTGTACAATAATGTGAATTATATTGTTCATTTCCTGCAATTCTCCGAATCAAAATGCAATTAAATACAACAAAACAGAATATCATAAATAAATCAACATCATATCTTGCATAAACTCATCACCCGGATGGTTCAGCTACTTTAGGATTCTTGCATGTTTGGCTGTTGTGGCCGTGGCGCCAACAATTTCTACACCTTCTGCGTACAACCTCTTCTCCAATCGAAGGTATACGTTGTTTCTTTGGTCGACCTGGTGGGCGTCGGGCAACTAGTGGAAGAACAATTGTATTTGCAACGTCCGCTGGAACCAACCAGTCACCTTGATGGCCTACTGGATGAATCTCACCACTGTATGCTGAAAGTAGATAAGCAGTCGAGTAGTAGGGTGAGGTGAATGTTGTGTAATGTAATCCTCTATATTTTATGGCAGCTAAAGCATGTGCACATGGAATCTGATCAAGATCGAATTCCCTACAACTGCATGTACGGTTTTCTAAATCAACAATGCCATTCTATTTTCCATCGTGCACCTCAAACTGGTACAATGCAATTGGGGACACCTTCATATGTTGCGCAAATTCATCACTAACCCCAATAAGTGCCTCAACTCTTTCTGTCAACTGTGTATCATAAGAAGCAGCCACTGTACGACAATCATGAAACCAACGTTGCATCATATCTCGAATACGGTCAATCATAGCAATAATGGGTAACTCTCGAAAATCTTTCACTGCATTATTCATCGACTCAGCAATATTAGTAGTCATAATGTTGTACCTTTTTCTCGGACAAAATGCTCGGGACCACCTCTCTTCTCCAGCATCAACGACATACTGATGAGCTCCAACACTAATGCTGAACAACTGTAGCATGTAAAATGAGTGATCATTAACTCTGTAGGCCTTGGCTGCCTTTCGAAATGGTATGGAAAGATCTTTGAACCCTTCAGAAACGTGGCATCAATTGCAATAACCGGTCTAATGGCAACATTACTATGCACGCTTTAATGGAGAAGAACACATACATGAACCTATTTTCATCATCAGTCTTAATGTTCGTGATCGTCCCTGGGTTTGTTTCCTCTAACATGTGACAATAATAAGGTAACATACTGAAAGAAACTTCAAATGATCCGTGTACCTCCTTCATAGCAATATATTTAGCCCGATATCCTTTGTGGTAATTTACTGTAATGCCCAATTCATTTTGGATATCTGTTATGATTTGCTTTGGTCTGTAGATACGACCATCACGAAATTTCTCCTTGATATGTTGGCCAATAAACTGTGCACTAGCCTTTCTATTCCATGAAAACCTTTTCTACATTGAGCAACTGTGTTTGTCGTCAAATCTGGTAATCCGAAAAAAATCAGTGTTTGTAACCTCGAATGCATGTAGCCGCCATTTGCATTCTCCAACAGCACAACGTACCTCAAAACGTGTAGTATCGGACTTCCACACTTTCAAATTGAAACGATTTGCAGCAGCGTACCTTCTTAGTTGGGAGTGCAACTCTTTCTTACTGTCAAAGACTTCCCCATTTGCAATCAGAATCGGCATAGCTCTCGAAGCTACTTCAACATCATTAATTGAACACATTACAGACGTGGCTCGAACCAACCCTTCATTACTGTTTCCAGCACCCTGAACATCTTCGGACTTCTCATTATCTCTGGCTTCGTTACTGAAATCATCAACAACTTGAAATTCTTCTTCAACCGTAGCATCATTTAAATTTGGTGTGTAGCCTTCCCGAATGTAGTTACTTCCTTTTGATGAAGGAAACTGAAGATTGATGGGATGGTGTTGTTGATTAGATGACTCTGGAAAATATTGCTGCTGCAATTGTCGGTCACTATGGCCAATCTCAGACACGGTTATACAAACTAAAGGGTCAACATTCTTTTGACGTAATAATATTACAACATCATCATCATCACTTATCTCAACAGGCATGCTTGGGCGGATGGTATGAGCAACCGTCTTTATAATGACTCGAAAGCAGTTTCTGTCAATCCCAGTGACGGCATACACTTTATCTAATAGTTGAGCATAAGTTGTTTCTCTTGGAAATAACACCCATTTTGATCTCTTGCCATCATACCAATAAACCCCTTGTTCACATACCCAATGTACATCCAGTTGATTATCAACTGCACATCATCCATGTTCCTTCCTGCATTCAAATAAAAAATGTAAATAAAACATTGATTCAATTAAAGTATCAAAACTCCAGGCCTGGCATGAACAAAAATCATCGAGGCAAGGTCATCGGGCCGCCATGTGAAAATACATGATGAAAGAAAATCATCGGGCCAAGGCCATCGGGCCGCCATGTGAAAATACATGATGAAAGAAAACCATCGGGCTAAGGCCATCGGGCCGCCATGTCAAAATACATGATGAAACAAAACCATCGGGCCAAGGCCATCGGGCCGACATGATAAAACCATCGGGGCAAGGCCATCGGGCCGCCATGTGAAAATACACGATCAAACAAAACCTTCGGGCCAAGGCCATCGGGCCGCCATGTGAAAATACATGAACAAGGCCATCGGGCCGCCATGTGAAAATACACGATGAAACAAAACCATCGGGCCGACATGATAAAACCATCGGGCCAAGGCCATCGGGCCGCCATGTGAAAATACATGATGAAAGAAAACCATCGGGCCGCTATGTGAAAATACATTATGAAAGAAAACCATCGGGCCGCCATGTGAAAATACATGATGAAACAAAACCATCGGGCCAACGCCATCGGGCCGACATGATAAAACCATCGGGGCAAGGTCATCAAGCCGCCATGTGAAAATACACGATCAAACAAAACCATCGGGCCAAGGTCATCGAGCCGCCATGTGAAAATACATGAACAAGACCATCGGGCTGACATGATAAAACCATCGGGGCAAGGCCATCGGGCCGCCATGTGAAAATACACGATGAAACAAAACCATCGGGCCGACATGATAAAACCATCGGGTCAAGGCCATCGAACCGCCATGTGAAAATACATGATGAAACAAAACCATCGGGCTAACGCCATCGGGCCGACATGATAAAACCATCGAGGCAAGGCCAGTGTTCTAAAAATCGCTATGCGCTACCTAGGCGGCGGGGTAGCGCCTAGCGATTTTTCGGCTAAGCGCCAATTAATTGGCGCCTAGGCGGTTCCTCGGCGGTCAACGGTCAACGTGTTGACTGCATCGTTGACCACCTGAAAAATTTTCCTGTATAACTTCTAAACAATATGAAATTAAATTATTCCAAACAAATAAGTCATTTCAAACACCAAACATTCCAAACAATATAAAACTAAGTCATTCCAAACAAACAAGTCATTCCAAAAAGGCAAAAACATTCTAAAGTAGAATATAAAACATAAAGCATTCCAAACATGAGAGTTAAGCTATTCATCATGATCAAACTCCTCTTCTCCGTATTCTTCCATTACACGGTCTCCATCGGACTCAAATTCAACATCAACATTTTTTGCTTCCTCCTCTTCCTCTGATATAAAGTCATCTTCATGAAGTTCTCTCTCCTCTGTCACCCTTGAACTCCTCCTAGGTTGTAGAATCTCATCAACACCGATTGCTTCGTCTACCAATTGCCAAGTTAGCCCTGTTCCGGGCTCTACTTCATCATCACCACAACCTTCAACAATCCATTCTTGTGCATTGGTGGCTTCAGCATCCGTAGCAAGAAGGACATCCACATCCTTTTCCTTTGCTCTTCTTTGTTTGTTCCTCAACTTGGAATTGAATTGGACATAGACTAGATTATTCAACCGACTCACATCTAGTCTATTCCTTTTCTTTGTATGTATCTACAAAATCAAAATAACAATATCACAATAATAAACTGTTAGTTAAGAGTTCATTTGTAAATTTACAGTGAACTAGTGTAGTAGTGTACTCACTCCTTCAAAAGTGCTCCAGTTTCGTTCACATCCGGAGGAACTCGTAGTCAAGTTGAGGATTCTTTTAGCAACGACTTGCAAATTGGGTGTTTGACCTCCATAGTTAGACCACCAAGAAGCTGCAATCACGAAGATACATATTTCAAGTTTTTAGGATTTAGAACATAATATTAAAAGAAAAAAAGTAAAGCACTACAACTACAACTTAAAAATAGTACCTGGATCATATTCCTGTCTATTATTTTTACATCCTGAGATCGCCAATTGTAGCCCAAAAGTTCCTTCCTTCATCTTGTACTTTCGAATTTCAGTATTTGCAATTGTATCTTGAATCGCAAAATTGTCCGTACCACAAATAGCCTCCACACATTCAAACATTGCAACATTCACATCAACCTTATCTTTAATTGTGGTGTCTTTGTAGCAGTAGTATGGGTTGAGGAAATAGGCCGCCAAGTGCAATGAACTATCAAGCCAACCCCTAATTCTTGCATCAATAATATCAATGATCGGCTTGTAGTTCCGGTCAACATTGTTCAATGCTACTTTGATGTCTTCTTTTACTTGCAGTAGCTCTCCATATACAAAACCCATGGCTGGCTTTTTGTCCCCATCAACTAGTCCAAGCACCTTCACCAAAGGTGCAAAGACCTTTAAGCAAGTGGTCACACCATTACAAAAACTCGTACTCATAACAGTAGCATATGTCTTTTGCCCCTTGGTAGTGTTAGACCATTTACATTGATCTCATAGTTCACTACAAAACATTGCCTTCAATTGAGATTTTTTCTCCATCATACTCTGCAATGTTAAAAATGAAGAGGCAAATCTAGTCACTCACGGCCTCACTATGTCCCTCTTTTTAGTGAAAGACCTCATTAAGGATAATGTCTTATGGTGTGCATAGATGAATATGGTAAAATTTTTGCCTTGCTCAATAGTTTTTTTGAACTTCTGGAGCTTACCAATACTTTCAAGCATGAGATTAATGGTGTGAGTTGCACACGACGTCCAAAATATCTGAGGTCTCTTCTCCTTGAGTAACTTCGCCGCTGCCATGTTGTTTGTGGCATTATCTGTGACCACTTGAACGACATTCTTCGGTCCAACTTGTTCAATGCACCCATCCACATACTGAAAAATGAGATCAGCCGTGTGTGCCTCATCTGAAGACTCTTTAGAGGAAAGGAAAGTGGTTCCTTCCGAGCAATTGACACACAAATTCATTATACTCCTCCTTTTTCTATCGGTCCAAGCGTCCGTCATAATGGAGCACTCATTCAAAGCCCAGTCTTCTTCTTGCTTCTTCAGTAACTCTTTTGTTCTCTGAACCTCCTCCTTCAACAACGGTTCCCTCAATTCGTACTGACTTGGTGGTTTGTATGCCGGTCCAAATTGACCAACCGCCTCTATCATTAGCTTGAAATCATCATTATCAGTTGCATTGAAAGGAATCCCTGCTCCGTACACCCATCTACTCACATACTGGTGCACATTATGAGTTCTTTTTTTAAAAAGTGCTTCATTGATATTTTGTTGTCTCTTAGTTCCACTGCCCAATGAAGCTTCAGGATTGATGGATGATACAAATCGATCCATGGGGCCAAGAGTTTAGGGATCTCTCCTCCCCCCTAATTCTTCCCACGCATCTCCTTCCCCAATTGTATCAACCACATTTACTTGTGATCTCAACAATAACTCTTCCCTCTTCTTACCTTTAGTCTCCATAATGGCATTTCTACACTTGGCTTGCGCGTCCGGTGTTGCTTTTGGACAAGCTGCAACATTTCCTAATATCTGGCCTATGTGTTTTTTTATTCTATAAGCTCCTCCGGACATTACTTTTCCACATAAGATACATTTGACCCTGTCCAAATTCTTTGGGTCAATTAACACCCCAAACTCCCATCCGACATCATTCGACCTTCTTTTAAGCACTGATTCGGATGTGAATTGGACCGTTTGGTCCACTGAGGCTGCCGAGGACGCCATTATATTTATAACAACTTAGAAAAATTAACAAACATTTATGATTTATTTAATCATAATTCATAATCATAAGTCATAACATAAATAAAATTATACAACATTACAATTTACAACTATACAAATATTAAATCATCTATAAATTAATATATACATTAATATTAATTCCACCATAATACAACTAGTTTAACTATACAAAACTACAAATATAAAATATTATATCATCTATAAATTAATATTTAATATATACATTAAGTCATTAATATTAATTCCATAATATAACTATACAAGAATTAAACTATCTATAAATTTTAAAAATCTCCTAATTCCTACATAAATAATTAAATATTAATTACAATTTACAACAAATACTAAAATAGTAAAACCTAAATCTTTATAACAATTTAATTTTTTTTTAATTATCATTTCAAGTTCATATGTTCATAATAACATTATATTAATTATCAATGAAGACTAAATTAAAAATATTCATAATTTTATAAAAAAAAATCCATCTACACATTTTATCAAAGATTTGGATTGCATAATATATTTAACCATTCTAACAACAATAACTCTTAAAAATAGTAAAATATACAAGAAACATACCTTAGAGATGGTTGTTGATGAAGAAAATTGGTTGAAAATGGAAAAAAAATTGATGATGATGGAGAGTTGTGTGCTGCCGAAGAACCGAAGAAGTGAGAACCAATGTGAAAAAAATTGATTTGTGTAGCTGTTGTCTCCAAAACGTTTCTGCCCTTTTTTGTGTTTTTGTAGCAATGCCAAAACGACGTCGTTTTGGCATTGTTTTTTAAAACAGCCAAACGACGTCGTTTTGGCTTCAAATTTGAGAAGAAAAAAAACCAAACCTCTCCGCGACCGACGTCGTTTTGGCTTGGAATTTTAGAAAAAAAACCTCTCCGCGGCCAGGCAGCCGCAGAGAGGAACTCGGCCGCGTTCTACGCGGCTAGGCGGCCGCGTAAACCGACTCGCCCGCCTAGGCTGCCGCCTAGCATTCTCTAGGCGGGCGTCCGCCTAGAATGGCTGATTAGGCCATTCTCTCCTCGCCGGCCGGCCACCTAGCGCCTAGGCGGCCGAGTTTAGTGACTTTTAGAACACTGGGCAAGGCCATCGGGCCGCCATGTGAAAATACACGATCAAACAAAACCATCGGGCCGCCATGTAAAAATACATGAACAAGGCCATCGGGCCGACATGATAAAACCATCGGGGCAAGGCCATCGGGCCGCCATGTGAAAATACACGATGAAACAAAACCATCGGGCTAAGGCCATCGGGCCGACATGATAAAACCATCGGGCCGCCATGTCAAAATACATGATGAAAGAAAACTATCGGGCCAAGGCCATCGGGCCGCCATGTGAAAATACATGATGAAACAAGGCCATCGGGCCGCCATGTCAAAATACATGATAAAAATGATCGGGCCAAGGCCATCGGGCCGACATGATAAAACCATCGGGCCAAAAACGATGAAAAAACATGAAGAAAAACCATCGGGCCAAACGCATCGGGCCAAAACCATCGGGTCGGCATGATGAAAAAAAAAATTTTATAAAAATTCGTTCTTCATTTTTTTGATGGAGGATTAACAAATGTGAAATGCCTACAACTGATTCAAAACCCATAAAGGTCTGCATTGACTAAAAAATAAAGTTTAACACTAACCATGGAATTTTTTATGGAGAAAAAGACTTTGTGAGATGGATCGATGGTTTATTTGCAAGAGATATGTAACGCCCCTAATTTGCTGTCATTATGAAAAGTATATTATTTTTCTGGTGCATTTGAATGATAATGAGTCCAATTGAATATTGGTGAAGTCAATTTGGTAATTGGATAAGTATGGAATATTTTTGGAATAATGATTGAGATGAAATGTGATTATGAATAAATTTGTGCCAATGGAGAATTTTAGAAGTTCAAGGGAGCAAATGGTAATTACGAAGATATTTGTATATATATGTGAGTATGTGTGTGAGTGTTTACACACAAGGAAAATCTTAAAATAAAATAAAATAAAATAAAGATTGGACAGCACATGAGCATAGTAATCTCAATTTAAGACAGAGAGTTAGCAAAGACAAAAAAACAAAACAGTGCTCGCGTGAGAGAAGAAAGAAGAGAGAAGAGGAGAGAGAAAGAAGAGAGAGAAAGGAAAGAGAAGAAGAAGGAGAAGGAAATTGGCGTTGGTCCAGAAGAGTTTTGTGTTCAGAATAGCATTTCAGGTTTGGTGTTATTTTTTTTGTATTTTTCAGATTTTTCAGAAATTTTCGGAATTGTTATATTATATTGATTTTAGTTTATTTGAGATATATGGATAATGATTTGTTGTTTGCAATTGATTTTGGAATAATTTGGTATATATATTGTTTGTAATAAATTAATTTCGAATATATATATATATAACAATATATATATATATAATCAAAATCATTACTAATATATAATTACTTTTATTACCACAATATATATATTTATATATATATATAATTATAATCATTATAAATAATATATATATATATATAATATATATATTGTGGTAATAAAAGTAATTATATATTAGTAATGATTTTGATTATATATATATATATATATTTTTATATATATATATATAACAATATATATATATATATAATCAAAATTATTACAAATAATATATATATATATATATATATTGTGACAATAAATTAATTGTGAATATATATATATATATATATTGTTACTGATTTGGATTATATGTATTTGGAATATTCTGGATCCGTAATATTGTTTACAAAAAATATTGTGAATTGACTTTTCGATATGTTTTGATTATAGTAATATTACGGAGAATAATATTAAAATATATATATATATTATTTTGCAATATGTTTCGAAAAGTTATTCGGGGTATTTGGATTTACTATGGATTTATGATATATAATTGCACGTGATTTTAAATGTGATTTGAAGTGATTTCTGGATTCAGAAATATTTTTGGAAATGAGTTTGTAATTTGTTTGTATATGTATTTTGATGCGATTCGAATTCCGAAAATGTGTATACTGATTTGGATATAATTTCATAATGTAAATTGATGATTCTGTTCTGAACAATTATATGATTTTCGAAAAATGATTTGGCTCTGATATATGTAGACATAGATATGGATATAGGAGATTGACATGTCAATTGGGTTCTCTGAGTAGTACTACGCCTATATGTTGATAGAGGTACCACCCCTTGCGGGTTGGGAAATTTGATCTGGGATACGCAGCGGGTCCTCCGTTGATGTCCAACTCTGATATGTATATGGGATACGCAGCGGGTCCTCCGTTGGTATCCAACTCTGTTCTGTATAGCCCGTAATCCAGTCCAAAAAGTATGTTTAGTATATCAGGAGCCTGAAATGAAATTAGAAATGTGATATGATCTGTATATGTTTTGACTTGTATTTCATTTGAATTGAGCCCCAAATTGATTATTTATTTGTCAGTATATTTTTGAGCTGATTTAAATGATATTACAAGGTAAGTGGAAATATAGTTTTCTGTACACCCACTAAGCTATATGCTTAGCGTGTTGAGTTTTCTCATACGCAGGTAAAAGAATTGTTGAATGGGACAAGGATCAGAAAGAGTAGAATCTGCTGAGATAGTGATCAGAGTCACATCACTCCTACATTTTTGGTAGCCTACTACATATTTGATGTTTTATATGTATTATATCGGCATGCATGGACAAGAATGTTTTTGTAAATATTTGAAATGATATTTAGTTTTTATGTATGTTTTGTAATATTTGGGCCCATGGATTTTAATGTTTTTGAAGTTGAATATTTAATAGTATTTTAATATCATGTGTTTTGGTAAGTCGCACCGGCTATGGAAGGGTGCGCAATTTGATTTGCGATTATAGAAGTGTGGATTTTATGAATTGTGAAAACAGATTTTGGAAAGTCAGAAAAACAGAGGAAACTCTGGCGAAATATTCAGAAAATCTTTTTGGACCATAATTTAAATATTTATTCGGATCATTACTTAAAGTTTCTGATTTGAAATTTATTTTCCGTATCCGGTAGCGCTCCCCGATTCCGTCCGAGTGGATTCGGGTCGGGGGGTGTTACAGTTTTTGGTATCAGAGCAATGGTTTAGGCGTTCCTAGACCAGAGCGAAATGTTTTGTAAATGTAAAATGTTTTGTACATGCATGCATTTTAGAAAAGAAAATAGGAGAATGTGACTCTAATCTGCAGAATTCCTCTTCTGTCTTGTATAGGAAAATGGATAGTGGAGGAGATAGATATCTGAAAACTGAGTCTACTGAGTTTGATGTGATAGTGAGTAGTCCCTTAGGTCACAGTGTGATCGTGAATAGGGTTTCTAGAGATTGTCCTATCAGAATACAGAAGTATGAATTTCCAGGTGATTTGATAGAGTTGTCATTCCATGACTTCGATTTAATTTTGGGCATGGATTGGTTATCCAGACACCGGGTTATAATTGACTGTAGTCTAAAGCGAGTGACGCTTAGGACATCCAATGGTGCAGAGGTACTAATGGTGGGCGATAGAAGAGATTATCTCTCTAATGTTATTTCGACCATTATTGCTTTGAAATTGATTAAAAAGGGGTGTGAAGCCTATTTAGCACATGTGGTCGATTCACGGAAGGTGGATTTCAGTCTACAGAATATACCTACCGTATGTGATTTTCTAGATGTATTTCCAGAAGAACTTCCTGATCTACCACCGAAGAGAGAGGTAGAATTTGTAATTGATGTGATACTGGGAACTGCACCAATATCAGTTGCTCCGTACAGAATGGCACCTGCAGAATTAAAAGAGCTAAAGTTGCAGTTGCAAGAGTTGTTAGATAAGGGATTCATTCGACCTAGTGTTTCCCCGTAGGGAGCACCAGTACTGTTTGTGAAAAAGAAAGATGGGCCGATGAGATTGTGTATCGATTACAGGCAATTGAATAAACTCACAATCAAGAATAAATATCTGTTGCCTAGGATCGATGACTTGTTTGATCAGTTGAGAGGAGCCATTGTCTTCTCGAAGATTGATCTCAGATCAGGATATCACCAGTTGAGGGTGAAAGATTCTGATATTCAGAAAACAGCATTCCGGACACGGTACGGACACTATGAATTTGTGGTTATGCCATTTGGGTTGACTAATGCACCAGCAGCTTTTATGGATCTGATGAACCGTATCTTCCGTCCGTATCTAGATCTGTGTGTTGTAGTATTCATTGATGATATTCTGATATACTCTCAGACTGCAGCAGAACATGATCGGCATCTTCGAATAGTGTTACAGATTCTGAGAGAAAAGAAGTTGTATGCCAAGCTTAGCAAATGTGAATTCTGGCTGAATGAAATTGCTTTTCTGGGACATGTAGTATCGGCAGATGGTATTAAAGCAGATCCCAAGAAAATAGAAGCAGTTATGGAGTGGAAGCCTCCTAGAAATGTTTCTGAGATTCGTAGTTTTCTAGGTTTGGCCGGATACTACAGACGGTTTGTAAAGGGGTTTTCATCCATAGCTACTCCTCTGACTAAATTGTTGCACAAGAATGTCAGGTTCGAATGGAATGAGAAATGTCAGGCGGCTTATGAGAAATTGAAAGCGATGTTGGTTGAAGCACCAATTCTTACACAGCCAATATCAGGAAAAGACTTTGTGGTTTACAGCGATACTTCACACAATGGCTTGGGATGTGTATTGATGCAGGATGGGAAGGTAGTTGCATATACTTCCAGACAGCTAAAAACGCATGAACAGAACTATCCGACGCATGATCTGGAGCTTGCAGCTATTGTGTTTGCCCTGAAAATATGGAGACATTATCTGTATGGAGAGAAATGCTACATATACACTAATCATAAGAGTCGCAAGTATTTGCCTACTCAGAGAGAACTTAATTTGAGGCAGAGGCGATGGATGGAGTTGATTAAAGATTATGATTGTGTGATTGACTACCATCCAGGGAAAGCGAATGTTGTCGCTGATGCTCTGAGCAGGAAATCTTTGCTGAGTTGAAACTCAAGCCAAATTTGATTCAGCAGATACAGGATCAGTAATAACAAGATGAGAAACTTTTAGCCATCCGTGGTCAAGTCCAAGAGGGGAAGCAGACTGACTTTGTAATCAAGGATGATAGTATTCTATACTTCAAGGACAGAGTTTGTGTTCCGAATGATGATAAGTTAAGAAAGAGCATTCTGACAGAGGCACACAGTAGTCCGTATTCGATGCATCCTGGTAGTACAAAAATGTATCGAGATCTGAGGACTCAGTATTGGTGGTCAGGTTTGAAAAGAGATGTGATTGAATTTGTGAACAGATGTATGACATGTCAGCGGGTAAAAGCAGAACACCAGGTTCCATCAAGTTTGTTACAGCCAATATCCATACCTGAATGGAAATGGGACCGCATTACCATGGATTTTGTCACAGGATTACCCCTCACACGAAGTAAACAGGATTCGATTTGGGTAATTGTGGATCGACTGACAAAATCAGCACACTTCCTACCTGTCAGAACGGATTATTCTCTGGACAGGTTAGCAGAGCTGTATATCAGAGAAATAGTCCGATTACATGGTGTACCAGCTTCGATAATTTCTGACAGAGATCCGAGGTTTACATCCAGATTCTGGAAGAAATTTCAGAAAGCTTTGGGTA
The DNA here is from genome assembly GCA_003430845.1 of Xanthoceras sorbifolium. Taxonomy (NCBI): domain Eukaryota; kingdom Viridiplantae; phylum Streptophyta; class Magnoliopsida; order Sapindales; family Sapindaceae; genus Xanthoceras; species Xanthoceras sorbifolium. The sequence continues at coordinate 22,596,595 of CM010619.1, read as the reverse complement.
CACGATTGAACTTCAGTACAGCTTTCCATCCACAGACAGATGGACAATCAGAGCGAGTCATTCAAGTGCTTGAAGATATGCTCAGGAGCTGTATAATCAATTTTGAAGGGAGTTGGGTTGATCATCTTCCATTGATTGAATTTGCATACAACAACAGTTTTCAGACGAGTATAGCTATGGCACCATATGAGGCATTGTATGGCAGGAAATGCAGAACACCCTTATGCTGGACAGAGTTGGGTGAAGACAAGTTGGTTGGACCTGATGTGATTAGACAGACGGAAGAGAAAGTTAAAATTATAAAAGACAGATTGAAAGCTGCTTCCGATCGTCAGAAATCGTATGCGGATCTGAAACGAAGAGACATTGAGTATGTAGTCGGAGACAGGGTATTTTTGAAAGTATCTCCATGAAAGAAGATACTGAGATTCGGAAAGAAAGGAAAGTTAAGTCCAAGGTTTATTGGTCCATACGAGATCATTGAACGTGTGGGACCAGTAGCTTATCGACTGGCTTTACCTTTGGAACTGGAAAAGATCCATGATGTATTTCATGTATCCATGTTGAGACGATACAGATCTGACCCGTCGCACAAAGTTCAGACTGAAGCTATTGAGATTCAACCTGATCTGACATATGAGGAAGAACCAGTGGAGATTCTGGATAGAGAGATAAAAGAACTTCGGAATAAGAAAATACCGCTAGTGAAGATACTCTGGAGGAATCATAATGTGGAAGAAGCTACATGGGAAAGCGAAGAAGTGATGCGACAGCAATATCCACAACTATTTGAATGAGGTAAATTTCGCGGACGAAATTTCTTAAGGGGGGAAGAATTGTAACGCCCCTAATTTGCCGTCATTATGAAAAGTATATTATTTTTATGGTGCATTTGGATGATAATGAGTCCAATTGAATATTGATGAAGTCAATTTGGTAATTGGATAAGTATGGAATATTTTTGGAATAATGATTGAGATGGAATGTGATTATGAATAAATTTGTGCCAATGGAGAATTTTAGAAGTTCAAGGGAGCAAATGGTAATTAGGAAGATATTTGTATATGTATGTGAGTATGTGTGTGAGTGTTTACACACAAGGAAAATCTTAAAAAAAAATAAATAAAGATTGGATAGCACATGAGCATAGTAATCTCAATTTGAGACAGAGAGTTAGCAAAGACAAAAAAACAAAACAGTGCTCGCGTGAGGGAAGAAAGAAGAGAGAAGAGGAGAGAGAAAGAAGAGAGAGAAAGGAAAGAGAAGAAGAAGGAGAAGGAAATTGGCGTTGGTCCAGAAGAGTTTTGTGTTCAGAATAGCATTTCAGGTTTGGTGTTATTTTTTTTGTATTTTTAAGATTTTTCAGAAATTTTCAGAATTGTTATATTATATTGATTTTAGTTTATTTGAGATATATGGATAATGATTTGTTGTTTGCAATTGATTTTGGAATAATTTGGTATATATATTGTTTGTAATAAATTAATTTCGAATATATATATTGTTATATATATATATATATATATATATATATATATATATATTATTTATAATGATATTAATTTTATATATATATATATTGTGGTAATAAAAGTAAGGATTTTGATTATATATATATATATATATATTTTTAGATATATATATATATTGTGGTAATAAAAGTAATTATATATTAGTAATGATTTTGATTATATATATATATATATATATTATTTGTAATGATTTTGATTATATATATATATATATATATTGTGACAATAAATATATATATATATATATATATATTGTTACTGATTTGGATTATATGTATTTGGAATATTCTGGATCCGTAATATTGTTTACAAAAAATATTGTGAATTGACTTTTCGATATGTTATAGTAATATTACGGAGAATAATATTAATATATATATATATTATTTTGCGATATGTTTCGAAAAGTTATTCGGGGCATTTGGATTTACTATGGATTTATGATATATAATTGCACGTGATTTTAAATGTGATTTGAAGTGATTTCTGGATTCAGAAATATTTTTGGAAATGAGTTTGTAATTTGTTTGTATATGTATTTTGATGCGATTCGAATTCCGAAAATGTGTATACTGATTTGGATATAATTTCAGAATGTAAATTGATGATTCTGTTCTGAACAATTATATGATTTTCAAAAAATGATTTGGCTCTGATATATGTAGACATATAGATATGGATATAGGAGATTGACATGTCAATTGGGTTCTCTGAGTAGTACTACGCCTATATGTTGATAGAGGTACCACCCCTTGCGGGTTGGGAAATTTGATCTGGGATACGCAGCGGGTCCTCCGTTGGTGTCCAACTTTGATATGTATATGGGATACGCAGCGGGTCCTCCGTTGGTATCCAACTCTGTTCTGTATAGCCCGTAATCCAGTCCAAAAAGTATGTTTAGTATATCAGGAGCCTGAAATGAAATTAGAAATGTGATATGATCTGTATATGCTTTGACTTGTATTTCATTTGAATTGAGCCCCAAATTGATTATTTATTTGTCAGTATATTTTTGAGCTGATTTAAATGATATTACAAGGTAAGTGGAAATATAGTTTTCTGTACACCCACTAAGCTATATGCTTAGCGTGTTGAGTTTTCTCATACGCAGGTAAAAGAATTGTTGAAGGGGACAAGGATCAGAAAGAGTAGAATCTGCTGAGATAGTGATCAGAGTCACATCACTCCTGCATTTTTGGTAGCCTACTACATATTTGATGTTTTATATGTATTATATCGGCATGCATGGACAAGAATGTTTTTGTAAATATTTGAAATGATATTTAGTTTTTATGTATGTTTTGTAATATTTGGGCCCATGAATTTTAATATTTTTGAAGTTGAATATTTAATAGTATTTTAATATCATGTGTTTTGGTAAGTCGCACCGGCTATGGAAGGGTGCGCAATTTGATTTGCGATTATAGAAGTGTGGATTTTATGAATTGTGAAACAGATTTTGGAAAGTCAGAAAAACAGAGGAAACTCTGGCGAAATATTCAGAAAATCTTTTTGGACCATAATTTAAATATTTATTCAGATCATTACTTAAAGTTTCTGATTTGAAATTTGTTTTCAGTATCCGGTAGCGCTCCCCGATTCGTTCCTAGTGGATTCGGGTCGGGGGGTGTTACAAGATAACTTGAGAATTTCTTGGCTTAGGTTGGGTAAGAGATTTATGGAGAAGAGAAGAGGGGAAAAATAAAAAAATGTGAAGAAGAGAAGAGAAGAAGCGACGACGACAGTGCAGGAAAAATAAGAAAGTTGTCTAGATGAAGAAGAAGAAGAAGACACTGCAGTGGTCAAATGTAAAAGTAAGGGCAATTTTGTCCAAAAAATGGCTTTTGGTAGATGTTGCAAAAATTAGTGGAGCTTGGGTAGTGTTGCAACTGTTGACTACTGTTTGGACAATTTTGCTAAATTCCCGGAGAAATATCCTCATAAATGCTAGTTTTGTGGTGAAATGAAATGTGTACACTACTCAGTTAATAGTGAATGTACCGTGATGATTAATAGTTATAAATCATAAATAATAGACAAATATAACTTAATTATTTTACATTGCTTAAAATTCAATTTATTTTAAACGGATGAATACAATTTATGCAATCCTGAAAAACATGATTTTTATTATCTGATTTGATGAAAAACATTTCTATTAAATTGGTTTTGTTTAAAATGAATTTTGACAAACATGTCTAGACAATTAAAATTAAAAATAGTGTCAAAAGAACAAATAATAATGAAAAAAAAAAGTAAAAAGAATAGTGATGATTTATACAAAAAATTTCAAATTTGAATGAATAAATAATTAAAAAATTAGATAATTTAAATAAAAAATTGGTCAAAAGTTGCCTGAAAATGTCTAAATTTTAACTTGCTCTTTTCTCCTTTTTTGTTTCTTTTTTAAAGTATTAGAAATTCATGTTCTATTTATTTAAACCTTTATCAAGTAAATTTTGATTAAAAATTGAGGAATAAACACCTACCTCCCATGAGGTTTGCTCAATTACAGGCGGAGTCAACTTTTGGGTTTATTAACAGAGACCTCTCCTCCCGTTAATCAACTTTTAGGTTTTTTGACAAATACCTCCTCCGGTCAACGTTACATTTGACCAAATTTTATTAAGGATAGGGGAAGTATTTGTTAATAAACGATAAAGTTGACTTCGTTTGTAGTTGGCAAAACCTCAGGGGAGATCGATATAATTAGCTCTTAAAATTTAAGGTGGGAAGAAATATTTCCAAGCATGACACACACACAAAAGCACGCGCGCACACACATATATACATATATATATATATATATGTGTGTGTGTGTGTGTTTCGATCCTTTTATTATAAACGGATTTTTATCACGTGCTGACTATCAGGTTATAAATCGATCAGAATTTTAAGAAGTACTTTTATTGCTTACAAAAACTAATGAATGACTATAATTAATTTATATATGTTCTTAATTATCAATTTGACATTCCTAGAAAAACCAAAAAGAAAGGCAAATGGAAGAAAAATTAAAAAATAAAAACAAAAATCTCAATAAATATCTCCAAGATGATGCCAGCATAATTTTTTTTATCTAAACAGTAATGTTTTCAAACATTACACTTCCCTCAATCCCCCTATTCAACATGGAAAGAGGCAAAAATGCCTACAAATGCATGCTGTTACTTCTGTTTACAATATTTTTCTTGTACCACAAAAAAAAAAAAAAAAAGAGAGAGAGAGACATTCATGAAAATTACAAATTTAAAAGATAATATACTCCAGAGGTAGATGGACCCTTTGCTCACAAATTCAAAGAAAACAGAGAGACATTCATGAATATTTGTTTTTTTCTTTTTTTGGTGGTGGTGGTGGTGGTGGTGGTGGTGGCAGTCAATAACCAAATTTGAAGAAGATCCTAACTGAAACCAACCTCTCTCTCTCTCTCTATATATATTTTTTCCAAATTGGTTTTTTTTTTTTTTTTCTGTACAAAGACAAAGTAGTGATCGTGTTTGATGATCAGTTTTTTAATAGGATTGCATCACAGAACAAGCAACAGCTTGAGCCCAATGCCTCAACTTGGTCTTCACTTGCTGAGGATTGTCTCCTGCATACATACATACACCAATTCGACACAAACGTTTTTATCAAATAATTATCGCAATGGATTATATCGTATTGTACTGTATCGTCAGCCTTTTTTTTTTTTTTATCTAAAAAAAAATATTTGTATTCGTTTTAATTGGATATTGCAAATAGATGAAAAGAAATTTTTGGAAACTTTACCTGGGCTACATATTTTCCATGCATCGGAATCACTTCTCGGGCTCCCGAAGGATGATGATCGAGTGCCTAGAGACGAGGTGGAGGCGCGGCCGCTGTGTGGGGTTGACACGGGACTCGAAACCTGGCGGTTGACGGCGAAATAGAGGTCTAACGCCGGCAATGTGTTGCACAACTGCTGACCCTTTTCCTCATTGAACCCAAAACCCAGCTCTATACACCCTTTTAGCTCATGCAAATCCTCGTCCGTCAAGTCCAGGTCTTGGATCCCGTTCCTCTTCCTCTCTTGCATGAGTATCTGGCGGCGCCGCCTCTCCCACGCTATGTCCCGCGGCGTCTCGCACATGGACAGCTGCTTCGACAGCCGCTTCTTGTTCTTCCACAGCGTCGGAGCCAATGGCATCCGTTGCAAGTCTTCCGAATCCGAGTCATGCAACGACGACGTTAAAGTTGGCGAAGATGATGAGGACGAGGACGACGATAATGGTAAGCTCGTTTCCTTCTGATCCATATCCATTGAAGACGACGATAATGGCAAGCTGGTTTCCTTCTGATCCATATCCATCTTAGTAAAACGCTTAAAAACAATGATATATATATAAATCTACTTGGTGTATCTGGGCTGTTTATACTTAAAAGGCAGGGCCGCCGCTACAGCAAGCGCCGGCCAGCCTGATTAAAAAAAAAAAAAAAACCTGGAACGGGGGTCGGGGTGCGTTTATTTGTCTGTAAAATCTATATATATACAAATATATATAGATACCTAGTAAATAATCTGTTAAGGGAGTAGTTTTTGGTTTGGTGAAACGACACGAACCCGACCAGATCAAGTAGGAAGTAATTTAGAGGGCTTTAATGGGGGATTTCCATGGATGGTTCACCATTCATTTGTAACTGTCACAAGAAATGTTTTTATGTTAATTTTGGATGGTGTTAGAATATTTTGTTTATTGAGAAACAAAAAAAAAAAAGAAAATTAAAATGGGGGGTTTGTTTTTGCTGTTCTTGATTCTTGTTTTTTTTTTTTTAGGGTGTAGCTAAATTTCAGTTAGAATAATGCTATATGCTTTCCTACTTTCATGTGCCTAAAAATTGTGTTTTTCTTATAATAACATCATCATATTATTAACTATGGTTTTTACTAAATACAATTTTTATCTTAATTTTATATAAATTATCGTCATTAAATATAGATTGTTATCGAGATATCTTTATTTATTATCGATCAAGGTTCTATAATTAACAGCTTCTAGTGTATGTTCTTTTGATGTTATATATATATATATATATATATATGGGGTTTTGGTTCCTGTGTAATTTCTTACACTGCTACTGTATCTTTGAATCTTTTTATCATAAAACTTATCAAGTTAATGCATGCGAAATAATCAATATTTATGCGGACACAATAACCACTCGAATTCTTTAAGCAAAGGCCAGTTTAACAGGACATGTTTGTGTGTCTAGGTGGCTATAGAATGAAAATTATATAAGTATGCAAGTCAAATATGTAGTCAAATCTGTTTTTTTTATGATAAAACCAGGAAAAAATAGTTTTGTTCCTAATTTTCATCCCAGTTCAGTAGAAACCCTGTAACAACCAAGAATGGTGGAAAAACCTGAAGTAACATAGAATGTAGCTCTTGCTTTACATTTGGGTTCGGTAATATATTTATACATACATTTTTTTTTTCACATACCATCTGATACAGTGACTCGAACATGAAACATTGATAGATTAATTTTGTAAAAGTTTCTATGTATATCCAATTCCAAAAATGAAAATTATGTCAGAATTTAAAGCCTGTTAATGTGCATATATTCAATGTAATTATCCTTTGTAGTCTGCTAGTGAAGCCTGTTAATACAGTTGAAGCTCTAGCACAAATGGCTGATGATTCTCAGTTTAACAGACCTGAAAACTGTTTGCGAGAAAAGTTGAAATTACCTTCGGTTTATGTTTCATGGAAAATCGCCTGATCATAATGTTATTAATTAAAATCTGTCACAGTATGAATATATAATAGCGTTATTAAAATGCACCCTAAAAGTGGATGGGAACCTCTTTTGACAGCCCTTGAAAAAGAAAAAAAAAACCTGAGAAAATATGAATTGAAAGTTACAGGTTTTTAGGAAAACAATGGCTAAATTTAGGTTGCAGAAGTAAAAGAAAGCTTTTAGAACCAACCAAATTGATAAAAATTACGATTATTTCTCTCCTTCATTGATTTCCAACAAGCTCCAAAACTCACAAACAAACAGTTTGGACCAACCAAACCCTCCAAAAATGGAAACCAAATACAAAGCATCAAACAAAGAACCAAACAACATAAACCTTTTCTCTTCTTGCCTGGTTTGGTTCCTGTAAATTTTTCCAGGCAAGTTTCTGTAGGATCTTTTGTGAGTTTTTTTTCCATGGATGATTTTTACGGTTCAGGATAATAATTAACCTCCATAGGAAAGCAAACCAGGTTAGCTGAATCAAAGTTTTCGGCGTACAGGAGAACTTTAAAATTCTTCTTCTTTTTTACTTGATCAGCCTCCTTTGATTTGTGTTTTCCTGTACGCCAAATTGTGTGGTTTTTTTCTTTTCCATATATATATATATATATTTAGAAAAGTACAAAAAAAAACTCTTCAGCTATGTACACCGGTCCCCGAATCCTGTTTCCTGTGGCTTGTATGTGTGTTCTTCTTCTCAATGCCATTGGAGTTTGGTGCGCCAAGGAAGAAGCATCATTGGCTTTGAGCTGTGGCTCAGACAAGGGTGGCACAGATGCAGATGGGAGGAAATGGGATTCAGATTCCAAATATCTTGGTTCAGGTGAATCGAAAACAGCGATGGCAACATTCCAGGACCCTTCACTTCTTTCTCAGGTACCATACATGGATGCCAGGATTTTCTCAAAAGAATTTAGCTACAAATTCCCCATAGCATCGAAAAAGCGATATTGGGTTAGGTTCCATTTCTATCCATCTACTTACCCTGGTCTCAATATCTCAAACTCCTATTTCTCTGTGGCTGCAAATGATATCACCCTGTTGAGCAATTTCAGTGCCTCAATAACAGCACAGGCCCTAACACAAGCATATCTTGTTAGAGAGTATTCTCTGGCTCCAGTGGATTCTGATAGTCTGACCATCACTTTCAAGCCTTCAGATAAGTACCCTGGAAGTTTCGCTTTTGTTAACGGTATAGAGTTGGTTCCAACCCCGGATTTGTTTGATTCCGCGACATTGGTTGGGTTTTCTGATCAATCTGTTGATGCCACGAGTGCTAATATGCAGACTATGTTCAGGCTAAATGTCGCCGGACAGTATATTCCTGCTAACAATGATTCTGGTGGTCTTCTAAGGACTTGGTATGATGATCTTCCTTATTTGTATGGAGCTGCAATTGGGGTTAACGCTCAGGCTGATGCGAAACTAGAAATCAACTATAAAGATTTGCCGGACTATGCAGCTCCTGTGGATGTTTACAGGACTGCAAGATCAATGGGACCGGATAAAAATGTCAATTTGGGTTACAACCTCACATGGATATTCCAGGTTGATGCCAATTTCACCTATGTTGTAAGGTTACATTTCTGCGAATTCATATTTAGTAAAATCAATCAAAGGGTGTTCAACATTTACATCAACAATCAGACCGCTCAGACTGATCCTCCAGCTGATGTTATTGGATGGACAGGAGAGCAAGGCATGCCAACGTACAAAGATTACACGGTATACATCAATGATGGACCTGGTGATGAGGAGATTTGGGTGGCAATGAGACCATCAACCGAATCAAAACCTGAATACTATGATGCACTACTCAATGGACTAGAAATATTCAAGATGGACACAGCCAAGAACCTGGCAGGACCCAATCCTCAGCTATCAGAGATGCTTGCCAAGGCTGAACTCACCAGCACTAGGTCCTTTAGTAATGAAAACACTTCCAACAATATTCAAGTGATCGGAGGAGCTGCCGGAGGAGCTGCTGCCATTGGCCTAGTGGCCGCCATATGCATTGTTGTCTACCAAAGGAAGAGAAGAATCCCCGGCACAGACACACACACTTCCAGCTGGCTCCCGATTTACGGGCATTCTCAAACATCAGGAACCAAATCAACAATCTCTGGCAAGAGCAATGCTAGCAGTCATCTCTCAGCAATGGCTCAGGGTCTTTGCCGGCGTTTCTCATTGCCGGAGATTAGACAGGCTACGAAGAACTTCGATGAGTCTTATGTCATCGGTGTTGGAGGTTTCGGTAAGGTGTACAAAGGCGTTCTTGATGGGAAGACCAAAGTGGCTATTAAACGATCAAACCCGTCTTCAGAACAAGGAGTTAATGAGTTTGTGACTGAAATTGAGATGCTTTCGAAGTTGAGACACAAGCATTTGGTCTCTTTGATTGGTTTCTGTGAAGAAGATGAAGAGATGTGCTTGGTTTATGACTACATGGCACTTGGGACACTGAGGGAGCATATTTACAACATCAAAAAGCCTCACCTTTCATGGAAGCAAAGGCTGGAAATTTGCATTGGATCAGCCAGGGGACTTCACTACCTTCACACAGGAGCCAAGTACACAATCATTCACAGAGATGTCAAGACAACAAACATCCTCCTGGATGAGAATTGGGTTGCCAAGGTTTCTGATTTCGGGCTCTCGAAAACTGGTCCTAACATGGACAATGGTCATGTCAGTACTGTGGTGAAAGGCAGCTTTGGTTACTTGGATCCTGAATACTTCAGAAGGCAACAATTGACAGAAAAATCGGATATCTACTCCTTTGGAGTAGTCCTTTTCGAGGTCTTGTGCGCGAGGCCTGCTCTCAATCCTAGCCTTCCAAAGGATCAAGTCAGTCTTGCAGATTGGGCGCTTAACAACACGCGAAAAGGGACCCTGGAGGACATCATTGATCCTCACCTGAAGGGGAAAATAGTCCCCGAATGCTTGAAGAAGTTTTCAGACACAGCTGAGAAATGCCTGTCTGATAACGGAATTGACCGTCCTTCCATGGGAGACGTGTTGTGGAACCTGGAATTCTGCCTTCAGCTGGAAGAAAGCGCGTCCTCAGACGGCTCATCAACACGTAGCTCTCGACGTGGAGCAAGTGGTACCTCCTCTGAAGACATCAGCCTCAGGAACCGACCCCCGTTACATATAAGCAATCTCAGCCTGGGAAGTGAGTCTGACTTGAATGAAGAAGCTGAAGACACCAACTCTGCCATCTTCTCACAGATTGTCAATCCAACAGGCCGGTGAGATAATTCCTCTGCCAATGAAAACAGGCATGAATAGATTGAAAAATCATGGAAACAAAAAAAATCCCAGTTTGTAAAACGATTTGTTTGTTGTTTTTTCTTCTAGTATAACATATTGGAAATCTATAGCAGACTTGTTTTCTCTACCAGGAAATTCAAACAAAGAATCAAGTTCCACATCCCCTGGTATTTCTGTATGGTTAAGTTAATATTTTTAATTTTTTTTTTCCATATAATTATATATTAATTATATATCAAATGTATGTTCATAGAAAGACTTTGAATCATTAATTTTTGTTAGATTTTTATTTTTTCCAATTTCTCTCTGTCCATGAGTGTGATTAATATCACAGAAGTTAATTTTTCTTGATTTTTTTTTTTGGGTATAATAATCGTTTCATTTTTCTTAGATTATCAGTTGAATTTGAGTCTCCTGTGATCCTATACTTCTGAAATCAAACTTTGGATCAATTATAAAGTCCACGGAACTTAATACTAATGCAAAGCGGGATTAATTCGTTCAAAACATTAGAAATTATCATTTCAGTATGTTAAGAGTTTTGGTAAAATCTGGGAAAAAAAAATATAAATCTGTGAAGTTGAATGTCTAATTGACGTTAGTGAAACATGAATGCAACTACGCAGGTTCTGCAATTTTTGAAATCTACATACTAATTGTATGGAGTTTGAATGCAAATGTGCATAGTATATATATATATATATAAAATGTTAATCATGTATAGATGATCAACTTCATAAGTAAAACAAAAATTACAGGTGGTCGAAGGCATAGCTTGATGGTAACCACACATCTGATTTTGAATTCTCCATTTCCGAACTCAAAAAATTTTTTTTACAATAATGAGACAATATCAGAAATGAAAGTTGAAGAACCACTTCTAATTTCAAGACTGTTTTCAAGCACTTTAAAACCTTCTTTTAAAAAAAATATTTTATGGTATATAAGATTTATGGGCTGCACATGTCGTCATTAATAGTTTTAGACAACATAATGTGACATAAGGTCTCTTGCCTTGATTGTTGAAAGGCTCAAAATCTTTAAACAATCAAGGTTCAAATATACATTCTCACTATTGCTCATAAAAACGCAATTATGTAGGTAGATCTCTCCCTAATAGTAGAAGTAGTTGTTCGAGCCGTTGGTCCCGATAGTTGTCGTCTCCCGTTGCTGAGAGTAGTTGTCCGGACCGTACTTATATAATTTAATATCGGTTGGTCTTGATAATCCTCTAACTCATAAAGATGTCAAATTTTAAAATAAAAAAAAAATAGAATGTGTATAGAGTTTTCTACTCGTTATATAGTAATAGATATCTTCTAGTTATATAAGTAGATATCCATATTACACATGTTATGACTAATTTGACAGACCCAGACCTCTAACTAGTTTGATGTTAACTTTTTTTTTTTTATAAAAAAATAAAAATCTAAGTACTTCTAAATATTTTTAACAAAATAGTTGAAAATGATATAAAAGTGGTTTTTTACTATTGAAACACGTTGCATCAAGGTGTTTTTGTGTCCAGATATGTATGTTGTTTTAAAAAAAAACCCAAAATTAGTGGTGCTGTTTAACGTTTTAATTAATTTGCATAATATGAAGGGACCCATTTTGATTATATGAATAATCTTATCTAATTTTGATGCTTTATATATAATATATATATATATATATATATATATATGCATATTCTGCTTTGACAACTGAGACAACATAAAGTCATAGTTGCGTATATAATTAATACTCGTTATAATTGATTGATTTATTTCTAGAATCTCAACAAATTCAACGTGCCTTGCCTGTAATTTGGACTTTCAAAAGACACTAAATTCAAGGTATCTCTTTGATATAATCGATAATTAATTAGCTACTGATACACGTGTCTTTAAAAATAAATAAAAAGAAAATGGAAATAACATTCCAAAATATAAACAAATTAAATCAGAGAGTTAGCATCTTACTTAACTAAAAATCAACACGGAAGGGATAATTTTCAATTCAAAACCAATCGTTTAATCTTCAAAAGACCAAGTTTTTTTAGTTTAATCCACGACCGTAGTTTTCATACATATTGATATAGGACTATTCCCCGCTTAATCGGGGAAGTCAATAAACATCTGACGATAGGTATACTTCATCAATATAAAAATTATATTCATTAGGAGTCGAACTTGAACATTACTGAAACGATCCGCATCCTATCTGGTGTGTAGTGACTAACCACACTATATCTCATGGTCCTAAAGACCAAGTTTAGTTAAACAATGTGCTATATTTAAAAAAAAAATTATATGTGTGTGAGATATGACCAAAAAAAAAAAATTTAACATAGATAGAGATAAAGATTTTTTTTAAAAAAAATTATGTGGAAATTGCTTCTGAAAATAAACATTTAATTCAATAGTTTATTTTTTTCATTAAAACATCAACATCAATAGTTTATTTTTTTCATTAGTATATTAGTTATTTTTTTCCTCTGTGCACACTAATTATAATAAAGTCAATTCCTCAGTTATTAAATTTATCTTCTTATACTTAGTTAAAATCTATTTCTACTTAATTAGCAGTTTACAAATCTAGTACTAACTCTTTTTTTTTTTTCACATTTAAAAAAATATATATATTGTAATAGTTTAATCAAATAGAATAGAAAAGAAAAATAAAATATTGTGGAAACGTTTGAAACGTTTTTGACAATATTTTTATGGTATGTACCTTGAATTAGGCCTATATTCCAGGTTAAATGATTGGTGCCAATGTCACTTAATTAATTAAGGTTAATCAAAGTGTTAAAGTCAAAAAGAAGAATATTAGACTATGTTGGCATAACTATTTCAAACTCGCACAATAATAATATTTTTTTAATTTTTTAATTTAATATTTATCCGGTCAGGAGTTTATCGAAACTTGTAAAACCTATTTGTTACACAGGACTTGAATGAACTGTTTCCAATCCAGTTCTGTGTTTGTTGTGTGCATAGTCTAGCCCAGGCGGATCCTGCCTGGAAGCATGCTTCTACTTTTTTTTAAAAAAAAAAATTATATAAATATTAAATGAATAAATAACATTCCATCTGCCTGGGGTTTGATAAATTGCACTCGAAATCAAAGTTTGCATAAATTGATACGAACCTCTCATCCCGTTAAGTTTAATTGTTAAAAATAAGTGTTGATCGTCTAAAAAAAATAAAAATACTAAAATATCCCTAGTTTTTTAAAAGGGTAATATGACCATTTTATATTAATTAAAAAAAATTAAATATTTTTTTAAATGGATCTCCACCTTAATCAATAATGGACAGTGGAGATTATATTGAAATTTTTAAAAAAATGAAAAATGAAAATCAAATATATTTAATTTTAGTCTTTTTACTATTTTTAGAAGATCAACACTTATTTTTAACGATCAAATTTAACGGGAGGGGAGGTTAATGTTAATTTATGCAAACTTTAATTCCGATTGTAATTTATCAAACCTCGAATAGGTTGAATGTTATTTATTTAATATTTAATATATATTATTAAAATATTTTAAAAATAATATTTTTTTAATATCAATAAATTTAAAAATTAAATTTTTAATCATATTTAATTTAAATCTTTTATTAAAAATAATATTTTTTTTTATAAAAATAATATAATTTTATATTTATTAATATAAATATAACATATAATTATATTTTTTTTAATTTCATATTACACTAAATAAAATATGGGCTTTGATAATCTGATACTTTTATATTCTTTTAACTTTTTTATATTTTTAATATTTAATTAATTGTTATAATATGTTTTATTTATATATAATTTTAAATATTTAATATAAATATATTTAATTTTTTAAAATTTTATATTTATTCTAAATAATATTAATTTAATTATATAATATTTAAAAATAATTTTATTTTATGTAAAAATTAATTTAATCCAATATGATTTTATACAATCTCATTCTATATCAAATAAGGGACAGTAATATTTTTAGTTATATCTATACTTCACTAAACACATAGTACTAATTAGTCCAATCCAGTCATATCATATCTCATAAAAATAGTCCAATTCAATCTCGCTCACTAAACGCACCTGTATAGATTAAATACTACATATACAACCACCGTATAATTTGGTTCGATGGAAAGGGCGCTCATTTAGTCTGTCAATGTCTCAGGTTCGAGTCTCCACCACCATAAGTGGTATGTTTTAATATATATATATATATATACACAAACACACTACATATAGTCCGAGTATCTATTCTTAAAACTGTAAATCTATTCTCACAACATCGGAGAGTCTGAATATATGCTCATAATCAGAATAAATTTACTTTCACAATAATGGAGAGTTTAGATACTTATTTCCACTACTGAGAGATGTTTATTCCCCAAACATTAGAAAAAAAAAATTAAAATTAAAATTTATTAATATGTAGTTAAGATTTTTAAATAAAAAAATTTCTCATTAACAATCAATTATAAGTAATGCTAAAATATCGTTCAAGCACAAGTGGCGGAGGGAGGGATTCCATTTCTAAAACAATTATTAAAATATTTAAAAAAAAATTACAACTTTCGCTTTTGACGACTCTCAAATATTATTCTTTTTCATGTGATGTGTTGAATTGTAAAATTTGAATTAGTATTAATGGGTCTTGCGTTGCCCTCATAAAAATATTTTAATTATAAGTTTTCTTATCGAGTCAAAGTTTTATCCCTAATATTTTAATATTTAAATCCTTACATTCATAGGTTTATTTTTTTTTTTTTTTTTTTATTTCAACAAAACTTCTATTACAGAAGACCAACAAGAAAGCTAGATTCAGGATTGAACCAACAAAATTCCTCCTTAGAGGAAAAGGCGAGGGAAGCAAGAGAATGTGCCATTCCATTCCTTGAACGAGGAATGGCATGACAGTTGAAAACTCCCACAGCCCTAAATAAAGCCTTAACATTAGAAACAATAGGGTCCATAACAGAACTAGGAAGAGAGTTAAACACCCTAGCCACAACATTAACAGCATCTAACTCAACCCACTCGATGAACAGGTTCAACTCCTTCGCCAGCAGCAACCCCTCTCGCAACGCCAGCATCTCGCCCAGCTCAGCAGGAAAAAACCCCAAGAGGGGCTTGGCAGAAGCTGCAACAACCTTGCCCTGAGAATCGCGCACCACTGCACCAGAACCCAACACAGAACAACCAGGCTTCACTGCTGCATCGGTATTCAACTTCAGGGAGCCCGCGGGAGGAGGCGACCACGGAGAAGAGCAAGGCTCCCTGGGGGGAGGGGGAGGAGAGCCAAAGACCTTCTGGGTGCCCTGAAATTCACGAAGCAAGGAAAGAGACCAAGAAACCAAATCAGCACTAACCCTGGGAGATTTAGAATGAAACACGGCATTCCGTTCAGACCAAACCCCCCACAGGATCATACAGAACTCCTCGAACTCTGCTCTCTTGGCCCTAACAAAAACCCATAAAATCAAGTCAAAACAAGAAATATGGCGCTGTAAATTGAGGACATCCCAGAAAACAGTGGACTCCCAAATAGGGCGCACAGAGCTGCACCAAAAAAGGGCATGGGCTGAGCTCTCGGGAGCATCACCACATCTAGAACAACACGGGTCAAATAGAACCGTTTTGAGTATGTATTTTATAAATATTGTTAATAGTGAAATTGAGTATTGATAGTCTATTGTCTTTTTTTTATTATTTTTCGTACATTTATTCGTACATTGTTATTTAAGTTTATAAATATTCCTTAACAATTTAGTCCCTCTAAATAAAAATTTCTAACTCCAAACCCTAACAAGCTCGCATCTAAATTGGTCTAATTTATGGAGCTTATCTCTAAATTTGTCTAGTTTATGGAGTTCTCATCAGCAGTCGTTGTTATAAAAATAATAATAATAAGAAAAAGCAAGTTGGGATCAACTTGATTTGTTTATCTTCCTTTGTTGGGATATCATTAAAGGTTACATCGGTTTCCAAATTAGTATCATATAATTGGATAATTATTTTATTAATATAAACCCACTTTGATATTTCAATGTTCGAGACACGATAAGCTCATCCACTGCAATTTGCATTTAGATTTTCCAAGCTTTATATGAATCAATATCATATTATAATGTGTTACAATTGTCAAATTTTGTGTTATATTTTATTCCCTTTTAGCTTTGCGTATATATTTTCCACCACTTAGTTAAAATACAGAAAGATTCTTATAGTTTTATCATACATAATTGTTAGGATTAAGCGTTTATCACTATACTAAAATTTTAGTCTTTCAATATGGGCGATAATTTATTTCCTTATACCCTTTAGGCTCGTTTGTTGTATGGGTTTGGCTTGGAATTGGACAATTTTTTGTCCAATCCCATGTTTAACCCATACAACACAATGGATAAAAAATTTCTGTTGACTTTTTTAATCCATTAGACCAGTTTAAAGTAAACCTCTCAATATGGTGGGTTACAACTTGTCCCACCTCTTTTTTTTTTTTTTTTTTTAATATAAAATAAAATATTTTGTTAAAATATTATATATCTTTAATATTAATAAAAAGTAATTTTTAATAGTTCTATATATTTTTAAAAAATCATTTAAATAATTTATTTTATTTAAAATATTTTTTAATTTAAATAATTTTATAATATATTTTATTTAAAATTACTTTTAAATAGTTTTATTATTTTTTATTAAATTTATTTTATAAATAAAATAATTTTTAACTTAATTTAATTTAAGTATTTTTATTTTTTATTTAATTTAAAATAATTTTATTATATGTGAAAATTAATTTAATTCAGTCTGATTTTATCCAGTCTTATACTACATCAAACACATCACAGTAATAATTTAATTAATACATATTACACCAAACACAATTAATTTAATCATGCCCAATCTATTCAAGTAGTGTCTCTCTCCCCTAAATTGTAAATGAATTATAATAACTTATATATATATATATAAGTTAGTTTTTTTAAAAATTAATTATAAATAATTATATTTATTTTTTTAAAAGTAGTATAAATATTTTATTTAAAAAAATTAACCATATTTAATTTCTATTATTAATTTAGAACAACTTTTTACTTTAAAATTAATTTAATCTAATAATTAACCAATCTCAAACTATATAAAACATAATAAAAATTTTATCCAATTTCATATTACACCAAACAAAAGATAGTACTATTTTTAATTCAATCAGTACTGTATCAAACACATGACAATACTAATTAGTCCAATCCTATTCAATCTAATATAATCCCATAAAAATAGTCTAATATCTCATGCAACAAACGGGCCCTTATAGCGCAAAGCCCTACATATAAACATGATGCGCGTGGGTTTGGCTTTGCAATGCCACTTTGCATCAGCTGGTTAGCGTGGATATTACATTCATATATGACAGCAAGTTTATAGAGTGATCGCTGACCTCCCATAAGGCCAACAATAACCTTCCTTATAGTTGAGGTTTTTATAATATATTTTAGATTTTCTAGGGATATTTTTGATAAATTTAAACTATTTAAGTTCTTATATATTTTATCAAAATGTCA
Source organism: Xanthoceras sorbifolium (assembly GCA_003430845.1). Lineage (NCBI taxonomy): Eukaryota > Viridiplantae > Streptophyta > Magnoliopsida > Sapindales > Sapindaceae > Xanthoceras > Xanthoceras sorbifolium. The sequence continues at coordinate 22,578,447 of CM010619.1, read as the reverse complement.
AAAAGATCCCTCATTTTACTTTATTTCTTCTAAACAATTTCATTAACCATTCCTTATAGTACTCATTAAAATAGGTTAAATTGTACAGCCACTCATAACTCAAGTGGTTAGTACACATTCCTCCCATTTAATAGGTGAGGGTTCAAGTCTCACCATGCACATTTACTAGCATGTAGTATCGGCCGTTGTTAATATTGTAATTGTATTCTTAAAAAAAAAATTAAAATTTTTGGGAAGTTGTCATGAACTTTCTCTAAATTGTTAGAATTCCTTAGAAATTAATTATGTTGTTATTATCCTAACAATCCATCACAATTTATATTTCTTATCTTTTAATGAAATCCCTTTAAAGAAAAATGAAATATTTTTTATTTGGAGAAGCACTTATCTTTAAAAGATTTTATTAAAATATAAAAGTCGGATAGTTATTGTATCGAAGAAGAAATAAATTTGTATCTCATCCTACTGACCCACCATTTTGAAAAAAAAAGAAAAGGAAAAAACAACTTCTAGAAGTTGTATCAAATCCTAACCTTTGTAATTGGTAGGAATTTTTAATTTGGTGGATCAACTTTAGGCACGATTAAGATAATATATAATTTGTTGACAAGGTTTTGTTAATTAATGTTATAAGACCAAATCAAGTTGTCCTTAAATTATATATATTTAATATTTTTATAATTATCCGTAAAAAATTTCATTAATTGACGTTAGTTATACATATAAAAGTTTTATATAAAATATTATAATTTAACGTTAAACTTTACAAATTTAAAATGAATACGGATTCCCAATTTAAGATGTATCAACAGTGTGGTCATAGCCTATCATCATAAATTCTAATTTAAATCCAATTTGAAGTATCACATCACTTAAAATTTTTCAAAGAAATCATTAAAATAGTGATGATTGTATGCCACTGGAAGTGTAATCTACAAGGATAAAAAAATATAAAAAGAAACCTAGGGCTTTACAATGATAATATATAAAAGAGAAATTATCAATTTAGGTCCCTAATTTTTAAAAAATTATTAATTTTTTAATAAATTTTCGTTTATTATACCCTTGGACCCTTAATTTTTGTAAATGTATCAATTTGGTCCCTCTGACTAATTTTTTAACAGTCAAACTAACTGAAAATATTAAAAAGACAGTTTTACCTTTGACTCTATTTAAATGAGTTAAAATTAAAATTTTACCCTTAAATTTTTAAAAATATTATTAATAATTAGAAGAGTAATATGATCATTTTATATTAATTTTTTTAAATAAAATTTTTAAAAAATTTTAAATGGATCTTCCATTTAAAAATATAATTTTAAAAAAACTTTAATGAGACATTATGAAAAAATTTAAAATTTTATTTTAAAAAAATTAATATAAATGACCGTATTACCCTTCTAATTATTAATAAATTTTTTAAAAATTTGAGGGTAAAATTATAATTTTAACTCATTTAAACAGAGTCAAGGGCAAAACTGTCTTTTTAACATTTTCAGTTAGTTTGACTGCTAAAAAACTGGTCAAAGGGACCAAATTGATACATTTACGAAAACTTAGGGTCTAAGGTTACCAATAAACAAAACTACGTTAAAAATTTGATCATTCACCAAAAGTTAGGGACCAAATTGATAGTTACCTTATATAAAATATAATATAATATTTACCGAGTATGTGTGGATAATTTCTCCCGTATTATGGAGTAATGTGATGTTTGGTTTCATTTCCAAAAACTATTTTTTATTTTAAATATAATATAATATTTACCGAGTATGTGTGAATAGTTTCTCCCTGTATTATGGAGTAATGTGATGTTTGGTTTCATTTCCAAAAACTATTTTTTGTTTTCCAAAAAATAAAAAATAAATGTAAAGTTATTTGTTTATATATTTTTCAAAAGTTATTTTGAAAATAGAAAACAGCATTTGTAAATTATAACAAAGAAGTTGAAAACAAATTTTTTTTTATTTTTTTATTGTTTTCAAAACAAACCACAATTTTTTCCTCCAAACAACTACTCATTTTAAAAAACAATACTAAACTCATGTACAAGGTTTTCAGTTTTTAAAAATGATTTTTAACAAACTCTACCAAACACGGTTATATTTTTAAAAACATCACTTTTAAAATATAATTTTATTTTTTTAAAATTTTTTTTTCGAAAACACCATTATAAAAGCTATACCAAACGCGCCCTAAATGTCTCTCAATTATAAAAGCATATTTTCAATAGATCTTTTACTCATTTGGTGTTGATATTTTTAAAAAAATTATATATTTTCTTCACATCTTAAATTTTTAATTAGTATTTTAAACTTTAAAGTGGACAATAAAAAACTATTTTAAAAACACCCTCTTTGTTTTAATCTAGGATAATTTAATAAGTATATTGTATAAAACAATCATTATCCACTAAGATTGAATTATTGTGCTTTCTCCTCCACCATTGACTTCAATGGTTAACTAATTGATTTCATCTAGATAATGATAGTTATCGTATCACTTACATTTTTTTTAACAATCCCCTTAGAAAGTAGAATTCTTTTTGAGTAATATTAAATCTAATCATGTCCAACAAAGAATATTATAATCACATTACATTTTACTTAGTAAACAACAGTTGTTTTCCAACTTTAATTTTATTCCTCGCATCATCTAATAGTAAAATAATTGAATATTTTCTCTTTATTTATATGTGATAGTGTTTTAAGTTCCAACTTTACTTATTAAATTATAAAGTATGGGAAGATCCCTCCTTTAATTTTTTTTTTAAAAAAACAAAGCAACTTCATTTCATCCCATATTATTAGATTTAATTAAATTAATATATATTATTTACACATTAGGGGTCTTTTTTTTATCTAAAGACGGAATGTACCTAAATTTTTTCTAAAAAAACTGAATGGAGACGAAAACCGAAATATGAATGACATTTTTATTTATTTTTTTATTCAAATGACTGAATAAAAGTGTTGATTGTTTGTTTTGTTAAAATAAAAATATATGTATGAAGATAAAATTAAAAATATATTAATATAAAAAAATAATTACGAAATAAAAAATTGTAATTATGGAAAAAAAAATTGTAACTATGATTCAGTGATTAAGTGTTAATTGATAAGTCATAATTTTTAACTTTTTAATTTTAAATTATTTTTCTAATATTTTTCCAATTATTTGACCACTTAAAAAAAAAACTTAATATATTCAGACCCATTAAATTATAAATAAAAAAAGCAAACACCCCTTAATGTTTGCTCGTTTTGATGTCTATAGGTCTTATAAAATTATAAATTCTATATTACTTAAGTTCTTATGAAATTTGATTTATTTGTTTGAAGATATAAAATATATTTTGCTAGAGAAGTTTAAGTTTTGAGTTTCTCATAGCATCTTTGTAGTGACTTTTTTTTAATCAAAATTATAAATTCGTGGCAAGTATTAAAGAATTTGTGTCTTTTACAGCGGGTCCAAGTCATTTGTCACGGATCACCTTGTAATATATTTCCTCTGCATTGAAAAGCCAAACTTTTTTTTTTTTTTATTTCTCTTCTTTACTTGAAAAAATAAATAAAACTTTGACTGGTAGACAAATTATAAAATGTTAGAGAATCCATCCGTGTGTTAAATTTCCAAAATTATTTTATTTTTTATGTTTAGTTTATTAAGAGTGGTATAGTATAACCTCTATAAATTAATAACTTTTTTATATGATAAATTTTGCCCGTCCTGATTTGGACCGATGAGATAAATTAATAATATTGATTAAATTATAAGTTCGTGAAATATGAATATATCATTACTTGTTTTTCCAAAAAATTCAAGTCCATTTTAATTTTATCTCTAATTTTTCATATTGCATTGAAATGTTATGAGGTTGTGTTATTGATACTTTGAGTGTTTTTTGTGTGTAACATGCTTCAATGTTTGTTATATCATTTTTATCTGTGTTATTGTTAAAATTCTAGATAATTTCATTAACATTTGTTGTCAATATATTTATAAATTAATAATATTAATTTATTGATAAATTAATATCTCGTTTAATTTATAAATTTTATATGATCCTAACATTATTAATTTATAGAAATAGAGATTATATATATAAGAGTAAATAACACTCAGACCCCTGAGTTTTACTTTCCTATAAGTAGAAATAACCTTTGGGTTTAGTTAAATCCCATATAATTTAATGGTTGACCAAATTTAACTGTGAAAAAAAATTAGAATACATTCATAATAATATATAATATTACTGAAATTTATTAAATAAAAAATAAAAAATAGTTAAAATAGATGAGAGAGATCTTAATTATTTTTTATTTAATAAATTTTAATAATTTTATATATTATTTTAAAAATATTTTAATATTTTTTTATAGTCAGATTTAATTAAATATTAAATTAAATAAAATTTAACTAATAATAATAAAAAATTTTACTAATAAATTTAATTATTATTTTTATTCGTAAAAAAGTAAATCTCAAAGTTATGCATATTATTTACTCTATGAAATTCAAAGCCTTGTTTGGCTTCCCAATTTGCATACGTGGAAAAAGTGCTTCTCCTCAGTCCTCACCTAAAAAAACGTGTCTCGCTATTTTATTGTTTTTATATATATATAAGAGTAGGATAGCTCATAGCTCTCAGTCTGTGTCTGTGCTGTGGTATACGTTTCATTGCTGCTTTAATTTTCTCTACAACAAAGTTTAAAAGCACTTTTTTTTTTATTTTTTTTTTCTCTGTTCTTCCCAATTGTTTTTTTTTTTATTTATTTTTTCTATACACGAGAAAGATGTATACATATATTCTTCGAGGACTCAAAATTCGTGAAAGGAAAAAACATCATGGGACTATGAACCCATGTAAAGAAGCTACCACATTTTAACATTTTCAAATGTTATTCAGTAAAGTTGTAAAAAAATAAAATTATAATAATAAATAAATATTTTTTTTTCATAAATCTATTTAATAATTCATTAAAAATTACGTTACTTATATTAACGCAATAAAAATAACATATCTATATGACATATATCATCTTTACATCTTTTAAAATTTATGACGTATTAACTAAATAAGGATCGAAAAAGGCATATCAATTATATTCATATATATAGGGAAGAATATTTGTTATGGTATTATTATTATTATTATTATTTTGAAGGGGTTATGTTATTATTGATAATTGGATTTAAAGATCGAAATGATTCCGGTGTTATTATTTAATAGGTATATATATATATATATATATATATTACTTTACGGGCAGAATTAATTTTTAGATTTATTGATAAAAATCTCACCTCCTGTTAGTCAACTTTTGAATTTTTTTATAAAAACCTCTCTCGGTCAACTATTACGTTTAACCAAATTTTATTAAAGGCAAAAGAGGTGTTTGCAACTAGCTCATAAAAGGTAGATACAATTAACTCATATATATATATATATATATATATATATCTATATATCTATGGTAGACATATTTATTTGAATAAAATTATAAAATAAAATAAAAACTACTGCACATGCTGGTAAATATATATAGTGAAAGTTTAGGTGGAAGGACGATGTACTAACCATTTAAGCTATTATTTCTTAGTTCTTAGTTACAACTTAAAAATGTGTTACAAAATTATTCTAAAAATGTCTGAGAAAACTTTGATAGAAAAAATTAGTAAAATCTATTAAAAAAAAAAAGGAAAAAAAAAGCAACGAATTTAAATCCTTCAAAAGAGGCAAGTATGGAATGGCAGAGAGAATCTGTGTCATTCAACTAGTTTTCTAGACTTGCTTGCTGCTGGTCCCACCTACCAAACAAACTTGGATTTAAAGAAGAAAAAAAATTTATGAATTAGATTGGTTGAGCGGTACATCTCTAACCGTCTTATTAGTAAAGTTATAGATTCGAGTCATATTATTCTTCCCTAAATCTCGTAGTTTCAAGTCATCCTCCACGTGTATTAATTCACATAGTCCATCATCCTCCAATTCAGGGGGCAAACCAAGGTATTAAAGTTAGGGGTAGAATAACTAAGTAAATTATAAAAAATAGATCAAATTATAATGGAATAACCTGATGTTTGTCTATATTCGAATAAAATTATAAATTTAGCCTTAATTACACTTTAGTACCATATCGTTAGTTGACTCAATCAAAAGTAACGGGTTGATAAGAATTTTACTTGAAATAACTTAAATACTCCTAGTTAAAAAATAAAACAATAACATTAATTATTTAAAATTTTAAAATTTTTTAAGTAAATTTCCACCGTCTATTAAGACGATCTCCATAGACGATGGAGATCATACTTCCAAATTGGATAATCACGAACACCAACAACCCAAAAAAAAAAAGAGTAAATAACACCTACCTCCCCTGAGGTTTGCTCCATTACAGACGGAGTCAACTTTTGGATTTATTGACAAAGACCTTCCATCTTTTGGGTTTGCTCGATTACAAATAGAGTCAACTTTTAGCCAACTCTTCAGTTTTTTAACAAATATCTCTCCTAATTAACTGTTACATTTAACCAAATTTGATTAAGGGCATAAGAGGTGTTTGTCAATAAACGATAAAGTTGACTCCACTTATAGTAGGCAAAACTTTAGGGGAGGTCTATGCAATTAGCTCAAAAAAAAAAATTGGAGATAGATTTGCTCGGCTCCATCAATGGGAGCAGATCTATCACAAATTTTTTTTTTTTGGGTTCTTGGTGGGGTGTAGATCGAACAAATTTTCTTTTATTTTTTTTAAATTTTTTTATTAATGTAATGTCAACTTCTATCAATATTGATGGAGGGTCATTTATTTATTTTTAATTTTTAATTTTATTTTTTAAAATTTAAAATTAAAATGACTATATTACCATTTAACAATTGGTTGACCGTTAATTCTAACGGTTAATAAGTTAGTCAATAATACTAATATATAATTATGAATAAATTTACGATTTTATTATAATATGATCCAAAAAATTACGCTCTATTATAATTCATCCCAAAAAATATTTCACTTGTATATTTTTACTATATATATAATTTTTTTTCTTCAAAAAATTTAGGGGCCATGGTCCTGCTCGATCCCCAAAGAGGTCCATCCTGCTCCGATGGTTCATTCAAGAGAGTCAGAGTAGACTTAGTGTGTGTATATATATATATATTATTACAATTAATTAGAGTTTATAGGAGTATTTTTATTTTATTTTTTATGGTTTTTTTGGTAAAATAAATAAATTATGAGAAAGTAATAAAGATGATTTTAGGTGGGACCCAATTCCCGAATGAGGATCTTTAGCAGGGAGTTCAGTTTCTTTCAGTTTTATTGCCTCTGCATTGAGCAGAGAGCACACACTGTACTTTCTCTTTTTTAGTTTTTTTTTTTTTTTTAATTCTATTTATCGGATTCTTTTGTTATTATTATTATTATTATTATTATTAAATTTTAGTTTTTAGGAGTATGAAATAATAAAAAAACAAAAGAGAGTGTTTGTTTTCTTTTGGGTCATTTTAACAAAGTTCCATAAAGTGGAACAAAGTCTTCTTTCACTCCTTTTTATTCAAACTATATGGGGGAGATAATTTAGGATTCCAATCTCAAATTAAAGTTTTTTTTATCTTTTATTTAGTGTTAAATTTTGTATTGTTGTTTTCAAACCATTTAAAAATAAATTGACAAAAAAATAAAATAAAAAATTGTCTGGTCTTATCTGGGTAGTCTTTTGATTTTCAACATAATTTCTTTCACACGCTAGCTTTTCTGTTTTCTGGAGATAAATTTGGTGTCTTTTTTTTTTTTTTTTTTTTTTTTGGGTTATGGTTTTCATATGTAGGGGTTGAGTTGTGTTTTTTTTTTTTGTGGAAGAAGGAAGCAATGGAGGAGGTTGAAGAAGCGAACAAGGCAGCTGTGGAGAGCTGCTACAGGGTTCTCAGTGTCTTGTCTCAACAACAACAACACCACAACAAGGATCACAACTTGGCAGTTGAAACTGGTGAGGCTGTTTATAGATTCAAGAGGGTTGTGTCTCTTCTGAGCTCTTCTGGTTTAGGAGGAGGCCATGGAAGAGTTAGAAAGTCCACCACCAAGAAGTTGAAACCATCTTTGCTGCTGCCTCAAAACATCTTCTTAGACAACAACAGTCCTAATAATTACAATATGACGCCAGTTTTTTCACCAAAACCTCTCCAAATCATCCCAGCTGATCATCCTTTCTTCACAAACCCAGCACTGGATTATCCCAAAGCTAAAAAAAATCCTCTCCAACTTGCACAAACAACACCACCACCATCACAACAAAAGTTCCAATTCCTGCCTCATCACCAGCCCCAGAGGGTACAGTTTCAGCATCAGCAGCAGAAGAAATTTCAGGCTGATATGATGATGTATAGTGGTAGGAGTAACAGTGCCATAAATCTGAAATTTGATGGGTCTAGTTGCACACCAACCATGTCCTCAAATAAATCATTACTATCATCTCTGAGCATGGACTGTAGTGTTGCTAGTTTTGATGTAAACTCCTTCCATTTGATTGGTGTCCCACAGCCATCATCCAATCATCAGATCCCTCACCAGTCAAGGAGGAGGTGTTCTGGTGGTGGTGGTAGAGGAGAAGATGGGAGTCTCAAGTGTGGTAATAGCAGTGGTAAATGCCATTGCTCAAAGAGGAGGTAATCAGATTGATTTCTTTTATCTATGTTCATGATCCATCCTTTTCTGTTTCTTGTTCTTTAGTTTGTTTGAATTAATGACAATTTTTTTTTTATTAATTTGTTTTGTTAATAGGAAACTCAGGATAAAGAGATCTATCAAGGTGCCTGCCATCAGTAACAAGGTTGCAGATATTCCTCCTGATGAATATTCATGGAGGAAATATGGGCAGAAACCAATCAAGGGTTCTCCACATCCTAGGTGGTACTTTTTGGCTTATATGTCTTCATATCATGTTCATTTGTCACAATCATGCACTGGTTTTTGTTGGTTGGCCTAGATAAATAAATGTCTAGGAATACATGACAATTTTTGACACGAATACACACGAAAACGACACGAAATTTCCATGGATTTTGAATGTTTTTTAAAAAAAAAATGCAGGGGATACTACAAATGCAGTAGTGTGAGAGGGTGCCCAGCAAGGAAGCATGTGGAGAGATGCCCTGAAGACACATCAATGCTAATTGTGACCTATGAAGGTGAGCACAACCATTCCAGATTACAGTCATCACAATCAGCTCTTACGTGAATGAATTTCCATATCAGAAATGGCTCCAACAAGGCCACCACCAGCTTCCAACCATCCAAATCCAACAAGAAAAAAATCATCATCTGTCTGTCTTCAATTGTGAATTTCTACTGTACATAAATTTGCAGTTTTAAAACTTGATAATACTACTATAGGATGTTGTTTGGAGCTACTAATTCGTGTTTTTGTAGAACCTAAGTTGTAATGTTTTTTTTTTTTTTTTTCCTTGTTTCTAACTCCTTTTTTGTAAGCTCTTGATTTATCTCAAATAGGTTTTTGAGTGAATTCAATGTTGTTTTCTGTTTTTTTTTTTTTGTAATTCTAATAAAACACCCTTTTTATTTATAAACAAATCGATGGAACTTGAGCCTCATGTCTTCGATTAGACGGGTGTATTGAGGTCATCTGTAACACCAATGAATAACCTCATGATATATAGGTTTATTTATCAACTAATTAAAATGGCAGCAGCAAAAGATATCAGTGGTGCAAGTGTGTTTGTTTTTGGATTTCTTGAACTGGGCCAAGTCCCAAGTGTGGCACTGACACTGCCTGTTTGCCTTACTATCAACATCCTTGTGACCTCAATAGTTGTGCATACATCATCTCTCTTTTTTACACAAGTGAGAACAAAGAGTCTTCGTTTGTATATTTATATGTAAAATTTGTTGATAATTTAAAATTATTGAAGGGTTGTTTTGCTACAACAAACTTAAGCCTATCAATGTATTGTCTTGTTTTGTATTTTTCTTAATCAATCAAAAAATGAAGTTTTATTTATATCATTCAATACATTTATTTTTATACACTATTAATTATGTTGGTCTTGCTGGGGGGGTTTAGTTGGTAAAATTTGTTATTATCTTATTTACAAGAGATATTTTTAAATAAAATGAATTTTTAAGGAAATTTTATAACAAATTTTAAATATTTAGAAGAGATTTATAAAAACTATTGAATCCTTCCAAAAGAAAAAAAAAGAAAAAGAAATGGAAATGAATTTTTTTATGTATTTATTATTTAATAATCATAATTCAATTTAATTTTTTTTATTGTTAAATTGATTGAACGGAGATAATTGTATCATCTTAAATTACAATTAATCAATAATAATAATAATATATATTTTTTTTTGACAAAGGAAACTCATAACACGAAACAAAACTTAGTTATTTAGAGTGAATCAACTTCTCCACGTAAGGAGAAATATTCTTATCCCAAACTATAAAATCTGAAATAGAAAGACTCAAAATATGAAATTAATTTTTTTATTTTTAAATAAAAATTGATAAAATAAAATAAAAAAATAAAAATATAAGACATTACCGAACAGTCGGAGGTATATAGCTCGCAAGCACGGTTGGCTCTTAATTACGTTTCGGTTATGTCTATTTCATTTTAAAGTATATATTTTCAAATGTGCCGTAACTCTACGCCATTCCGTAGAGTATCCTCACTCCCTTAAAGTTACCATGTTACCCCTAACTCTCGGATGTAACACCAAAAATTTGAGCGGTTTTTTTTTTTTTTTTTGTTAAGGGAAAATTTGAGTTTTTTTACTCACAAGAAAGCCAGTTTCTTTTCCAGTTTCGCTGTAACCGAGCACACACAAACGCAAAACATTGTACTTGCATGAAAGCAGAGATTGGTCATCAATCCTAGAAAGTTGAGGTTTTTGCAAGTGGTAGTTGTGAAATTTCCATTTTCGCAGAAAAAAAAAGTGTTTAGGGTTTTAGTTTACAGAAAGCTAAATGTAAGTCTCTCTCCTTATTTTGATTTTTTTTTTTTTGGATAATAATGTTGAAGTAGTAATGAAATTTTCTGGGTTTGTTGTGTTTTTTTTTGTCTTCATCTTATTTTGGATAATAATGTTGCAGCAATTGTGATATATTTTTTTTGGGTTTTTTTTTCCTTGTTTTAGGATAATAATGTTGAAGCAGTGATGACATTCTTTTGGGTTTTCTGTTTTGCTCTCATTTTTGGATTATAATTTTGAAGCAGTGATGATATTGTTTTTGGCTTTCTTTTTTTATCTCATTGTTGACTAGTAATGCTGAAGCATTGATTTTTTTTTTTGTTTTCTTTTTCTCTCATATTTGGATAATAATGTTGAAGAAATGATAATCATTTTTTTGGTTTTTGTTTTTGTTTTTGGTTGTTTGTTTGTTTTGTTGTTATTATTTTTTAGGGGTTTTCCTATTTAGAGAGTTTGTTCGATGTAAGTCTTTTGTTTTAGGAAAGTGTTTTGCTTTTTGTGTGTTTTGGAGGTGTGCAGTTAGGAAATATGCAGGGAAAATCGGAACCCTTGATGTTTTTATTAGGTATAAGTTGATTTTGTACAAGAGAAGGTTTAAGCAGTTATAAATGGTATGGCTTTGGGTTTCCTTTTGTTTTGTGGGCTTTATTTTTGTACTCGAAGGCTCTTTTCGTTAGCTAGGTAATTTTTGTCGGCTTGGTGTATTGCTTGTTCACTTATTTATGGGGGCTGTTTTGTTGCAATCTCTGCTTTTTATATAGGGCGCATTTGTATACTTTCTTTTTTATTTTTGCAATAAAATTCCTTATTTCATATAAAAAAAATTGGACTTAGAAATAATGTTTATTTTAGAGGTAACTTAGGAAATGACTTCTGAGTTTCTGGAAATCGAAGTAGAAATTAGATATAATTAAGTATGCCTAAGACCTGGCATTTATTGCTTTTGAATTATAGATTAAGATGGTTGAGGAAGAAATTTACTCTCGGCATCAATTTCTTTGGCATTATCCTTTTTCACGTAGAGAGAAATTTGAAATAAACAGGGAATGATTCTCAGTTTTACTGTCTTTATACTTTTAATCTTTTTGCATTTGGTTTCTTTGCAGATTTTGAGTTCAATGGATGAGAAGTGTTCAAATGGAGTTGATATGGACATAGATGAGACTGAACTTTCTGACTCTAGCAGCATACATGATCTGGGGGAAGATTTTCTGCAAAATTTCTGTAAAAAGGCATCTATGTCTTTCTTCAACGAATACGGTTTGATTAGTCATCAAATCAACTCATACAATGATTTCATAAAGAATGGTCTCCAGAAGGTCTTTGATTCTTTCGGTGAGACTATAATTGAGCCTGCTTATGGCCCAAAGAAGGGAGAAGAGTGGCAACGTGCTTCAGTGAGGTTTGGCCAGGTCACTCTTGATAAGCCGAGCTTTTGGGCTGGTAGTGAAAATGATGAACGCATTCTTCTTCCTAGGCATGCAAGGCTTCAGAATATGACATATTCATCTAGGATGAAAATAAATGTTTATCTTCAGGTGAATACGACCTATTGTTTCGTTTCACTAAGAGTTTTAACTCGTTGACACTTTTAGGTTTCCTTGGTTATGGTTTTTATTAACAACAGTGCCCATTTTGTCTGATGTAATGATTGATGCTATACTCAATGTCTCTCCTAGGATAGCTGAGGTTTTAATTATAAATTTCTATTTGCAATAATAAGTTTAATGTCATCTCTTATTGGAGGCTTCTAATAACACTAGAACTGTTGGCTTGAAAATTTAAAGAATCTTCATTTGGCATTGAAGTGTGGATCTATATAAGTTTAAATAAATTGCACTTTCAGCTTATTCTTTTGTTATTTTTGCTTAATTTTCTTGTCATTGACTAGATGGTTCAATTGCACTGAAAATCTGAAGAGTGTCAGTTTGTCAGGAAGTGTTATCCCTTGTCTTTGATTCTTTAATGAACTATGTTTCAACTTTGTAATCTATTAGGTCTACACTCAGACACTTGTCAAGAGTGACAAATTCAAGACTGGAAAAGAAAAATATATTGACAAGGTCATTAAACAACAAGAGGAGAAGGATATTATAATTGGGAGGATCCCGGTTATGGTGAAGTCTGACATCTGCTGGATGAAGGGGTCAGAGAAAGATGATTGTGTTTTTGATCAAGGAGGCTACTTCTTGATCAAGGGTGCAGAGAAGGTGAGTTTGGAGATTTTTGATTTCTACATTTTATACTACTAAATATTTCTTGCAAGTTCATTCTTTGTTTTTTATCTGTTGCATGTATAGTTAATTGGATAAATGTCAAAGTTATTAATAGTTTTATTTTTATGGAGAGATACCTCTTGAATAATCATACTGTACCTGATATTGTTTGGCTATTTTTCTATATTATTCTCAATTATTTGCTTTGTTGATGGCTCTGATTATGAGGCCTTTTTTCTGTGTCTTGATTCTGAAACTAACCTATATATTACAGTGTTCTTTTTTATGTTTGTTGTTTCAAAAATATTAGCTGTATTTTCCATTATTTGGACTTCCTATGTTAGCCTATATAGTGCATGGGTTTTTTTTTTTTTTCATAGCACTAAATGGGATTCAATTTGTGGAAATAGCACCAAGTTATTAAACTGAGTAGAAATAGGATCAAAATAATACCATGAAAGCATAAAAAAAACTTAAAAGTCAAGAACAAAAAATTTTAAAAGCTTGTCTGACACAAGTTGAATGCTTTACCCCGCTCATTATCTCTCTTATTAAAACAAAACCATTTACTTTACCCCACCCACCATTAAACCGGAAACCATTTTTGCTTTACCACTATTCGTACCGAAAACCATTTTTTCAAACCCAATATAAGTCAAAAAGCAAGTGTGGCCGTGATCCTCTTAGGATTTTTTTTACATCCCTTGGGAAGTTCTTCTACCTTGGATCGAGCTCAATCCGCTGGTTCTTTCTTTGCCGGAAGTTGTTCCCCTTTTCGATAGAATTCCTTTCGTGGGTTGTTTCCTGATATCGAATGGTAAGCGGTGGCCATGGACCTATAGTGGTTGAAGATCGATGGCTTTTGCTAATCATGGCATGATGGGCAAGACGAGTGCGTTAGTTAATCGGAAGGTTATTAGCAGAAATAGGGACCTTTAGAAATATTTCAGTTCTAACAATCCCTCTTTTTAGCACTCGGTTTTCAGAAGAAAGCTGGGTTCTGAATGAAAACATAAAAACATAAGGTGCTGGGGAATGGTTGGAGATTTTAAATGGAAAGAGATAGATTTTTTGAAAGTGTGGCTGTGATCTATATTAGAACATGGCCACACATGCCGTGATCTATTAGATCACGGTCCTTCGGCCGTGATCTAAATAGATCATGGTCCAAAATAATTGCAAAAAATAAATTAGCATTGCAAAGAATCCAGTTCATCACGACAAAACAAAACATGTGGAGATAGACCGGCATTTTATCAAAGAAAAAATAGAAGCAGGGTCTGTTAAGATAAGTTACACACCTACCAATTCTCAGACAGCTGATGTGTTTACTAAGGCTCTACCTAGAGCATCTTTTGAAGGATTGTGTTCCAAGCTGGGTATGATCAATATGTACTGCCCAACTTGAGGGGGGTGTTGAATTTTGAGTAGTTAGGGTGTAAATTAGTCAATTTAGGGTGTAAATTAGTCAATGGTTTCCTGATTAGGGATTGTGTTTTTCCTTTTTTGTGTATATATTCATGGTTTGTATTCATGAAAAAATATATAGAAAATTCAAAATCTTCATCTCTCTATAGTGCAATGAGCAATTTTATTGACTTTTTTTAAGCTTGCTATATGATACTATCATTTCCAATTTTATTAGTTGTTGTCTGTTTTTTGTGCCCGAAGAATGATGAACTTAACTTGAATATGTAATGCAATTAATTGATGATAGTTGTATATTCGTTGTTATTTTACCTGCCGAAGTAATAGTGACATTTATGCCATGATCACAGATATTCATTGCACAAGAGCAAATCTGTATGAAGAGACTTTGGGTTTCGAGTAATCAGGGTTGGACAGTTGCATACAAGTCAGAGATGAAGAGGAACAGATTAATTATTAGACTAGAAGCAATGTCGAAAGATGAAGATATTAAAGGAGTGGAGAAAGCGCTTGTTGTGTATTTCTTGTCCACCAAGATCCCTCTATGGACATTATTTTTTGCTCTTGGTGTCTCATCGGACAAAGAAGCTGTAAATCTCATCGATTATAGTGGTGACAATGCCAGTATTTTGAATATAATGCTCGCAACCATTCGCGACGCTGATGATCAAAGCAAGGGTTTCCGCAGAGAGAGCACAGCTCTCAATCATGTAAATAAACTTATAAAGGCTACCCAATTTCCACCTGAGGAAAGTATTGACAAGTGTATTAGCTTGTACTTGTTTCCTAATCTCAACAGCTCAAAGCAAAAGGCTCGCTTCCTTGGATATATGGTGAAGTGTCTTTTACAGGCCTATACAGGTCATAGAAAATGTGACAATCGGGATAATTTTAGAAATAAAAGGTTGGAGCTGGCGGGTGAGTTGCTTGAAAGAGAGTTGAAAGTACATATTGCGCATGCTCGAAGGCGTATGGCTAAACTTTTGCAGAGAGATCTCCGTGAAGATCGTGCTGTGCGTCAAATTGATTACTATCTGGATGCTTCCATAGTAACCAATGGTCTTTCTAGAGCATTCTCAACTGGAGCATGGTCACATCCTTATAAGCGAATGGAAAGGATTTCTGGTGTAGTGGCAAATCTTGGGAGAGCAAATCCATTGCAAACAATAATTGATTTGAGGAGAACGAGACAGCAGGTTTCATACACAGGAAAGGTTGGAGATGCCAGATACCCGTAAGTTTTGCTGAACTTATTTGATTTTATTTCTTATGTGTAGTGTCAATCTTATAACGTTGACATACCTATGAAAAAAAACTTATATGTTGATCTTTTCGTGGTAAGAAGTTAATTATTTGTAAACCGAATCATAACTCTATCGTGTAATGCTTGATATGTGATGCCCATTAAAGCCAGGCCGAACAATGTTGCTGGAACATTGATTGTTAGTGAAACATAGTAGTTTTAAATATTGGAGAGTTTTCTAAGTCTATCCAAATTGGTGACAATATAATGCTTGAAAAAGTTGTAGGATCCAGTGGTGATATCAGTTTAAAGTGTAGTGAACAAAGAAAAGGCAAGGGGTTTTCTGGGTTTTAATATTATTTAAAAAAACAGCTTGAAGAAATATTTAACTGGAAATCAGAAATGGCAGTAGCAATCCTGTGTATAAGGGAGCTGAAGTAAATTTGTGTTATTTTCCATTTTAACGAGTATAATAGATGAAACGAGTTTGATTTTTCTTTCCAAGATATGTTGGCCTAAATATCAATTTTGAATTTGTTTTAGCTCTTCTGCCACAAGGTGTGTGGTTGGTAGAAGTGAAGCTAGAATGCTGCTGAAAAGTTCTGTACATAACTTCTTTGTTGCCTCCACCAATAATGAGAACTGATAGGTGTTATAGGTGAACTTCTTCTAATTGCCTCTTGCTTTTTTGCAAAGATAGTAACTTGCGGATCTACTCTTTGACCAGGAGGGCCATGACCACAAATTTCTTTAGGTTCTAATGTTAGCGTGATTTTTTAACCCCCAAACTGTAACTGTCCTCCTCCAATCTCAATTCATTTCTTCTTAAAGTCCCACACACCTAATGTTCATCAAAACTTAATTTTTTTTTTTTTTTTTTTTACATTTTCACTTACTTTTAGTTATCCTGTTATCAAAAGATGGATTATATGTCTAATAACTGAATGTGACAGTGTTTGGTCTCCAAATATTCATTTGTAGTCCCTTCATGAATTTGTCACTAAAAATGTTTGCACTTTATGGTTGAAACATTAAATGATGCATGCTGTAGTATATGTATATTGGTCTGTAGGATGTTGAATCTTTTCTATTGTTATTGGTAATTGAGATGTTTGGCAGCGATGGCAGTCAATCATTATAATTTGATTTTCTTGATTCAGACACCCTTCTCACTGGGGTAGGGTTTGCTTTCTCTCTACCCCGGATGGTGAAAATTGCGGGCTTGTGAAAAATTTGGCTGTCACTGGACTTGTTAGTACAAACATATTGGAACCTATAGTTGATCAATTATCTGATTGCGGGATGGAGAAATTGGTAGATGATACTTCTTCTTCACTGGAAGGAAAGCATAAAATTTTCATAAATGGCGATTGGGTTGGAGTGTGTGAAGATTCTCTCTTGTTTGTTGCAGAGCTAAGATATAAACGACGCAGGAAAGAGTTACCACATCAGGTTCCCTCTATTTCATCCCAAAAAGCCTTTCAAATGTCTTATTATTTCATTAATGTAATGTTAGCCATGCCGGTTTGTGCTATAGTTGAGTCCAATAGAATGAACCAGGATGTGCAAAGTTTATTTGAATGAACAGTTACTATCAGCTCAGAACGTGCATAAGCAAACTAACTGTTACATAGGTTTTGCAAGTAAATTTATATTTCTTAATTATTTTTTCAATTTTCATTAATATATTTTACAATCTAATTATAAACTAAATGTAGGAGACCTACAAATGCTTAGAGGCTACCCTAATGGTGAATGTCTTGCCTTGGCGGTGTATGTTAAAAGATTATAATTCAGTTGTTCTCTAATGTGTAGGAAGCTGTTGAGGATTTAGGTCAGAATTCCCTAAATCCCTAATTTGAAACCCTAACCCTAGAAATAGGATTCTAAGATTAGAGAGTTTTGGTTTGACTAGTCAAGAATTTAACCAATCAAACCTCTAGAATTAGCTCTGGTTGGAGAACTAACCTTAGCCCAAGCAATTCTCAAGGTTTTGGTCTCGGAAAAAGCCTATAAATCTAGATCAAGGTTATTAGCCTTAGAACTAGCCCAAGCTTTAGAAAAGCCAAAGTAGAGAAAAACCTCTAAATTTTATTGATACTCCATTCATAATATAATTGATTACAAACTTAACCTATTTATAATGACTCCTTAACCTAACCTAGACCTAATAGGAAACAAATATAAAAACCTAAAACAATTCTAATAGCAATAAATAATAACAAACCTAATACAATTCTAATACTAAAAACCTAATAACAAAAGAACTAATTAAAGAAGAAATAAAACTCAACTAAGGTATTTTACTTGAATTACAACTCAAACTAATGTACTTCTCTCAATCTCAATCTCTCTAATCTCCTATTCCTAGTGAGGGTCTCATCATTCCGCCTTCCTTCAAGAATGCCCTTGCCCTCAAGGGCAACATTTGAAAGCCTCTTCGCCATGCCATTATAACCTCCCAAGTAGCTTCATCTCTTTCTTGCATTGGCTTCTCATACAGCCCCAATAATTTGTTATTTTCTTCATGCATAAATTTCCAATCTAGTACTTCTGGCATCTCATCTTGTAGCACCATGATTTGTTCAGTCTCCCACTCATCCCTAAGAACATGTTTTTTTTTTCTTTTAAAAGTCTTACCAAATTCACCTTGCATGGAACTTACCCTACTTGAAATCAAAACTACACCAACCATCAGTTTCGCTTGCAACTCAGCATTGGGAGCTGCAACATTGGCAACCGCAACTGTAACCTCAATTGCAACCGCAACTTCCAACTCATACCCTGGCTCAACAGGTGGTGGTCTTACTCCATGAGTTCGTCCGGTCTCTTGAATGACTTCATCTTCAACCCCTGTTTTTGGAACAACCTCCCCCTCTGTCGGGTGCTGCTTACCTCTGGCTAATAGCAGTTTCACTGCTGCAGAAAGTCTTGCCAGTTCCGTTTCCACCCTTTGTTGCCCGGCTTGTAACTCTCTGTATCTTCCTTCCAAGGCATCTAGGCGTGCCGCGTCGTTCAGAACAATTGTCGGGGTCAGATTGTTGTCGCCATTCGACATCTCAAAAGCTCTCAACGAAAGCACCAATTGTTGAGGACCTAGGTCAGAATTCCCCAAATCCCCAATTTGAAACCCTAACCCTAGAAATAGAATTCTAAGATTAGAGAGTTTTGGTTTGATTAGTCAAGAATTTAACCAATCAAACCTCTAGAATTAGCCCTTGTTGGAGAACTAACCCTAGCTCAAGCGATTCCCAAGGTCTTGGTCTCGGAAAAAGCCGATAAATCTAGATCAAGGTTATTAGCCTTAGAACTAGCCCAAGTTTTAGAAAAGCCGAAGTAGAGAAAAACCTCTAAATTTTATTGATACTCCATTCATAATATAATTGATTACAAACTTAACCTATTTATAATGACTCCTTAACCTAAAACAATTCTAATAGCAATAAATAATAACAAACCTAATACAATTATAATGCTAAAAACCTAATAGCAAAAGAACTAATTAAAGAAGAACTAAAACTCAACTAAGGTATTTTACTTGAATTACAACTCAAACTAATGTACTTCTCTCAATCTCAATCTCTCTAATCTCCTATTCCTAGTGAGGGTCTCATCAGAAGCTTCTTCTGCTTCTCTTCACTAAGGAATATAAGGTTGCTATTTCCAAAATGTGAATGCCTGCATCTAGGACCTTAAGCTATTGCAAAATTTATTAATAAACTATTAGTGGCAATGAATATTGGCTACATCAGTTAATCACTCTGGATTATCATGTATTGTATTAAATGTTATCAATCCTTAGGGTGGATTGAGTGGTAATGACCACTCGGACCAAGATGTCAAATTTTAAAATCCCCTTGGAGCCATCTACTTGGGATATATAACATCCCATGAGTTACAAAATCGTAAGACCTGGCACTAATCCCCAATTTAGAGCCCGATGGACAAAAAAAGGTTGAGGAATTTTTTTTTATTAAAGAAAAACAGCAAAATCAGTTGTGACTTTTTCACCGATGTCTAAATAAGATTACTATAATTCTTGAATCTGCCTTATCTGGCCAAAGGCTGTTAATTTCACGAAAAATGAAATTTACGGTTGCATTGTCTCAATGGACAAATTAAGTACTCGAGACTAGTTTCCTTATAATATTAATTGCCTCTATCAGTGCTGCTTTGATGAATCTTCTCAGGAGCAAACTTGAGAACCTTATAATACTTTAAAGGCCTGAATTTTTGGATATTTCTTGTTGCTCATACTTTGACACTTCAATAGAGGATTTCTTGTGATGTGCATCGTAAGTTTGCTGTTTTATCTGGGTTGATTTTGTTACTTTCCTAACTGCTGCAGAAAATTTTCTCCTGTAGGTCGAAATCAAACGAGACGAGCAAGAAGGTGAAGTAAGAATATTTACTGATGCTGGGAGAATCTTACGCCCTTTGTTGGTTGTTGAGAATTTGAGCAGGGTGAAGTCATTTAAAAGTAACAGTTACTCCTTCCAATCTCTCCTGGACAAAGGAATCATCGAGCTTGTTGGAATTGAAGAAGAAGAGGATTGTTGCACGTCATGGAATATTGAGTACCTTATAAAAGTCAATCAAGAGAAGAAACCTGTCAAGTATACTCATTGTGAACTTGATATGTCCTTTTTGTTAGGTCTGAGCGGTAGTATAATTCCCTTTGCAAACCATAATCATGCAAGGAGGGTTTTATACCAAGCCCAAAAGCACTCGCAACAGGCTATTGGCTTTCCAACAACCAATCCCAACATCAGAGTGGATACTTTGAGTCACCAGCTGTACTATCCTCAAAGGCCACTATTTCGGACAATGACATCTGACTGTCTTGGAAAATCTGATCATCATTTTGGAAAAAATGGAATACAGCCAAGGCCTGAGATCTTCAATGGTCAGAATGCTATTGTGGCTGTCAATGTTCATCTGGGGTACAACCAAGAGGATTCCTTGGTGATGAACCGAGCCTCAATGGAGCGTGGTATGTTTCGGTCTGAGCATATCAGAAGCTACAAGGCAGAGGTTGATAACAAGGAATCACTGGACAAGAGGCGGAAGTCTGATGACTTGGTGAACTTCGGAAAGGTACAGAGTAAAATTGGACGTGTTGACAGCCTTGACGATGATGGTTTCCCTTACATTGGTGCTAACCTTCAGAGTGGTGACATCGTCATAGGGAAGTTTGCAGAATCCGCTGACCACAGTATCAAACTTAAACACACTGAGCGGGGCATGGTGCAGAAAGTAGTTCTATCTTCTAATGATGATGGCAAGAATTTTGCAGTGGTATCTCTTAGACAGGTAAAGTCTGCTGTTGTGTCACTTGAATTTACTATATGCACACACATGAATATGTATGCAAACCTACACACACGCTTCTGTAGCTGCATGTAAACTTTGTGCTTGTGTAACAATGTGTAAGTAGAAGATGACATTTAATATATGGTGATGGATCAAAATTATTGAGCTTTAAATATGTATTATTTGGTTGGCATTCTGATTTAATGGATTCACCTCAAAAAAGTTATGACTGGTCATTAATGTAGTTGATTTTTCTGAATTCTCAATGCAGGTTCGATCCCCATCTCTCGGAGATAAGTTCTCAAGTATGCATGGGCAAAAGGGTGTTCTAGGTTTTTTGGAGTCTCAAGAGAATTTCCCTTTCACAATACAGGGAATTGTCCCAGATATTGTGATAAACCCACATGCTTTTC